>JAVGVS010000169.1:490000-922295 GCA_032718565.1 Distichodus sexfasciatus
GCGTCTTCAGTGGAAAGAAAACGCTGGAGAAGACTCTTGCATCTGTTTTCTTGCATGGTTTATCTCATGCACCCAATCTCTACGTCTCAAAGACATGAGTATTTAGTTCAAACGCTGCAGCTAATGCCAAGATGCAATTTTTCTCCATTGTAAGGATAATCTTCTTGGCTAAAATGCCAATCTCAAAGGAACACGTTACAATGTTTACATGAAATAGGAATGAAGGTGGAAGAACCCGATGGTGCTTTCGTAACTTGGCAACAACAAGTGCTGAGAGAAGCGCCAAAAAAGCACTGAGAAAGCGCTCTGGGAGAGAGGTTGTGACCACTGTCAGCGCAAAAAAACATGTATGATGGACACGGGCCCTTACTTCATGCCTGTAGACTGTAACTATAAAACCACGTTCAGACAGTTCTGCCGCTTTTGGGTCTTGCTTAAAACATTGTTGCTTTTAGAAAGTTAGTGGTGTAGACTTGGGTTTTAAGCAGGTTGGAATATTAATTTTATTTCTGAGCAGGCTGCATTTACAGCTGTTGCACTGTCCTCCTGATTAACATATGCATATACAGTATGTGTGCACACACTGGAGAGATGTGTCAGAACACTACCATGCTGTTTTGTGGTGGTGCATAGGCATACAATTTATTTAAAAAATGAACAAATAACTGGTTTTCTTTGCCAGTACAGTTTGTGTTTCATTCTGTAACATTCTACAGGTTCTACAAGCTAGTCAGATGCATTAGGTAGTGTGGCAATAATGCAACAATGCGGTGAAAGAAGATGTACTTTAAATACTTGTGTTCTTTAAAACAAGTACTTCAGTATGTTAACTTAACATTCGACTGTACAATGTTCACCTGTATTGGAGTAACATTTGACTAGTGGAATCTGTACTTTCACTTAAGTAACGAAGTTAGGTACTTTGCCCACCTCTGAAGGTGGCACAAAGTAACCACAACGTTTGGTCGCACTGAACATCAGTTGCATGAAATACTGCAGTTATTTTGTATGTACAGTCAAGTTTGGGTTGAAAAAGGAGCAATTAATATTATACGCCTGGCTATACAGCTCGGCACAAAGTGTTGACAGATGCTTTGTTAAAATGAAGAAAACCCAATGAGGTCATTTTTAGAATTGAAGACTTCAATTCTTTAATAGTGGTGGGTGTCAGTTTCAGACCTGACATCATACCCAAATAGGATTCATTACAAAAAATCTTTTTGTTTTTCTATCATTTTGGAGGTTTGAAAAACACGGGTAAGTCACCTTCTGCAAAGACACTTAACAGAGGTAGCAGGGGCTCGGTCACCTTGATTTCACCAGAGCATGTCTCAGCAGTTTGTGTCCAGCTATATAGCCTCCCTCTGCATATTGATTAAGTGAATTAGTCTTCCTAATATGACCTTCCTTTTGCCTAATGGCTAATTTTGACCTCCTAGCCGGTCAGAGACGTTGCATTTTATATTTGAAATGTATACTTTATGGAATGAGGTGAACCCTCTATATAGTACGTGAAAGGACTTCTCGTTACAATATAATGGCTCGGCTGATTGACGTTTTGAGTTTTTTTAAGAGCATCTTTAAGCAGCACATGCATCTGTCTGCCGTTAGAACGGCTGAGTCCCTTGCTGTCTTCAAACGTCGTCTGAAGACACACCTCTTCAAAGAGTATCTAGGGGACTAATTTACCTTTTATGTAAACCTTTTATTTAAAAAAAAAAAAAAAAAAAAAAAAAAACACTAACGTGTGTCTGTCTGAACTTCTTTCCTCTAACCCATTTTCTTTTGTTGAAGTATAAAACTTAGTCTGTGGTAATTTGGTTTAACTACAGATGTCGACATAGCTTATGGATCTAGGAACAGTTGTGGACTACAAAGCACTGTTGTAAGTCGCTCTGGATAAGAGCGTCTGCTAAATACTGTAAATGTAAATGTAAATGTAAATGTCTGAACTGAAGGTTTAATATGTGTGTCCTTGCTTCAGCTTTCCTTCAGAAGAGCAGATGAAGCAGCACACTTGAATTAGCTTTGATTCTGCCTTAAGAACCTGCCTTAAGATGTTGACTCAACTTCAGTTTGGTGATTGTATCATCACTGATCGCGCATTACATTTGAGGCACAAAAGGTTTTCACCATCTGAATCCCTGAATGCATTTCTATGGCCAACACTGTAGATTTATTTGCAGTGTAAAGTGACTCTGATTATCTCTAATGTTGTATTTACACAAAACTGAAACATGAATTTAAACAATTTAAGTGACTGACTATTTGTCATTGTGAACACACTACAATAGAGCACTCCACAATGAAATGTGACCTCTGTATTTGACCCATCTGTGAAGGAGCAGTGGACAGCTGATGAGCAGCGCCTAGGGAGCAGTGCTTGGGGTTGGTACCTTGCTTGTGAGTACCTCAGGACTCCCTAAATGTCACACTAGCAACTGCACAATGTGAATGGATATCTGGTCTGTCTTGATTGTTACATCCAATGTATGTGTACATCAATGTGAACATGTAAAGGGAATTTTAATTTAAGTATACCATTCTTAATGTCAATTTTAGTTAATATTTTTAGTTTATAAAAGAAGCATGTTTTCAGACATGACTGCTACCATTTTATATTCAGAAACACTCATCACTTCATTAAGTGCACCTTGGTAGTTTCATGATGGATCCACTGTTTTGGGCTGAAGCTTCATGAAGCAAATCTCCAGTTCCAACATTTCTTAAAGACGTAAACTGGACTGTAGAGACAAGTTGAGTATAAAGAACAAATTACAAAACCTGTATAGTTGCATTATTTGCCTTAAAGAAAGCATTTGAAGATGGGAAGGCTGGTCTTAAAATGGAAAATGTTGTGGAAGCTATGTTGAAACAGTAGCTTTTCAAACTGCATGATATTTTTGATTAAAAGTAGCTAAGCTAAAGCCAAGCTACTGTTTTAACATAGCTACACTAAAAGCAACAGAGAATAAAGTAGCTAACTGCATCCAAGCTATTTCATCCATTAATACTTAATACAGGTACTGTAGAATACTCTTGTAGTAACTGAAAACATGTAAAACACGATTAACAATGGAATGTCAATTCACAATCATATCCACATAGCTTTGAAGTCAGAGAGTGTGTTCATTTTTGTCTTAACTTTCAAATGTTTAAGTTCTGTTTACTTTGCTTCTCAGAGTAGTAAATCATAAACAGCTAATAGTTGAAAATACCCGTTTTTGTAAAAAGTTACTGGAAAAGCTACATCCTTTTAAAAGTAGCTTCACTACAAATAAGCTACTAAAAAGAAGTTAGTATGCTTTGGTATACCCTGGTACCAAGGGGCAAAGTGTCCCAACACCAGCATTCTAAAATGTTGTAACCTGCTAATTCTAACAAGTTCTGAGCCCACTGTCCAAATCCTGCAGCAGGCACTGTCCTTCTGCCCAAGGTTGGCAAGCCTGTCCTCACTTCAGTTCTTAGTTGACAATAGTAACTGCTAGAACAATGTTGACATGCTCAAAGTCACTTAAATTGAATTTCTTTCCTCAAATTACATTCTGTTGCCTGGTTTGAACTTCAGTAGATCCTCTCACCCCTGTCTGTTTGCCTACATGAGGTGAGTTGCTAAGAGGTGATTGGCCAATTAGAGATTTGCTTTAACAAGCAGATATCAAGATTTAACCAGGGTGAATGAGTGAATTTAATGAGGTGGACCAAGAATAGATGTTTGTTGATAAAAGCATCTAGAGGCCAAGAAAACTGCCTCTTACTGGGTTCTTTGGCACACACACACAGGGGCAGTTAGAAGCGTAAGTTAGAGAGTTTGCGCTGTGATAGGAAGATTGACGTTTCAGATCCCAGACCAGTAAAGTTACCATTGAGGTAATCATTAGCGAGGTACCATCCCTAAGCACTGCTCCCTGGATGCCGCCCAAGTCAGCTGCACACTTCTTCTTCATGGATGGGGCAAATGCCAAGGTCACATTTTGTTATGATGCACTGTGTGCTGTGGTGTGTTCACAATGACAAATAATCACTCACTTTCACTATAAACCTTAAAGTGTTTCTGAATTCCCAGTTCAACTCCTCTGACACCAACATCATTGGCATGTTCAAAGTCACGTAAAACACACTTCTTGGTGGCGTAACTGTAGGGTGTTTGCCCCGTGAACAGAAAGTTGCAGGTTCGAAACCAGGGCCGGTAAAATTACTACTGAGGTACTCATGAGCAAGGTACTGTCCCCAAGCACTTCTCCCCGGGCTCTGCCCTTGTTAGCTGGCCACTGCTCCTTCACGGTTGGGTTAAATGCAGAGGTCACATTTCGTTGTGGTGCACTGTGTGCTGTGCTGTGCTGTGGTGTCTTCACAATGACATTCACTCACTTCACTTTCATTCTGATGCTTGGAGTCTCAGTAGATATGCAAAATATGACCAAATACGACCATGCCTATCTGCATACATAAGGTGAGTTGCTTCCTTGTTGTGGCTGATTAGAAAATTGCATTAATAACAGCCTTTAACCAGTTGAACAGATGAACTGTGATGAGTGTAGATTTATTTGTAGATAAAAGCAACCCATAAATCATGTGTTATTGCTAAGCAAAGGGCTACAAAGCCAATGTATGCTCAGGCACTATGCAGCTTTCCCAAAGACCTGTAAGCTTTTGTTTGTTCCTTTCTGCCTTAAAATGATTTTATGGCTTGGCAGACTCAAAGCCCTTAACAGCTGATTTTGTTTCTTTCACTACATCTCCCAGGAGGTCAGAGTGCTCCTGCTGGCAATATCAGATTTGGTACAGGCCACGAATGTAGAATTAAGGCTGTCCGTTCAGATACTAAGAACTCTGGGAAAGTGACATTGGTAGGCGTGACCAATACTGAAGCTTGGCTCGGTTGCTCCAAGCTGTCATTTGTGTTTTGTCTCAGTGACGACTTCATAGCTCTGGATACCCACATCATGTCATATTTAATTACACGGGAGGTAATCCTCTGATTAGTTTATCTAGATGACAAGTAATCACTTTACTGCAGGCCTTATTCACCAAGTTTCTTCTTAAGTTTGTTCATAAGAAAGTGAAGACATTAAAATATGCAACTATATACACTACCAGTCAAAAGTTTGGACACACCTTCCCATTCAATGTTTTATTCTTTATCATGACTATTTACACTGTAACTTCTGACTGAAGGCACTATGAATGAACACATATGGAATTACAGTATGTAGTAAACAAAAAGTGTGAAATAACCCAAAACACATTCCATATCTTAGATTCTTGAAAATAACCACCCTTTGCTTTGATCACTGCTTTGCACACTCTTGGCATTCTGACTGAGACCAGAGTGTGTTGGGACCAAGACAAGACCAAGACTCTGAAGGGCCATGAACGAGATGAGACCGAGACCAGCAGTTATTCAAATTGATCACATCATATATTAAACTCAACAAACCACAGTAGCAGAACACTCCTCAAGACCAAACTTATCCCAAAGGGGGTTGTTGCTAAACACCACACAACATGGCCTGAAACGCCAAATAAAAGGAAATTCAGTTAAAAGTATGGTTTGGTTACACACTGTACATTTTAGAGGACAAAAGTGGATAGTTTTTCACAGAGGTCGTCCTCCATTGCATAATGTACAGTATTTAAAAAACTTGATATTTGAAACCATCAACAATAAACTAAATCCAGACCGGAAAAAAAGAAGGCAAGCGTGACCCCTGAACACAACCTACTGGAACACGACATGCACTAACACAATCACGGCCCCGCTTCCCATGACTCTAAAAGCAAATCTACTCATCTCCATCAATAACAAGCAGCGTCTACTAAAAGCTCTCTTCTTTCTTCATGCTAAGTCCATTTAAAACGACTAGCGGCCGAACGCAAAGCTGCCCGGGCCGGCTCTAAGGCGGCGCTCTTTTGTTTGACAGAGCTGTAACGGGATTAAGCGTGATGAAGTGCAGCGAGGAGCCAGATCTCCAGGCAGACAGCGTGTCTCATTAGCCCAAAGTATGAAGAAGCCTGTGTCCAGTTCTATCGAGGTAAATGGATTGCGGGAAAAGGGGCTATTTCAATAGTCCTAGTTAATCTTGTTTAAGGGACGTGCAAACAGTCTACAGTTATTTCTGCATTCGCACAGCAAACAACGGTTAAGAAAATAAACAGTTTTATAAACATTAAACACTGAAATGTTTTCTGAAAATGGGCAACTATGTATTTTACGCTTTTATATTTGGATAGGTCAGTGTTTAAATACTGACAAAATACTTCTGGGATTGAGGTGGTCTAGTGATCAACAGACATACTTCTAGAGGTTGTAGGTTAAAATCCTGCTTCCAAAATTAACACCAATGAGCCTCTGAGCAAGATGCTTAAAACAAAGTTGCTCCCAGTAATTAGGAAAAGGAAGTCACTCTTTATATATGTGTAAATTAAGTTTATGGGGTGTAAATTAAGTTTTAAAAGGTTTAAGTTTATTAAATTAGGTTTATAAAATTAAGTTTTATTCCTGAGCTGTAAATGAAAAACCATCTTCTCGTCCATTAGAAATAGGCCTCCTGTTCAATAATGAGCGATGTTAAAAAATGTATGATGTCTGACAATATTTACATTTTTGAGCAATGTTATGGGTTCGTTGATCACTGAATTGATATATCAATGTAAGTCAATGTATTGATACACTTCTAGTAGTACTGTAAGTATAAGCAACAGCTAAAAAAAAACCAACTTGCAATTTAGAAGCCAATAATCGATATGAGACAATACCATATGCAGATTTAACAATCATTTCAATTCATATAAAATCACAAAAAGCAACTAAAATATCATTTGACAATTCTAACCCTGAGCTATGGCTCACAATAGCCTGTGGTATGCTTAATAAAAGTTGTGACGAAACCAGCTGACGTCTCTCCACTTGCTTGGCAGTGGATGTAACAATATTTATGATATTGTGTTGTTTTCATTCTGTATCAATGACATTGTTTCTTTGTTTGTTGAATCGGTGTAGATTGATGTATTGTTACACCTTTAGTAAATATGACTATACTCACTGTAAGATTTGTTACCATCAAGGTGTACCTTTTTTTGGTAGAAAGCACACTTCTGTTGCATTTTGTGTAAGCAACACGGCATTTTCCAATCTTTGCCAATTTCTGACCACTTATCTGGTTGGATATGTAGAAGGTTGTTGAACACACTTCTACACTGTTGTGTCTTTTACTCTCGTTCCAACACAACACACCATTGCAGAGTCATTGCAGTGCTGATAATGAAACACAGTCTCAGTAATACCAGTCCTACTAGGCTCCTGTAATCAGAAACTTACCAGCAGGGTGTAGAGTAGGTTGTCACTGATAGATTTTTAATTAAGTGATTACATGTTGGTGTTCTAAATTCTGGGTAAATATAGGACTGGGCAATTAAACAAAAAGCACCATTTAGAATCTCTAATCTAATTAGAACAAATGATTTCAATTTAAAGATGAATGAAATCACAGGAGATTCCTCTGTAAAGGTGAATATTAATTTAGAGCCATCAAAGTCATTAAAAAGAAATACTGACACACTGCCTAGAATCTGTATAACAAAACTTTCCCCTCACAGGAGAGAGAATGGATTTGTACTTTGGCAGTTTTTGTATTTCCTGCTGTTTAGCTGCTGTCAAAAGCAGGAACAGCAAGCAAGAACACCTTGGGGACATGACAATGCTGAGTGCCTGCGAAACTGATGAGTGTTTACTGCTCTGACAGGACGTCAAGAAAGAGAGTCGGCAGCAGCCAGTGAGTCAGAGGGAATCTTCTGTAATGCCTGATTTCTGAGACCTTTTAGGTGCTGTCACAGGCAGAACTGCGCTACATAAAAAATGTTAGCAAGGAATTACATTTTGACTTTAGCTGCATTTTGAGCAAGAAGTGCAATCAAAAATGTAAGGATAAATTCATAAGACTAACTTTCCCCTCACTAAAATGTTTTTTAAGAATCTATCATGATATATTGGAAATATACTCTCATAACAGGCCTATAGAAAAGAAGTCAATTACTATGGTAAAAGAGAATGGTGGAGACAAGAAAGTGAGTCATTATTTGTCATCGTGAACACCACAGCACAGCACACAGTGCACCACAACGAAATGTGACCTCTGCATTTAACCCATCCATGAAGGAGCAGTGGGCAGCTAACAAGTGCCTGGGGAGCAGTGCTTAGGGATGGTAACTTGCTCATGAGTACCTCAGTGGTAACTTTACCAGCGCTGGATTCGAACCTGCAACCTTCTGATCACGGGGGTGAACACCCTACCGTTACGCCATCAACTGCAACTATTCTCAGGTATTCAGTAGAATCTTTGAGTAACTGTACTTCACTGTATATATATTTTACCTCATAAAATCACTATAAACAACAACAATTATAAACTGCGTTAACCAGCAGGACATGACAGTTGTAACGGTTAGGGTATTCGCCCCGTGATTGGAAGGTCACTGGTTCAAATCCTATGTTAGCTGACCACTGCTTCATGGATGGGTCAAATTGCAGAGGTCATATTTAGTTGTTGTGTACTGTGTGCTGTGCTGTGCTGTGGTGTGTTCTAAATGACAACTAATCACTCACTTTCAGTTTTCACTTTCAATTTATATTTAACCTATTGCTATGAAAGTGCCTGTCCTAATATTTTTAAAAAACTTGTTTAGTATGCTTCCATGCCAATACTAAACCACCATGTCATACCTAGCTTTAAATTGGCCAAGCTAATTTTCCTAGACATAACACTTACCCAGGATATACCAAATAGTTAAAACTACGTGATAAAAATAATAGTAGTAAATAAATAATAAATTAGCTAATAGCTTTATTGTCTACAAAAATGAAAGAGGAAAAGTAATTCAAACTGTTGCACAGTATAAAGAGTTGTCACGTGTTATTTAAATACTGGTGAGTGCATTTCTGTACTCATTCATGTGCAGTGAGATGAGTACACTAGTCTTGACATGGTGCATTTGACCAGTAATAACTTCTGTCTGCATTGATCTTAGAGTCTTCGCAGACATTTAAGTTAGCAGTATCCCTGGGAGAGTCACACAGAAACACCAGGCAGTAGGAGTAACCCGTCTTTGTTCAGATGGAAACGCAACAGTATTTCATAACAAAGTACCATTTTGCCGCGCTACATCGCCATTTGTAAATCAATAATTACTGGAAAAGATACAGCATTTAACACGTAGCTTTGCTACAGATAAGTTACCGATGAAAGTTGCTCATTTTTATCTACTCCCCAACACTGATACTGACTACACAAAGTGGTTTGGCGATTCTAAATCAGGCACTAACTTCATCTGTATATCAGATATTTTTTTATAGGGTTTGGACTCTGCAGGTTTCTGTAGGTGGGCTTCACTGTAGCTGTGGAAATTACTCTTGAGTGATGGGCACAAAGGAGAGAGAGAGAAAAGGAAAGATAGAGAGAGTGATGGAGGGTCTATCCCAATGGCTTTTACTCACTGTACCTTCACTCCATAATGCTGTGTTCTGTCAAGGTTTTGTGTGCTTTTTTCGTGCAGCAGTCAGTCTCTGTCCCGACCTCAAAGCCTTCGTGGCTCAGAAACAATGACAAAGTGGCACCGGTTATAAAATGAAAGTAGAAAACAGAGCTATCAATCACTACACTACATTTTAAGAGTCCTAGATGGATGTGCATGGAAGGACACAGGCATTGCAGCACGAAAATTCCACTTCTCAAAATTCTCTGCAATAAAAGTGATACATACGGAACATATTTCGCACTTCTTTCAAATGTTTATTGTTTGAAAAACTGGTTAAACTGGTTGTTAACATCTGTTTTAATTTGTACAGTTTTAGAAATGAATCAGGGTTCATTGCACTATGCGTTAACTATACCCCCCCCCCAATTTCCCCCATCCTGTTCCATCTTCTGACTTGTGACATTGTTGCACCACATGCAAATTAACCATTCTTTTACATAAAAGGCCTGCAGCACCGTTAGAGTTGCCTCTGCAATTTGGGTGACCTTTTCCATCTGTCTCTCTCCTACACACTCAGGCAGGCAGTCCATGGTGACATATTCCTTTCTGCTTCGTGACAAAGGTCTTGATGATCTTCCAAAGGCTTTTCGAGGAAATTTACAGCTAACTTCTGCTCTGTGGCTATTCACAATGTTCTATTGCTGCTAAGAACTTATTCTAGTAGAGCTGGAGGATATGGTCAAAAATATTCAACATGGCATGATACCACTTTATATCCAATATGATACAAATCCGATACAGTCTTAACTAAAAAAAAATAATAATTACACACCTTGCCTTGCCTTGCCTATGCTAAATTATATATGACTAACATAACATCTCGAAATTATTAACATTAAACAGTTGTGTAATTTCGCGACAGTCCCTAATCCTGCAGCGCTAAAGCCATCAGGAACACAGAGATTGCGAGTGAGAGCTGGTGTCGTTAACGAAATTAAACAGTATAATCGTGTGATTTGCTTTTGGGGTTGTAGTGTGTTGCGTTGCTTGTTCTGCTCATTGTCAAATCAATACGTACAAATTAGCGCTAATGTCGAACAATAAATCAGCTTTACCACAGTGCCACTTCCCATGCATAACCAGTTGTGTGCACACATTTACAGATCAGCTCCATAGATCGGCCCAATGTCACCAATACCGTTATCGGACCGATATCTATTCACATAGGTTATACTGACCATCTCTGTAACTAAATAAAGAATATTTTTTACATTGTCAATATCAGTATCATTCAGTATCAGATGTTTTTGAGAGTTCAGAATTCTTTTGGAAACTACATACTGATGTATAGTTGCAAGCACATGAACTATTGTATAAATTCCATACTGCTGTCTGAAGAACGCAGTCAACGCAATCCCAGTTCACACATGAATCCCAGAATTAAATTTGTTTGCAACAGGGTGACCATATTTAGATTTTCAAAAATGAAGATACAGTGGGCAGCATTGCAGTAAGAGGTAGAAAGCTGTTCGGGGGAATGGGTTTAAATAGGAAAATGCGTCCATATACGTACATTCAGATGCGGTTGAAGCACATAAACACAACCGACAAATGATGGTATGGGAGGGCTCTAAACATAAAGATCAAAGAACACAACAGTGAACACAATAAACAGACCGTAGAAAGCGCTGTCATTAGAAAAAACATTTTCTCAAAAAATAACCATAGTTATTTCATCATGCAGCACTAACTAAAAGCACAGCAAATCAGATGTACTAACATAAATCAATACCTTTAATTACATTGGAACATCAAATGTGGACAGATTTTTAATTAATGGTGCAAGGTGTATCTCAAGGGTAAGTTCTCGGTTCTTTCGTGGTTGCGATGTGCAAAGAAATGCCTACCAGAATATGTTTAAAATATAAGATTTAAATCAAGAAAAAAAACTTAACATGAGATTTCATAGCATAAGAGGAAGAGGAAGAGAACAAATAGTTGGACAACATTCTTATCTAATCACATTAGTAGCAATGCCGGGTTTTATTTTATTTTAACCTGATATCTAGAGAATATAAACTGTCCTAGGTGATTTCTACCTTCCTAGACAATAAGTCAGTTTACATTTTAATATACTTTCATCTCATTTTTTAAAGTGTGGCGCTACGTTAATGCCATAAAACAAAACAGCAGGCAAGGTTATGGATCAGGTCTGAGCCACCGCAGCAGGGAACAGGTTATTTCTGGCCCACCTAATCATGTCAGTTAGATTGAACGTATGTGTATTTTAGTGTACCACGCCCAAGTAAATGAAATCCATGTCACTTAATTACACAGCTTTCAGGTGACTAATGTAGTCAGGGAAATTCTATTAGGGGTAAGCTGTATTGAGACTGAGGAGAGCCTAATGTCTTGAGCCTGTGCCATAAACATTGCATAATCCAGCCTGAACTGGAACCTAAAGTTATTGTACTGTTCAAAAGAACGAAGACGAACCTAGCCCTAGGTAATCAATCTGTGATGTAAACAATAGTTTTTCAAGCATCGTTGGAAATGAAAACGACCTAGACTTGTTTCTAGACTTGTATTTCTTGCACAAAATTTGTGAATGTCTTGAAAGTCTGTGCAATTACATCCAAATTTTTAAACATAAGAACAATATCAATGAGAAAGAGTAAAATTGAATAGGAAAATAATTTAAATCCATATTTTATATCAACATTTGGTTCAAAAATATTTAAATCTGTGTAATTTTCGCCCAGCTCCGTCACCCAATTTAACTTGATTTAACTGGTGACATCTTAAGATGATCCATAAAGATCCTTTTTACTTCTGAAGACTCTATTTTGGATCTGTTTGAGATGAGGTTTACTGCTAAATCAGGTGATGTTTCTTTTGTGAGTCATCATTTGGGCCTTTTTAGCAGCATTCCTTTACCTTTCTGTATTCTTTCTTTATTCTTATTTACACAGCTCTATTCTACAGCCCATGCCAATTTCTCTTTGCTCTGGTTCAATATCAAATGAAAACAAATTGAATTTTTCCTTCTTTTTAAAGATCTTAGTTTCCTGGAATACAGCTATTAGGACAGTGGAATTACAGATGATTGACGTAAAGTGTCTCTAAGGCTTTATAATACTTTGATGTTCCGGGCCACTCACTCTAAAAAAAACACAACTTAATTTTATGAGCATGTTTTTGTGGGTTATAAAAAGACATTTAATTCCAACCAAACTGAAAACAGTTTGAATCTATTTAGTCCAATCTGGAGAAGCCTTTGAAGGAAAAGACACCACTGTAATTTCACACACTTGGTAAACACCCTCAAGTTGCTGAGAAGTGCCTACAATAAATATTCCTGTAATTTGTGCTTTAAGGTTATTTTTGGGTATGGGACCACTGGGTTTATTTCACAATTGGATAATTTGTCTAAAACACAAAAATATTCAGATGGCCTTAAGCACAGCAGCACATCCAGCCAAAAACAAATAATATACTTTTACTATGCGTTTCTATACTATATTTCATATTTATTATACTGTACTTTTAATATACTTTAATATATAATAATAATAATATATTCAAATACATTATATGTAAGTATATTCTATTTAAAGTTTACATATAGACATATAGGATAATAGTATAATATAATAGTATAATATAATATATACTACATATATACTATAGTATAACCTATACGTCATTAATTATTCCCAGAACATGCAATTTAAGTTGTAAAATGACTTAACTCAAATTAAATACCCTAAAAACTAAAAAGGCGACCAAAGCGTCTTTAATAGCCGTCACATAGAAATAGAAGTCATTCATACTTTTTCATAAGTTTAAGAAAAATTTGTACCTTTCTCTTCTAAAATGAAGATGGTAGCATAACAGTTAGAGTGCTCACCCCATGATCAGAAGGTCACCGGTTCGAATCCCAGACCAGTAAAGTTACCACTGAGGTACTCATGAGCACGGTACTGTCCCCAAGCACTGCTACCCATATCAGCTGCCCACTGCTCCTTCATGGATGGGTCAAATGCAGGGCTCACATTTTGTTGTGGTGCACTGTGTGCTATGCTGTGGTGTGCTCACAATGCCAAATAATCACTCACTTTCAGAAAAGCCTTTCTTTTCAATACTGCATTGTATATAATTTATTGCATATATATTACAGTATTTTGTTTATTACAGTATTACTGCTTATATATTATTACACTATGTATGTATGTACTTTATGTAATGAACAGCCATACATGGTACAGCCATACATGTTCAACACAACACTCCACCGGTAGACTTCTACACTGCGATTCCTATGCTGGCGCTTGCAAGAAAACATGGTGGATCAGGAAGCACTAGCAGTTCTACTTGGTGGGCGAAGCTTCTCAGACAGGAGGGTGGAGTTATTCAAATGTCCCCTACTGTGACGTAGAAGTAAGGGAAAAATCTAAACGGCTTGTTTAAGCACAACATTTCTGACATTAGTAAATTAACATTAACAAAATTGACCATTTTTTTCATCAAACTTACAGTGTGTGTAGACGAGGTACAGACCCAAATGGATGTCCAAAAACACAAAAAGAGAACTAATATGGGACTTTTAAAAAGAAATTTGTTCTTAAACTCCCTTCTTACAGATTCTAACATTCACCAGTAATTTATAAGATTTGTTCCTAGATAAGAATCTAAGAATGTTAAAGGGTATGCTCTAAAGCAGCGTTTCCCAAATCCAGTCCTGGCGAACCACTGCTCTGCACAGATTTGAGTTTCCCGACTCACAGCACAGCTGATGCTACTGATTAGCTAATTAGCAACATAGGATCAGCGTGCGGTGGTGCAGGAAATACCGAATCTGTGCAGAGCAGTGGTTCGCCAGGACTGGGTTTGGGAAACGTTGGTCTACTGCATACTCTTTTAAGAGAATTTTGTTCTGGAATGCAGTTTAGAATGCACTTTACATTTCACCCTCTTTCAGCCACTTTTTCTGTCACTAAGCATGGTGCAGTGATTCAGAACTTAAACAAAATGTTGCTACAAAACACATCTTTTAAGCTTGAAACCAAAATCCATTAAAGTCCATCAACTTTTGAAGCAGAGAGGAAACGTGTGAATCAGGTCGGTGATGCTGAATGAAGGAGTGAGAGTGAATCCCAGAATGCTTTAGGTGTACAGCGTGTTACTGTATTTGCTGTAGATAAAATTATGTTGTTCTGGATAATGAAGTTATGTCATATCTATTATTTGAGAAAAGACTATGCTCTGAGACAACTTGGCCCACCACTAAATGGCAGTTCTCAGATCAGCTTTTGCACTCTTTTCACCTCCCCTTTTCTCAAAGACACTATCTGGCATCTGGCCTTTACAGAATCTCTTCGGGTTTTTCTAGAATTCTTCAGACAACCTTTTTTTCATCATCATTCCGCAATGGATGAACTAGGGGCGGTTTGCTCACAGAAACGAACATCAATAAAAACCACAAGCGAGCGGTCTAAAAAGAAAAAAAGAACCAGGCATGTGTAGATCATAGTCTGAATCCTGGACATGGTGATATTTAACGCAGATGATGATTAACGGTCACAAGCAGCTTTTTACACAGCCAAGATCATAGAGATTCAGCTGATAAATGGAAGGCTTTAATAGAAATTCACAGGGCTGGCAGAATGACCTGCAGCGATCTTTCAGCCGCATTCAATGTTGTATTAGACATAGGTGGAACTTAATTAAAAGTCCCAGTCGTTGAAATTAATCAAGAGCTGATTAAGACTCAAGGTCTGAGTCTGAGCTGAGGCACGATGGTAGGTCCTGGATCAAAAAGCAAGGCACAGTAGATCTATCATTATGATTAAATAATGTGCTAAACTGTATGAGAAATGACTTAGATGGAGTGCTGCCAAGAGTGCAGTATGGCTTCAAGAAAGGCTGGGTGAGTTTGCGTTACAGGGATTGCAGACACAGTACCAATAAGAGCAAGGAAAACGTAAACATAAATGTCTCTGCTATTAAATCTTGGATGATACAACTCACTGTCGAGTGAAGCTGATAAATCGGTGTGCCAATATTATCAGCCGATATGAAATCATTTCTAATGGACCAAGGATCAAGGCATCTGTGTTTATTATGGACAAAACACAAAAGGAATGGACTGAAGACTTCTGATGGACACCAAATGGATAAAGAAGTGTTAGAATGTTACGCCACAGATAATAAATAGACAATAATAGATAAAAACTCAGCAGTAAACGATGTTCTTTCATTGTTCTTTCAGTTCTTTTATTTGACCTAAAGATAAAAAAATGAGTCAGCTTTCATCAGAAATGTGCTGATTTTATAACTATGTCAGCATTTACACATCAAACTATGAGTAGTGCAGGGCGTCCAAAATTCAACACCATAAAGCACGTATTGCTAACTTCTACTCACACACTAGAATAAGCCTAAAAACAAATGTATTGTCTTTTTTTAATTTATCCGATTACTCGATTAATCGATAAGAAAATCGATAGAATACTCGATTACAAAAAGAATCGATAGTTACAGCTCTAGTGTGTATATATATATATATGTGTGTGTGTATATATATATATATATATATATATATATATATATATATATATATGTATATATATATATATATATATAATTGTTCAGTGAGTACAACGGTGTGCTACATGTTTAATCTATGTAACATTAACAGATGATCGGCTCTGACTTAAATTAAAGCTTGTGGCAACGCAAATGATTTAATCTTGCGCAATGACAAATGGCGCAAAGTTAATCGCATTTGCGACGTCATGTGCGCATCCATTATCATTTCCACCTCACATGAGTCAACATAATGGCCTGCTTTTGTATAACGCGTCCTCTGGTTGCACAATAATTACATTTCCTGACATTGCAACCTTCAATCTGAACAGCTGGAACTTTTGCGATGACAAGGGGCAATTGCAAAGAAGGGAAAATAGCTGGTAGGCTAATGTCTTTGTTGAATAGATATATTAACTAACGAAAACACACAAGTGCTAAGAATATTTTTGGCTCATTATTGCAAATTCACTAATGTTTCTTGAGATTTTGATTCATCACTTCACTAATTAAACAGCGATGCGATATTCAATGACCCATTTCTTTAGCTGCAGCAGTATTTCGTGCAAATCGATTTATATGATTAAGATAACTGTTAATTAATAAATTAATTAAACGATAAAACTTAATTCCTGCTATTTCTTGCAAATTGGTGGCTATTTCCTGCAAATACATTTATTGATTAATTTACTAATTAAGTCGAAATTGCAGTAAATAAGTTGGAACAAAATTTGATGATTTACGCGCACATCGACGGCTTATTTCGTGCAAATAGACCACTTCTTTTATGCGATTTCGCTCAGATAGACGAATTATTTTATGTTATTTCGTGCAAATCGATGGCTTATTTTATTTCGTGCAAACTCACAAGTGCTTTTTTGATTCATTAATTTCTCAAATCAGTCGATTTCCACAAAACATAAAATATGCAACATTCTCTCTTTGAACATTGTTGTTTTGTCACAATTTATCACAAAATATTTTTGGATCATCTCCCCCCCATCACTGACAGAGCGCGTAAGCAGCGGAGGCGCGCTCTCTGAGGGGCGCGCGTGCGCGCGCTTCTCCCGCTTATAAAGGCGTCGTGTACGAGCGCGCCAGCTCTTCTCTTTCTGCCCCAAACCGCGCCGTGCCCCCCGCCCCCCCAAAGAGATGCAGATGCAGATTCAGAAAGAGATTCAAATCAATAGACACGCAGAGGGAAAAGTAACATGCTGCTCCTGTCACAGATGGATTATGGCACGGAAATGTCGGCTCACAACACGCTCGTCTTTCTTTTTCTGATCAATGCTTCGGGAGCTTAAGTTTTAAGGAGCGTCTGTTTTATCCAGTAGGTGAGATTCATCTTGGACCGTTGTGATGTCTTTTCTTTGTCTAAACATGGAATCCAATAATTTCTCTATTTGCATATTAATATAGACAATATTGTATCGTCTTAACTGATAGAAATTAGAATTTTTGTGACTCCGTAATACTCATTTTACTGCTGCAAAAGCAATGCTTGTTTATGATTGAAGGATGTTATTTATTAAGCATAACTGAATGAATGTAACTGATAAGTGGTTTTGATTTTGGTGACAATATCGTTTTCTTTGTTTTAAAATCAATCATCAAAACTCAGTTTTATCATCTTGGTATTACCAAACTGGACCAGTGAATTTTAAGTGTATTGGACCTGGAAATATTTGAAACTATACAGGGCAGAGGTCCAAAAGACTGGGTTTGCCAAACCTTAAAATATGACTGACACTGACACTTATTTTCTTGAAATGTATCTAAAAATGAATATATGATCAACTGATTTTAAAAGCACTGGGTCATAACACTACCTTAATATTTTAAAGCAACTAAAATGGAAAGTGTGGATTACCTTAATTTTCAGACCCGTGTTTTAATGCTTGAACAATTTCTCACTCTTACCCATCGAATCATCTAACTGTATTTTATCATATATTCAATATTATATTAAAGCAATGCTCTCTTTTTAATTACTTGTTAGAGACAAAAAAAAAACTACAATGCATCTACAATTGCCTTGTGCAATCGTATACATGGTCACTTTTAAGAATAAAAATAAGAATGACGAAGAGCTTGGCTCTCACCATCTCTTTTCCCAGTCGTTGTGCATGGATGCCAAGCATGGAGATCAGGAATTCAGAGAACACCTCCCATGAGGATCCCATTAGCTCTCTGGACGCCTCCTCGAACTGCTGCACCCTGGAGAACACCCAGGGCGAGGGAGCGTTGCTCGATGGCTTGGAGGACAGCACCAAACTCATTGGCGTTCAAGTGGTTCTTATTTTTGCCTACAGCACCATCATCCTGTCGGGAGTGACCGGCAACTCGTTGGTGATCTACGTGGTCTATAAGTTCCGCAATCTCCGCACCGTCACCAATTTTTTCATTGCCAACCTGGCAGTGGCTGACCTGCTGGTAAACACCCTGTGCTTGCCTTTCACCCTCATGTACACCCTGTATGGTGAGTGGAAGTTTGGGCAAGCCATGTGCTACCTCCTGCCCTTTGCTCAAGGTCTGGCCGTCCACGTGTCTACCATCACCCTCAACGTGATCGCGCTAGACCGCTACCGGAGCATCGTGCACCACACGGAAACCAAGATGTCCAAGGACATGAGTGCCGTGGTCATTGTTCTGACCTGGCTGGCCAGCGCTGTTTTGGCAAGCCCCTTAGCCATCTTCCGAGAGTATGTCTCATTTGAACTGACCCCCGAACAGACCATCCAGGGCTGTGCTGAAAAGTGGCCAGGCAGCAGCACGGACGGCACCATCTACAGCGTCGCCGTCTTCTTCTTGCAATACGGGCTTCCACTATCTGTAATCTCCTTTGCGTACGCCCGGATTTGGAGCAAACTCAAGAACCACGCCAGCCCCGGAGGCGGCCGCAGCGATCGTCACCAGCGGCGACGAAAGACTACAAAGATGCTGGCAGCAGTGGTGGTGGTCTTTGCCGTCAGCTGGCTGCCTTTTCACGCCTTCCAGTTGGCTGTCGACATCGACAGCAGCGTGCTGGAGATGAAGGACTTTAAGCTGCTGTACACCGCCTTCCATGTTGTGGCCATGTGCTCCACCTTCACCAACCCCATCCTCTACGGCTGGATGAACAGGAACTACAGGGGTGCATTCGCTGCCGTTTTTAAGTGTGCCTCCATGGAGGGCAGGTTGAGGAGGGTGCATACCCGAGACGCTGTGAGGGACAAGGCTTTGGCGCACCAGTGCAAGATCAGCACCTTGACGCAGGCCAACACACATCTTTGACGGATTTTTGGGGATTATCATTTCATAAAACCCAACTGGTCTTGGCAGATATCGGATGGATCATTGGTGGTCTGAGGTGGTTAAAGACATATTCCAGGTTAATAATGATAATAAATATTTACCAACCATTCTTGAAAAGTTTGTTCCTTAAAGCCACTAACTCAGTTTTTATGAAGACATTGTCATTGTATCTTGATGTACTTGTCTTGATCAAGAAAATTTGTTCCAATGATTTTATCAAGCCTTAGGATGTAACTTGCAGGACAGAAAGCCAGTTTCTTTTTCTCATTTTGCCAAATCTAATGCATCTACTTTAGTGAAGTTCTGGGTAATAAGTGCTACACATGCAAAGTATTCCAATAGCTAAGTTTGCTATGTGGAACAGAATAACTAATACGGAACGATCTCAAGTCCTATGCCCAAGTTCAAAAGTAGGGATCTTTGGAAACTGGGCATAATAAACTTCAAACATTTACATTTACGGCATTTAGCAACTTTCATTTCCATTGGGATTAAGGGTTTTGCTCAGGGGCCAAACTGTGGATTTTTAGACTCTAACCCCAATCTTATGATCACCAAAAACAGGCTTTTGTCAATCAAACCACTGTGCAACCACCTGTATTGCATAGTATTTCAACATATTTACATCCATTTGGTTTGACAAAAGAAACCCACAATCAGTGGCTGGAAGAAAATTACACTCAAACGACTACAGGAACAATGTGAACAGTCTCCTGGTTATCTCTACCAATTATGTGCATTTTTATCTGTGAAACAGCTGTTTGAGGAATTTACATAGTGATTTTCAAATCCTTAACAAAAAGAAGTCACAAAAATTTTCTACTTTAACAGCATATTTTTGCTTGAAATTACAGTTAAAACACTGCAATCTGTTTTTCTGGTCGTTCCAGGTTTTTAAAGATGCATCTACAATATTTGCTGCAAATGCAACAGATAGAGCTTTAAGACCAGCATTACAGCATTAAAGTGATTACAAAGGTTACTAATGGTTTAGCAGGTTGACGCATTAAGCTAAAAAGCAAGCTGTGTTGAAGCGTATTTATCTGTTACCAAAGGAATATCCCATCTTAAGACACCTGTGCCGAATTAAAACGATTTAAACACCAACATCAAGGCATAAAAGGTTTAAAGGATGTAAAGAGAGAAATAAATCATTTTCTGACCTGCTGGTTTTGTGTATAAAGCTAAATAATGCAAAGCATTCTGTATTAAAGCAGCAGTGTTCAGAGTTGGGCCTAATCAATCGTATGTAATTGTTTTAAAGAAATAAATGAGCAAATTTGATAATGCCGGCATATGAAAAGAAAATGGTTGTACCTCTTATATCTTGTTGTGAAAGGGATTAAAAGTATTGTTGAGGAAAAAAACTAAACAAAAGAGGAAAAATTGCTTCTGAGGTGTGATTTTTTTTTTTTACTGGGATTTTTCTTAATTCTGCCAGAAATACACAAATGCTTTTGGGAACTGTACATAAAGATGCACACTCACCCACATCAAAATGGTTTCATCAATAAACAAGGCTGACTTACAGAAATCAATAAGGTCTTTTCCCTCGGATCGATTCATATCTACGCTCGGGAAAAGGCTCGTAGCCGGTATTGGAACATTTCTACATGTACCTCAGCTGTGTGGGCATAAATCATTTGTTTGACTGATTTACTTCTGTCCAAAAGGGGTTTATATACAGATATTGCTTGACTTTTATACAGGCTCAACCTACACTGAGGACAGTCTAAATCCATTACAATCCTAGAGGAGAAAACACACAAAGGGTGGACAAAAAATCAGTCAAAATCAAAATATTAATTATTTCAGAAGTTCCAGTAACTGAGAACGACTGGACATTTTAAAAATTGTTAACAGTGATAACTCATTTAAATGGACTGTTAACAGTCATGTTCAGGTTCAGATTAACGAATATTTTTTGACATTTGATTTTGACCGACTCCTGATATATATTTTTTGTATTTCATTAAAATACATTGAAATTCACTTAAAATTCATTTAAGATTTGTTGAAATACTGTGGTAAATCAAAATGAAAATAGCGTGATTTCTGGGGAGTTTGCCCCGTGATCGGAAGGTCGCCAGTTCGAATTCCAAACAGATGAAAGTACCACTGCAAACTAGCAAGCAAACTAGTATTTTTTCAAGTTATTAAATTCACTTTAACATTAGACACCTATCAAGGTTTTTTTTTAAAAAGGAAGTTGGCCCCGTGTTCGGAGGGTCGCTGGTTTAAGGCCCCGGACCATTAAAGGTACCACTGAGGTACTCGTGACCAAGGTACTATTCCCAAGCATTGCCAAAAAAGCTACCCACTGCTCCTTCAGGGATAAGTCAAATACAGAGGTTACATTTCATTGTAGTGCGCTGTGTGCTATGCTGTGTTTACAATGACAAATAACCACTCAGTATAATTAATTCACTAAAAACAATATATTTAGGATTTAAATGAAAATGTTGGTGCATTCATGGGTAGACAGAAAACAGTGAATTAATAGAAAAGTAATCTGGACAATCAAAGAGCTGTGAAGTGAAAGTGAGTGATTATTTGTCATTGTGAATATACCACAGCACAGCACACAGTGCACCACAACGAAATGTGACCTCGGCATTTAACCCATCCGTGAAGGAGCAGTGGGCAGCTAACAAGCGCCCGAGGAGGAGTGCTTGGGGACGGTACCTTGCTCACGAGTACCTCAGTGGTAACTTTACCGGCCCTGGATTCGAACCTGCGATCTTCTGATCATGGGGCGAACACCCTACCGTTACGCAACCAACTGCCCCAGGTGGAGCATGCATGCTGGATATGTTTGATTTTGTCCAGGTCATTGAACTCGAATTGTCCCCACAGGGCCAAGATACGACAGAGAGAGCCATATGAAACATGCCAACAGGTTGAATTAGAGCTAGGCAATTAATTGAAAATTAACTGAAACTGAGATTCAGAAGGACGTCATCTAGCCCTTGAGGGGTTTTTAAATTATTTTTGAAATTCTGATAATACTTTTTAATAATACATTGTCAGTGAACTATGAGAGCAAAAAAAAACAACAACAAATCCAGCCCCAAATATCCGCCCCATTAACTAACAATGATCGGTATCGATATCGGCCGTGAAAAACCAATATCAGATGACCTCTACAAATGACTGAAAAAAATGTCAATACATACAAAACACAATCCCCTTCATTCTCCATAAGACTAAGAAATGGAATCCAAGCCACAATTAATATGTAAGAGTAATGGCTAAGCTTTAGAAAGAGCTTTTTAGTAAAAGCATCAAATAACTTACAGAAAGAGATGGTAATGGTTCAGTGTCAGAGTTAAATAAAAGTCATCTACCAGTCATTTTAAACCAAGCACTCACTATTTAATGGAGTCAATTAATTTGCTCATTATAGTTGAAGTATGAAACAAGCAAATGCAAGAAAAGATTATTCTGTTCTGTTTGACCCGTCTAGTGATTAAAAATAAACACCACTGTCACAAAGCAGTTGTAGTGAAAGCATTACATGTCCCTAATAAGTCCGAAAATCAAATGAGGCCTTCCTTAAAAATGTGATCAATGGTGACGGTAGTAGAAGTTTCTTTGGATGCAGCAGTAAATTTTCAAGACTTTTAACAGTAGGAAAAGTGACAAAAATAGAGAAAACAATAGACAGGCAGGAAAGCCTCCTGAAACAGACAGTGAGCAACAGGCAGTTTAGACCAGTAGCCCCCGACCATTTTGGCACCACGGACCAGTTTCACTTCAGACTATTTTTCTGTGGAAAATCGGGGAAATCTGTTCACCAAGTGAGTTGCCTTACCGCCACAGAAGGAAGAGTTTTTCAAAATGAAACAACCCTGCAGACTACGATGGTCAAAAAATGACATAAAAAAGATTTTATTCTTTCTATGCGGACCGGCACAAAATGATCCTCAGCCCGGTACTGGTCTGCGGCCCGGTGGTTGGGTACCCCGATTCAGACGGATTCTGAAATGAATCTGTTAATGCCTTAATCTGTTTGTATTGGTGTAACTAACTAGTTTCCTGGAAAACATCACGGGACCCGAGCAGCAAATGTTAGGAAAAATCTAGACGCTAAAAATTGGTGCACGGTAATAAAACCAAATAAAAACTGTATTGAAGATTGCAATATCCACATCAGATACACATATTATACGCACCATACGCCGACATTTACCTCGATCTCATTTAAAAACAATATTCTCTTTGTAAATCTGTCTAAAGAGTGGTTTTAGTCATCTTGGCTGTACAGTACTTTGGGCCAACTGCAGCTGTTGAAATGTGCTTTATGAATAAATTTAACTTTCTCTGACCTGCAAAATATCTACGAACTAATTTTGCTTCGATGTCTGCAAGTCTATTAATGTCATGCTTTTTTGTTATTTCTACATAAACCGTCTTTACACAAGCACACTTGCTGTAAAAGAACACACAGTACGTCTAGTTCATAAAGTTTTTTTCAGAGAAGAGGAAAGAAACGACAGTATCCAACAGAGAGACAGAGAGAGAGACTCTGGCATTAAAACTCGGCCATTAGAACGGATAGACAAATAAAGCCCCTAGTATCCGAGATCCTGCGGCGTTTGTTATTAAGCTCTCGCTGACTTAACGCTGATTTTATTTTCCTTCGCAAAACAGTTTTCACAGCACACCAGGGACAGGTGCATTTAACGCATAAACAGAAGACTCATTTTGGCAGAGTAGGTTTTAGTTAGAGGTTCAAAATGGAACTGTTAATTTTATAGCCTAATGAATGTTAAAAGCCAAAATGATTACTGTCACTGAAACGGAATCTTGACCCTGTAGTGCTGCCTGAACATCGCGGCACATAAGCAGTACGTTGTTTTAATCTAGACATCGACTTTTTCCTATCAGGGAACTGTGTACATTTTAGATAGATGACACAATTTTAATTATTATACAATAAAGATGATTTGTCACTTTTTAAAAGTTTCATTTTGTTCAATAAGAAGCTGCAATTTTGTATGAAGTCCATGCATGTTGACCAGCTTGAACTTCTGGAACTCCTTTTGGGTTGAACTAGGTCTCGGATCTTGCGGTACCTGACCTCACAAATCCCCCCAAAAATGGCACCTACAGCTGAAATATGACAGATGACTTCTACATAGCAATACTAAATCATCTGTTTTCTTCATTTCTCCAGTATCATTATGGCTTTTCGAGCCTCCGGTCTTTAATAGAGTAGTACAAATGATGAATGATAAAAGCCAAAATTATTACTATGACTGGAACTAAATCTGGGCTTTATTGTGCTGCCATCTAGGGGAACTTGTGGGAGAAAAAAAATAAGAGATCAATCCGTTATACGTTTATTCAGAAGAAAAAATAATCTCTATGCATGAATCTATATAACGGTTCCTAACAGATGAAAATATTTTTATGCTACTAGTGTCTTTACAAAGTTCACGTTTTTGAAGGAGAGCGAGCACCCATTTTTAACCTCTTCTTGGAAAAAATCTCATGCAAGAGCTTTTGTGCTTTTAATCCTGAGTAATGCAGTATGATTTAATGCAACATGAACATACCTGTGACGCGTAACCAATCGCAGAATTAAAACTCGATATCAGTTTTAAAAAGAAAGCAATACACCATGTATAAAAAGAAAAAACAGAACAGCAAAAGAACAACCTCTTCCATTACTGAATAAATACAAAAATGTCCATAAAACATTCAATAAAGGAAAAACACACTGATATTATGTATTTAAGGGAATACAATATGTTCTTGTCTTAACGGCTTTTCATGGTAGGTCTAAGTAGGGTGGGACTAAAACACAGCCTGCTTACGTGGAGAGGTTATGTTTGGCATAGCCCTGCTCAGATCTGCTGCTCTGATCCTGTCCACCTGCATAGCGTCGGTAGCCTACCTGTTAGTCTGGGCAAGTTCGCTAACAGAGTCTGTCATATTCTAAGTCTGAAGCGGTTCCTAATATCTCCATTCCCTCAGTGCCAGGGGCTACAGTTGAACCGCCAAGTGTACGTTTATCTATTGTGTGTTGTCATCAACTGCAAAATATAACATTCATTCATTCATTCATTTTCCGAACCACTGAATCCCAATAGGGGTCGCGGGCGGACTGGGGCCTATCCCGAGAACTTACGAGCACGAAGCGGGGACCAACCCTGCACTGCAAAAAATGAAATCTTAATAAGCCAGAAAATCTTAAAAAGAAAAAAAAAATCTTGTTTTTTTAATTTTAAGAATAACTGACTTGACTAGACTTGTATGTGTAAGATAAATAATCTAATTTTATTAATAAGAAACATTGGCTACAATTACCTTATTAAGAAAAAATGACTAATTATAAGAACTTCTTAACATGAAATAAGAAATTTAATCAAGAGAACAGACAGGTTCTCATGCTCTCCACTACGAGTTAAGAAATTCATGACAACTTTGCTTATTTTAAGAATATTAAAGCTAAAAATGTGGAAAGAGGGGAAGATTTTTTTTCTTGTTTTAGGAGACCTTTACAAGATAAATTTTCTCACTATATTGGCAGATAATTTTGCTTGATTCTGGTACCTTCTTTCTTATTATCCCTTTCTTTTTCTTATTTTCTGACACTGATTTTTTGCAGTGTGGGCAGGAGCCAACACACCGCAGGGCACACACACTCACATTCACCCCTTACAGGGCCAATTTAGAGTCACCAATTAACCTACACTGCATGCTTTTGGACTGTGGGAGGAAACCCACGGAAACACGGGGAGAGCATGCAAACTCCACACAGGAGGGCCCTATGGAGCCCAGGACCTTCTCGCTGTGAGGCGACAGTGCTAACCGCTGCACCACCGTGCCGCATGTTTAACCTGTTGTAAAGAACTCCAAATGATTAGCGAATGAGAACATGAGAACACGCGGCTAATCCGTATGAGCTAGCTCTGATGTGAATTATAGCGGTGGTGTAGCGCTTGGTAGAATGTAAGTTAGTAAACTATCTGCTCTAATAGATCAACTCTCTGGTTGTTTCAGCGTTCCTCTGTCATTTTAGTCTTTCCCCCGCTGTCGTCCCGCGTAAATATTTCCCGTGTTGTATTCCGTATTGTGCTCCCGTCACTGTCTTCATCCCTTCCAGAGAAACGTTTATTCCAAAGGCACAACAAGGTAAAATGTTCATAGTTTTACTTGCACGGCTTTAGAGTGATCGTTTTTTAACGGTACACGTGCTGCATGTGTTGGACACTCGATGGGTCGAGGCTCTGTAGTAGTGGGCGGTGCTTCAGCATCCGAGTGTAGAAAGTACCACCTGTATTTTCACCACTTTGAGACTTCATTTTACCCACGTAGCAACGTTCATATTTGCTCAAAATTGACGAGGTGATTAGTGACAACTCTTTCTTTGGTATGAGGAACTTAGAGCCGATATTATTTAGACCTTACTGGGTCTTTAAATCATGCATTAACAACCTTCTGTAAAGCATTAGACAGCTTTATTTACGGTCAGATCTGTGCAAACTCCAGTCATTAACCATAAACCGAGTGTCTGACGCATCGCTCGTTATCACCGTGGTGGAGGTTACTCGTGAGACGGGAGGTCTTATTTACCAAAGGGGACGGTTTTGCTCGGGGGGCTCCATGGCGGGGGCAGCTCCTCCTGAACGATGGCTCTGATCTTCTTTTCCCGCTTCTCTTTCTTCTGCTGAAGCTCTTTTCGCTTCTGTGGACGGAGCGAGCGAAAAAGCAGACGGCAGCTTACAACAGGGAGAGTTGGGAGATCTCTGTCAAAATTTTGCATTCTACAAACACCAAGCTGAGCTGAAACTCTCCTCTCTCCTCTCCTCCTTCTCGGAGCTTCACGCTGTGCTCGTGTGTGAGTGCGGTGTGAGTGACAACAAGGTTTCAGCGTTAACTGGCTACTACTGGTGTGACACGAAGCCAATATAGAGACTGTTGTGGGCGGGACGTTAAATGAAGCAGCGAGTCGAGAACAACCGGCACAGAGAGAAGAGACGGCAGTGGAGCCACAGTAGCGCATCTTGGAATTACTTCATATAACCAACCCGGACGATAATCGGTCGACCCTTACTTCATAGTTCACCATATTAGGGGTGCACAATTCAGATAATCTCACGATTCGATTCGACACGTTTCGTTTCCGATTCTTGGGCTCACGATTTGATTCAAAATCGATTCACGTTTCATTAATAATTCACGATTCAATGCATAGATGAATTTGTTTCCAGATTGCTGTAACTTTTCCCATTTGACTGTGGCAGATCAACAAAAAAAAAAATACACGGAATCAAGTGCAGTTCAGTCAGGGTCAGAGTCAGAGTTATGAATCGATTTTTTGGAACGCATGAATCGATTTTGAATCGACAGATAATTTTTTTTCACACCCCTTTTTTTATAGTCTGTTTACATATGCATATTCTATGTGCCTTCTTGTTGTTTGTACTCTGTAGAAACTGGAGCCATGTCGTCTCATCTCTCTATATACTTGTATGTGGCTGAGATGACAAGCTCACTTTGACTTTGTGCTACAAATGAGAAGATCCCAATCTCGCCTGGTTTTAAACAGTCTTTTATTGATTTCCTACGCACAACAAAATGTGGGTTATTACAGCCTGACGTTAGAGTGAAAATATTGTTCGCGGTAATGCGGGGGCAGAGATACTATCACCATAAACAATGCTAATAACGCAGGTTTATTCCGGAGTATTGATCAGAACTTTTAGTGGCACTTCTCTGTCATTCTGATAGCAGAAATATCAATATTTTCTTCGTAATAGTGTGCAAGAGAAATTGAGCATCTTTATCAGTACTAAATCAAGTTAAGTAGGTTGGGGGTTAGACGCAGTACTTACCAGCCATTTCTCATACATTTCCAAAGCCGTCTTCTCTCTCTCCTCTTTCTCATAGTTCTCCTCAATCTCCTTGATCCTCTCCTCCTTGCGCTCCTTACTCTTCTTCTCCTGAAGGGCGTTCTTTTTCTTTTCGCTCCTAAAGTTTCCAACACAACATGCTAATTTACCATTAACATTGCATAACTGACATGACATCACATGCTTTTAGAAGGTGAAAATGAAGACGACTCGGCGGGATCCGGAAATATCCGAATGTGAATTTCGAGTCTCACCACTGGCTAAAGGAGGAGTCACAATCTTGTTTCCTCTTCTCCTTCTCCTCCACCTTCTTCTCCTTCACCCTCAGCTCTTCCTGGGCCTTTTTTTGGAGACTCTTGCTCAGCTTGTTGTCCTGCTCTAGCTTCCATTTCTCAAACATCTACTCAGAAACAGTGTTAGAAAGTTAAAAAAAACTCCACTTTGAGCACGCGTGGCTGTCGAAAAAAGTGAATATTTCATACAAACAGTACAGTATTTTGCTCTACCACATCAGGAACGGGGTCGACTCACTCGTTTAGCCATCTCCTTCTTCTCCATTCTCTCGTCCATTTGCTCTTGCTGTTTTCTCATCGCTTCTTTTTCTGTTTGCATCTTTTCTCTTGCCGTGTTGCGCTTCTTCTCTTTCCACGCTTCATAAGAGGCCTTCGCCTCCGCCTTTTTGCTGAGCTCCGTCTGTAGAGCAGAAAAACGTGATCATAATATTTCAACATATTCAAGAAAGAAAGAACAAAAGAAAGAAGAATAAATAGGGAAAATTAAGGCAAGTTGGAAAAAACAAAGAAAGGACTATTTGCAAATAACAACCGTAAATAAACTGTTACCAAACAGAAGCAGAGGGAAAAAAGAAAAAAGAAAGTAAAATGTACAAAAAGATGAAAAGAAAAAATTAAAGAATAATGGAAAGAAACATGGAAAAAGAAATAAAGATAGCAAGAATGATGCACAGAAAGAAAGAAAGAAAGGAGTTATGTAAAGATGGAAAGAAAAAAGAAAGAGAAATATATGAAAATATAAAAAAGAAAGATAGGAAAGAAAGAATGATGAACAGAAGGAAAGAAAGGCTGAGCAGAAACTGAAGGAAAATGGAAAAAAGAAAAAGCTAAGGTAAGGATGGCAAGAAACAAAAAAAAAGGGGGGGGGGGGGGGGAGAAGAGGAAAGAAAGAGTGTAAATAAATTCCAAAGCTGTTAGTGTCTACCTCAAGCCTCTTCTCCTCCTTCAGCTTCTCCTCCTCCTTCCTCTCCCTCAGGGTTTCCTGCATCTTCTCCTGCTTCTTCGCCAGCCAGTCCTGTTGGAAAAACACAACAACGGCTAAAAGAAGAGTCTCTCCACCGCACACTACAGGAAGTGTCGAAGAACAAACCTGGTACACGGTGGCCCTCAGGGAGTCGGACGCGTCGCCCTGCAGATCCACTGTTCCGTCCAGAACTTTCAGAGTTCCCAAATATTTGGACTGGGCACTGCAGGGGCGCGAGCTTTTGGACTTTACCGAGCTGGTGGGTCGGGAAGTGGAAGGACTGATGGAGAAATGCAATGATTTGCAATGATGAAAGGAAGTGTTTTCTAATTGAAAGGTTGTTTATTATCAATATGTTAAACATGTCACAAATAATAATAATAATAATAATAATAATAATAATAATAATAATAATAATAATAATAATAGTTGTTTTTTTATTACTGTATTTTCTAAGCGTGTATATTATATATTGTTATTTGCCATCTATAAGCAGTGCGGTATGCAAATCAGAGTACTGAAGTTGTCTGTTTGAGGACAGTCTTAAAGGCACATAATTCCAGCAAAGACAAAGACAAAGGCCCTTAAAATCCTTCCTAAGCATTACAGAAAAAACTGGCTGAAAGTTGTTTCTCCTCTTAGTTCTGCTTAACAGCCGAGCTCTGGATAAACTGACCTCCGATGGTTTTTGTTTGTTTTTGTCTGATAAAAAGCGTATTACAGTAATCAAGTTGGCTTGAAATGAAGCGTAGGACAGTTTTCAGCGGCTATCGGATTTAGGAGAAGCAATGCTTTTGGGAGCGTTCTGAGGTTATGAGATAATTCATGTCAGCTTGGTAATTTGGGGCGTAAATTTAGGGATCTGAATCTATAAAAACCACCAAGGCGTTTAATCTACAATTTAACCTTGAGTTACAAAAAGTCTTTCTCTTTTGCTTCAGGGCCAGCCAACAGAACTGAGTTTTAGCTTCTGTTTAGCGTTAGGGAAAATGTTTCTACTTAGGAAAGAGTTTCAAGAGGAAAGAAAGGAAAGAAAGGTGAGGAAAGAAAAGAAAGAAAAATGGGGAAGAAATAAAAGAAAAAAAACAGAGGTGGAAAAGAAAGAAAAAAAAAACAAGACAGAAAGAATGAAAGAAAAAAAAAAACAAATGGGGAAAAGAAAAGAAAGAAAAGAAAAAAGCAAAAAAGAAAGCAAAAGGGAAAAGAAGACAAAAAGAAAGAAAGAAAAGAAGAAAAGGAGAAAGAAGAGAGATGGAATGAAAAAAATAATTAAAAAAGAAAGAAAAGAAGAAAAGCAAAAAAGAAAGCAAAAGGGAAAGAAAGTCAAGGAAGAAAGTGGAAGAAAAAAAATAATTAAAGAAAAGAAAGAAGAAAAGGGGAACAAAAAGAAAAGAAAAAAAATGGAAACAAAAAATACGCGCAAGAAAAGATGGATGGGAACAATGGGAAAACAAAAGAAGGTGAGCAGGAAGAGAAAAAAGCTCTCAAAGTGTTACTGATTATATATTGTTCTCATTTTGATTCATTATTAGTGATCATTTCTGACCGTAACTCCAACATGGAAACTCACGTTCCGCGTGACACGTCGTACGTCTGATTGAGTTTGTCCGCTGAGGCCAGAGGAGTGTCCACTGAAGTCTCTCCTGATGGACAAAGGTGGTGATATTTAATAAGTCCTGATAAGTAAGGATAAGCCATTTCTCTCTCTCTCTGGTTTGTAAAGCTGCGCACTTCAACACAGGGAGAGGATGGAAGGATGCTCCTCCATATCGTGCCCTGATGTTCCTCTCGAGGCTGCGTCCAGGACTTTTCCTCCCTGCTATGGCGGACAAAGACACATCACCATGAAAAGAGATGAGTGGACGCAGGTTAGAGCAGAACCCAGAACTCACAACACGCTTTAGTATTCAGTGACACGTGGGAATGGAACAAGGTCCATCTAGAAAAAAGACTGAATGATGTACAAATGGAAAGAAAGATGGACTGATGGTTAGAGCATGTGATCAAATTCCAAAACTGTGATCAGAAAAAAAATGAAAAGATTTACAGGCAGCTATTGAACACACTGAAAGAACATATATTGAAAAGAAAAGAAGAGGTATGGAAAGAAAAATGTATTTTTAAAAAAGATGGAAGCTTCAAGAAATCTGTTATTGATCCTCTGTTCAATAACGATTTCCGATTCCATATCTGTTCAAACTCCATTTTCAGAAAAAAGAAAGAAAAGAAAGAAAGAAGAAAGAAAGAAAGAAAGAAGAAAAGAAATTAAAAGAAAGAAAGATGTGTGGAAAGAAAATTGTGCAAATATGCAAAGAAAGATAGAAAGAAAAAAGTGATCAAATAGAAACAAAGAGAGAATGAATAGAAAGGTGGACAAATAGAACAAAATGTTGCAAAATGTCATCGGGTAAGCTCTTTGGGCTGAAAGGGAATGAATGTAATGAAAGAAAGAAAAGAAAGAAAAGAAAAGGAAAACTGAAAGAAGAGAGAGAAAAGAAAGGTGGACAGGTGAAAGAAAAGAACAAAAAGGGGTGTGAATAGATTCCCAAAGCTGTTTGCCAGATAGAGACTGAAAGGTCAGAGGAAACAAGTGATGGAGGGATAGGGAAGAGTGATGGAGGGATAGGAAGCTTTGTTGCTGCTCATCCTCTGCCTGTAATCCCTCACCGTCAGCGGAAGCCCCCTCTAGTGTTCTGGAGGGGTTTCGGCTACTAGTGAACCTGAAGCAGCATCCGACTTCTCACTGACTTCATGCTGCTCCTTCTGCAGCCTGGAAACACCACCCACATCATCATCATCATCTTAGGCTGCTTTGACAAATGACACAACATCAACACGTACATAAAGATCTATTGCCATCTCCTCCATCTTTACACTGTGTCATTATTTCAGGAGCGTGAAACAGCAGTGGAAGTGCTCGTTGCTGCTGTGAGATCCTAGAAGGAAATATAGTAAAAAATATCTGACTTTTTGCTGTACAAGAATTTCTGTGCAGCTCAGCATTCGCCTTAGCCGTGCCTGCTGCTCAAATCTCTCCACATCTTTGGCCTCCAGCTTGGCCGAGACATCTTAATCTGGAGAAGCAGCGTGAGCTGGCTGATGGCGTGGCACAGAGGCCACATATCATCCAAAAGAAGTGTACAGATATCCACAGGCAGAAAATGCAAAACTCTTTTGTATTGGTTGATGTATCTTGTTGGCATATGTTTCTATTTTAAAACAACAACAGAGGTTCCTCCCCGCCCTGACCCAAGTTCCATCGCTCCCCAGGCATCCTGGCTCTCTGGGTGAGGTGGAGGTGGGCCTCTCAGTGGAGGAGACCAGGCGGACACGGAGGGCGTAGCTGCTCTGCTGGATGAGGTCTCGGCTGGAGCCGTCCCTTCATCATGACCCCAGTCGGCGTTGTGAAGCGCGCTGGGCCTGGGCTTAGGCCTCGGCAGCTTGTCCTCCACCGAACCTGCGGCAAAAGCACACCTTATCACCAGGGCTCTGACATAATCATTTAAAAGATCAAAAAACATGACAATAACATGTCTGAAATACAGAATTTACATTAAATACTCTAGAACAAAAAGAATTTTTTAAAATTAAAGTCTAGAAACCTCACAGGGGTGATTCTTAAAAATAATAAATATGATAACTGTTTATTTCTAAGACTTTTTGTGAGGATCATCCCTCTCTTTCTAGAATTTTATCCAGAACCCTTCAATCTTAGTAAATGATAAAAGGTGGCTGTCAAAAAAGAAAGAAGACAAACAGATTGAGAGAACGTTTTATGTCAAGGTAGTTAATGACACAAGAACAAACTGACTGGTTGTTTGGTTGGTTTATGGATTTATATATTAATTGACTGAGTGACATATTGACCGACTAATTGATTGAACCATTTTAGGGATATGAAGGTGAGAGAAATCCCCAGAACTCCAAGAAAAACATGCAAAACGCCAAAGCGAGTCTAGACAGCAACATGAACAAAAAGAAAAAGAAGAAAAAAGCTGTAGCTGTAGAGGAGGGTCCAGGTATTTTTTTTAAATTGTAATTGTTCTGTTTTTTCTTATTTATTAATATTTTTATTATTATTATTATCTCCTACAAAACAGATTGTGTAGCTTGAACTGTAAGTAGAAGAAAGCTGAAATTTTCAGGGTTAGTAGAAATGCAACGAAACTTGCCATAGGCCATTGAGAGGGCACATCACATAAATTAGCATATATTATAACAAAGCTTTTATAATTTACATTAAACTATAGAAAACCACCCAATTTTTATATCAACACTGTTAGAGGTTAGTTTCATCTTTAATTCTTTTCTCTATAACATTTCACTTTATTGTTCTATGTTCTATACTATTTAAACAACAGAGGTGCTAAAACACTACATAAATTTATGTGACGTCATAATAGAGCTTTCATCAGCTGCTATTGTGCCGCTTTTTGCGATTTATGGTTTGCGGTAATATTGTCATTTGATTTATTTTTCAAGATTACAATTCCAGATGATTTGAGCATCTTTATCAATAATTTATTTAATGCAAATATCTTAAAAATGAATAGAAAGAAATCTATTATTTCTATTATTATTTTTGCACGTGTGTGGGCCGCAGACTACTGCTTAGTCTGAATGGTGGTCCCTGGGACAGAACCATAGGTTAAAACCCCTACTTTTAAGACTTAAGTTTTCAAGCGAATATCCATTCACAAAAACAAAACCTCAAGATCAGATCTTCAACCGACTGCTCCTTTAATAAGAGGCTCATTTATGAAAATCAAAGCTGACCTTCTGTTAAACGCTGACTACTTTTAATTTCTCTGCACTGAGGAACAGGGGGCTTTTCTTCTTCCTCTTCCTTCTCTTCTCCTCTGTTCTCTACGTTCTCCGACGGAGAAAGGCGCAATTCACGGTGGCTGTTCTCTGAATTTAAGGGCAGGGGCGACTCAGAGAGGCTCCTCCTGGAAAAATAAGATTCTGACTGGCTTATTCCTGCCCCAAATGATTCCAACTGTGAATTTGTAGGACTTTTTTCTTCAGTCCGACATTCCTTCCCGCTTTGAGTATTGACTGATGATGAAGAGTCATTCTGCGTTTCCTGTGCGGGAGGACTTCTCCTTCTGGATTTCAAGAAAGTGACTTTCTTGGGTTTGAAGTTTTCCTCTTCATCGTCATCGTCAAACAGCTTGACGTTGTCGATCTTGGCTTTGCTTTTTCCCGCCTTGAACGTCTCCATCTTCTTCCTCCTCGTCTTAAGCAACTCCTTGAACAGTTCTGGAAGAAAGCATTTAAAAAGACTTGACAATGATGGAGCAATTTATTTTGGATGACTTTGGAGTGGTAATGACTTCCAAAACATCTCAACCACTCCAACTAAACATTAATTAGAGCCGTGTTCTTTTGTGAAGCACTGCCCACTGCTCCTTCACGGATGGGTCAAATGCAGAGGTCACATTTAGGATTTAAGAAAAAGTTACTTCCCGGTGCACCAAGTCAAATAGGACACATGTGACACTTCATGTGCACTACTTAGTGCATAGAGAAACGTTAAGTTACAACCCCGGCTATTCCCTAAGATGCATACTACCACATAGAAAAGTATGACAAGAGCGCCTTAACTACTATACTATTAACTGCGGTAGAACGCTGCTCAGGATACAGCCCATGTGCAAGCTCACATTCGCTAAGTGAGGCAAACTACATGTGCAGACAGAGGTATGTGTGAAAAGACAAGAGAGTTTGCTCATGAATGTTCTACTCAGAATTTTGGCACACAATAACGGCACACATTTTAAGACATAAGGCGCGGGCCGTATTAAATCCCACCTCAGCCTTTGGACATGCCTGGCACAGGCGCTATCTTTCCATGATGCACAATAAATGCGTCATTAAATATTGGCTGGAAATATCGTGCAAATCTAGGCTTTGGTCCAATGCCGATGACTTAAAAAATGAGTTTGTTTTCAACTTCTGATCTTACACCGCTGCCAACCTTTACCCTCCTCACAGCGGCACCTGAGGCCACGGTCCGCAAATGTCGATTTATGCTCCAACCGCAGTGTGTACAGAGCTTTAAGCAGGTGTGGCTTTATGTATTATAGAGTGGTGGCATGCAGAGATGACATATAATTAGACATGACATTTGGGGACAGAACACGTCTATGGAAATGTGACCCTCAGCAAGGGAAATGAATTTTGTAGCAGAAAGAAACCTTTCGAACTTCTCATTTCAGTGGCAAATTAAGCGTAGTAATGTGTCTACCAGGCATCTGTGTTTTTATCTACATAAAATGTTGCAGAATGTCAGAATAATTATTCGAAGTAGAACTGTGAAGGAGTATTACTTTTGTGTGTGCTTTGGATGTGTGAGGAGTTGGAATTGGCACTCTCAATGTATCAGATGGTTCACACTGTGATTGGAAGGTCGCTGCTTCGAATAGAACCACTGGGCCCCTGAGCAAGACCCTTAACCCCAAAAGTTGCTCCACCATCCCTCAGGGTAATGTAAGTGGCTCTGGATATGGGTGTTCAATATACTGTATGCTGTAAATGTACTTATGAACTCACCATCATCTTCAAAGTCGTCAGAGTAATAGTTTGTCTCCTCTGGATTCTGTCTGTTGGCTCTCGCTGAGACAGCAGCTTCCAGCTCGTCCTACAGTCAAATCACATCGTTATCATCATTATAAGCATAATCACCCTTTCCATCACCACCATCATCATCATCATCATCCTCACCTCCACAAACACCATCTCCACTATCCTCCTCCTCCTCCTCTCCACCACAAACACCATCACCATCTTACTCACAAACCACAACACATAACACATAAATCCCAAACCTGGAAAGTTGTTCTTCGGGAGGTTTTGGGACTTTTCGTGTAGGCGAGAGTAGTGCGGAAATAATCGTCCTCCATCATCATTACCACGTTAATTACACACCAGCCGAGAAGCGCCGAGCAGCTGGATAGCTTGTTGTCATGCTAACCCTAGCGACCTAAACTACCAAAACAAGAGTAAAACATCACAAAATAAAATGCAACCGTCGCTAAACTGAAATGTACACCAGCTTTAGCATTATAGATATCATATTTATATGTAATTACAAGTTGTGAGCTTTGTTCGGTCTTTTTATTAAATGTATCCAGTTTCACGTAGACGCCATGTGTTGTTTACGGCTGTTACCAGGAGACGAGAAAAGCAGCGGAAGTTGCGCACAATTTCCGGTTAGTCAAAGTCAAGAAGAAATTTTTAATAAATAAGAATAAATAAATTCAGAATGCGTCACATTTTTAAAGCGCTTAAGAAATATCTTCGCAGTATATAAAATGAAAGCGCAGGTATGTGCTGATAAACATATACAATCTGCAATATTACAATATTCCATTTTTGCTCAATACGTAAAAAAACAAATATAAGCAGATAAAATAAATTGTTAACTAATAAATATTGTGGATAAATATGTCTAGTTACAAATCACAATAAATCGTAGATATCTGTCTAGTAAAACGACAAGTGTCCTGTGTCCTGTGAGATTTTATGCATAAACAGTGGACACAAAATTAAAATAAATATAAGCATAGTTATTATTAAAATATTAAACGTTTAGGTTTAGAATAGACTGACATATAATAAACAAATCAAATAATCAATGAAAAGTGCTGCACATTCTTGAATTTCACTTATGCGCTGATCGCCGACAGGTGGCGATAAAGATTCATTCATTCATTCGTTTGACCGCTCCATCTAACGGCAAGTCTGTAAAACAGCAAAAAGATTTGTTTTAATTTTGTAATTTAAGTGAGTGGTTGTTTGTCATTGCGAAAACACCACACTACAGTTCAGCACATCACAACCAAATGTCAACTCTGCATTTGACCCATCCGTGAAGGAGCAGTGGACAGCTAACATGGCCAGTGCCTGGGGACCAGTGCTTGAGGGCTGCTTTGCTCTTGAGTAACTCAGTGATCCCTTACCGGTCCAGGACTTGAACCAGCAACCTTCCAATCATAGTGTCAACCCCCTAAGAATTACTGTACCAGCTGCCCCTAATGACAGTTCCAATTACAGAAATCACACGCCTAGGCCATGATGATACAACCACTGATACTGAAGCACTGCTATAAAAGGTTTAAAATTCACCACTTGCATCTATTTATAAATATCCAACTCCCTTAGAAAGTGTACTTTAATATTTCAATCCTAATTTCATTCATGGAACAGTTTTCCATAAAGTACAATAATTTTCCATAGTTGCCCAAAAAACATACACTGTGCATCATTTCATGGTACTGTTTTGTTGATTCGGCCACCGACGTTTGTGCATGTTATAAGAATAATCATCTTCCTTATAATAAATAACCCCACACTCTTTTCATGCTTTTATACTTTTAGGAAATAGGTGAAGACATTCTCTACTTTCTCAATTCTGTGATTAATGACTTGAGTTCCTCGCTATAACCATGTTTGGATAATTTTTACATGCCCACCAGCAAAACGAACCCCTCTAGTTTAACACTTGACTTGAGAGTTCATCTGTGTTTAGCTGATTTTAAAAAAACTGTAAATCTCTGCTTAGATAAGAAAACATTGGTGAATGTGAGAATCTTCATAAACTGTAAAGTGAGTGATTATTTGTAACTATGAATACAGAACAACACAGTAAACTACAATGAAATGTGATCTCTGCGCTTGACCCATCCGTGAAAGAGCAGTAATAAGCTGACATGGGCAGCAACCAGGAACAGTGCTTGGGGACGGCACCTTGCTCATAAGTACCTCAGTGGGAGCTTTACCGGTCCGGGATTCAGACCTGGCGACCGTCTGATCACGGAGTGACCGTCCTAACTGTTAGCAACTGCCCCAAGTAAGTAGGTTTTAAAAGCAAATTTCTTCTTAAAAACAGCTGGTGAATGAAGCCCAATGTTTCTAGAATTAAAGTGGACCTAGAACCAGGTCCTGGGGTAGACCTATTTTGGTTAAACTGATAAACTGCAGTGAAATACATTAATAGCATTATTCGGATGACATTCTACCTGAAAGCATGCTCAATACAAGCAGACTTACATTAACTACACAGGAGCGGAGAGTCGGGGAAGCCGAGATGGACTAAGGCGTGCGGCGTGTAATTATTCTGGCATCACTGCCCATCAACTGTCACCGAGATAAAAAGCACTGTGGTTATGCAATACCTGAGGCCACAGCCGACTTCCCGCACACATCCAACCCACCCCCCGCTTCGTCTGTCCTGCCCTCTCTTTCATCTTGACCACTGATGCCCAGAAGTCATGATGCCCCCACCCCCATACAGCCTGCAAAGAACATGCATGTAGATGCTATACCAGAACTAGGAGACGTTTATTACAGAACATAACCAGAATGACCGTGTTATTGGCATAAGAAGTGCACTCATGAAATTTTATGTTAATCTTGGCTTCTGAATCGGTTAATTTGCATAATTAGAACATTGTATTTTTTAAAACTAGTCCTAGGCTTTTGACCCAATCATCAGAAAGATTAAATGAATTCCAGAGGCCCCAGTGAGTCTATTGATGTGTTGAGGCGAGCAGTCGGATTGCCAACATACTATCTTCATGTGTGACTGATATTCTTTTCCATTAATATTCCGTTGAAATGCAGGTTTTGTTGTCATAGAGAGGGCTTGTGAAGTAATCTGCACTGCCTCCTCCATTTTGAACCCGGTCCTTTGAGTCTAAAGTAGATGTATGTATAATTTATATATTCCTCTCTATCTATCTGTCTGTCTGTCTGTCTGTCTGTCTGTCTATCTATCTATCTATAAAGCCGTTTCTTCCAAATAAATGTAATTAAGGTTTTAGCAGAAAATAGCACCCGCCACCCACTACACCTAATTGGTGAGACAAATGCTTGGAGCTGATATTATAACAGCACGAGTCTGCTGGCAACAAATCATGTGTGTGAAATCGAAGCAAAAGACGGGTTGGCCGAAAAGCTCCAGGACGGATTTTACATGCTTGGTGCCTGAGGAGTGTGCATGAAACATAATTTCATCCTGTTTAATCAGTTGTTTATCTATAAACCACTTTTCAGGTGGTGCAGTATGATTACCCATGTTAGAAACAGTAAAGGGACACAGTTTTTAACTGTCAGAAAGTGGACCTAGAACAGACCCCTGGGGTATACCTTTTTTGGATACCTCTTTACTTCTCCCTGTCTTTTCAGCCTAATACTAAAAGCTAAAATGAAGTCAAATGCATAAATTTGATTAACATACAGTTTCACAAGTGCCCTCTCAAGCACCTTCTCTACCAGTTCCTTTTGACCAATTTATCCATTAAAACATGTATTCTCATCAAAGAGGTAATCAAAATAAGGGGGACCTCAGGATTATGTTTTAAGTCCACTTATGTAATTCAGTCATACAACAGAGATTTTCCTAGTGAAGTAAATATACAATTTAGGATGAATCACTGATCATTTTTATCACTGATTTCAGCATAACCCAAATTACCAATCAGGAAAAGACTAGCGATATAAAACAAGGGGATCCACACTCAGGGGACAGAGTTGGAAGTCATAACTACCATAAACTTTCAAATGTGCACCTCTTAAGCCAATAACCAGGTAAATTTGATCATGTAAAGCTGCTATAAGTTAATTTTTTATCTATTGAGGTAGTCAAAGTAGAGGTATCTCATATTTATCATTAACAAGTGCAAAAATGTACTACAGTAACGATTAGAGATAGCACTGTCTGGCCAGCATCAAGATGCCATGTTTGTACTGAAGAATTGACAACACCAAGTCCATAAATACAAGAGTTGGTTGTTTTATCCAGGCTTCAATTTTACAGCAGGCTACAGCACGTCGAACAGAAAAGGTATTTTAAAGGGCTGTTCCACCGCATTAAATTTACATCTGAAGGAGGTGGACGCTCGCTCTGTGCTTTAAAAGGCGGCCTCATGTCAGTGTGACCGATGTGTTTTATTGAGCCTGTTCCTGTGTGCCGTTGATAACTTTGAGGACCCGGAGTGCTCCAGCCGGCCTGTATCCCATGCAGATGCTCGGATGGGAAGTAAGAAGCTTTAAAAACGAACTTTGTTTGAATTACGAGTTTAAGTCCCGCTTGCTTGGTATCTGGTTTGTGTCAAACAGAGGGTTAGGAAAGGATGGCGAGCAGGAGTCGTTGGATGTTGCTTCCTTGTAGCAACAAAGCCTGAATGGTCTTCGTCTCGGAAATATAAACCACTAATAATTACTGTCCTATATAGATGGGGAGAATAAAAATAGGAAAGCAAGAGACTAATCGCTGCTTGCAGCAAATGCAGGATCCAAGCACTACAGGACAAGCAACTTATGATCTACAAGATTTAAGTGTTTTGAGGTACCCCAATAATTCAACTATACACATGTTCCAGAAGAACAGAAATTACCACTTCCTATTTGAGGGCTAACAGCAAATGTTTAATACATTTATGATTTGACCATTATCTAATTTTCTACTCACAGTTATTGAAGCCTCTTGAAGGTAATCAATCAAATTGATGGTTTTTGGCTTTCTTTGGTGAAGACAATATTCTGTAATTGCTCAGGGAAAGCAGGTGTCTTTAGGGAGCATTGGCCACTTCCAAAACACAAATCCTAGTTTAAATGAGTTTTGTGCATTTAATTTTAAAGCTTTATACATAGAGTAAAAGAAAATGCTCCCTCGTTTTTCCCCCCTTACCCAAAGAGCAGCAAATGCGTCAGCCCAAAGCTGGTGTCATTAGCGCTATTTGCACACAGTAATTCAGGGAGTGTGAAAGCGAGCCAGAAAGACGGTCAGGGCAGAAATCCAACTCATGCAGATGGGATCCAGATAGGAAAGCATTGGCCGGAATACCAATACCACACTTAGTGCTGTGCAGATGTCAGGGCCACTTCACTACAATCCCTATTGATTGCCTCATCGCCACTTGTCTTTGCACAGAAAGAGTCTCTTCACAGGTGCACTGAAGGTTGGGTAGATGGCGATCTGTTTTTCCCTGGTCGGCTCACTGGCCCAGATGTCTAAATGCCCCCTTGGATTTCTCCCAAGACTCTGATAAGTTAAGTTATCGAATGTGGCGCTGGCTACCATGAGGCACCTGTCACATAATTGGGAATCTTGGTTTTATGACTGTCTTGGTATTTCAGCTTCTTGTTTGCTTTTTTCTCACTGAACCAAAAGACCATGAGAGAAAAAAATAAGAGTTTGGCAAAGGAAGGTATATTGGATTTAAAGAAATATTTCCCACATTGAGGGTTTCCAAAATTCATTTCATGATTACTGGTGAACTTAAATGCTTTGACGCTTATTGTAAAATAAAAGGCATATTTTAAATTGCTTATAATTAGAGAAAACTGTGGAGATGTAGTGATCTGCCACAATGTTGCTGATCATAAGACTGGAGGTTTTTACCCCAAAAAAGAACACTGGACCCTGAGCAAAGCCCTTAAGACCTAGTTGCTCCAGGGATACTGTCACTGTCACTGAAGTGTAATCAAACTGGTTAATCCAGAGTGGACACCTGGGATTATTCCCGCTGAGTGCCTTGACTTCTGAATCGTCATACTAGTTAATTTCAACTGTAGCCCACACCTTCCACATTCTACAGTTGACAGTGAAGTCTGTTCATGGCTGTAGATCAGATAAACCCAAACCAAAAATACAATAATTGTTCATTAATCATAAATGATGTAAAATCGTCAATTTATTGTGACAATTATTTGAGGTCATATTGCTCAGATCTAGATACTACTGCTTAAGAGAATTCTCCGCATCCAAACCGTTTAAGTTGCACTGGGAAAAGGATTGCAAAATACAGAGATTAGGATACTTCAGAATATTACACAGGCACAGAAAAATCTTGAGTTCATTTTTTCAGAACATGACATTTTTAAATTTCGCATAGTATGCTGTGTTTAGAGCATATAAAAAGTCTCAATCTTGTCTGCATTCCAACAAATGTTTATAGCTTGGATATTTCCTGATTCTTTTAGGGAACCAAAAGCTGCAAATTCGCAAATATCAGGTGACTGAAATGTTGAGATGTTACTGATATCACTTGAGGTGCATTCCAGGTCTGTGTTCGTTATAGCATCAAGAAAATATCCGACCTCTGGATTTTAGGTCATTTCTCACAGTGTTTCTCACAGTGCAAACAACAACCTTGCTTGGAGTGACAAAGTGAGTGAAGTGAGTGATTATTTGTCATTGTGAACACAGTGCACCAGAACTGAATGTGACCTCTGCATTTGACCCATCCGTGAAGGAGCAGTGATTGGTCACTTCATTTTTCCAGTTCCCTCTACTCTGAAAAAGTAGGCTGATCATGGGTATGAAACACTATTTTTTGGTATTTATTTTCTAAGACATAAATTTCACAGTTAGTTGTTGTGTTGGCTGGCGAGTTAGGAATAGCGACAACATTTACAAAGAAAGTCACTAAAGACAGATCTCTAACTATTTGGACTGTAAAATAAATGAATCCTTCAGCTCTGTGCAAGCCTGGCACTGCAAAGGCATTCTGCCATAAATAAAAGTCCACAAAAGAGGGCAAATTTGCGCTTCTGGACACAGCTGTATCTACACGGACACGAAGCGTCAATTGCTTCTCTCGCATGTTCTCGCCGTGCCAGCCTTGTCCGTTCCATGTAAACACGGCACTGCGACGCCGGGCTTTAAAAGGCCTGCTGGAGGGAAACCTGCTTCGTGTTTACCTTCGAAGAGCTGGCTTCACTGTCCCATAAACACGGGCAGCATGGGTGATGGATGCCCGTTCTACGTGCGTAAACACTGTCTGGCGCAACCTCCGATATACCGCTTCCGACGCTTCTAGAACTTCATCTTCTTCACACTCTTTTAACTCCTTCCACAGTTTTAGTTGTAGACATTGTTTGTGGCTTAAAATTTTTCCAGCTCATCGAGGAGATCTATTGTTTTATTTGTTGCCAATAGCCCAACGGCAACCCTCTATTTCCCCTCCTTTTAGAGCGAAAAAGTAGTTCCCCATTTTGGCCACAACATTAAGGAGAGCTGCGCTATTACTTTTCTTGTGGTTAACTCGGCCTTTATCCTTTCTCCTTTTTTGATTTTTTCGCTCGGTTATCCCATACTTCATTTTAAGCACACAGCAATCACAGTTTCTCCAGGAATTGTCTGTGTGGTTTTAAGTGTGTCTTCCGAACTTTATGGAATGTTAGTTCGGGTTTTCTAAAATAATTTTGTCTGAAAGGTCTAGTAGACCTTCATCTGGTCTGTGTTGTTACACCTGCATGCAACAATGCTGCTGTGTGTAGATCAGTTTGGGCCACTACAACAAGCCCTTACAAAAATTTTAGGATTCTGACAAACAGATGCCATTAACCCTTGGCAACGTTGCCAGAAATTTGCAGCAAGGTCATATTTTCACATGCAAATTGTGGTGGACTTCTAGCAAACTTTGTGGAAAACTTGCGCACCTGGCAAATTTGTCACCAAATGTTCACTACACGTTTGCCATTACTGGCAAATTGTTTTGGCAAATCACTGGCAAATACGTCTGTCACTGTTGCCAGAACACTGCCACAAGTTTGCCACTAGTGGCTGACAATGGCAAACTTGTGGCAACATATTCTGGCAAACTTCACTCTGAGCCACAAATTAACCCACAAGTTTGCGCAAATATTTTGTTTTTGTAATGTAGAAGCTACAAATTTCAATGTAAAATGCTGTAAATACAATGGGTAAATGTAAATGTGCTTTGTTATTGTACTCAAGTTCAACTTTCCCTATAGTTTACAATTCATACTTTATTATTCTGGAGTCAACTTTTTACTCCAATACATTTCCACATGACTACAGTCACTTCTTGTTGGATTTTAATCCTGAAGTCTCTTTTGGAACTATTTTGGAAACTCATACTCAAGGAGTGACAGCACACAAAATCCTACCTTGCATTCGTACAACACAACAGCATGGGATTTGTGTCACAGTGTTTTCCTTGTCATTTCTGGAATTAAGGTCATTAGAGAATTGATGTCATATTTGAAAACAAACACTTTGAATGGATGCAGTCAAAAGTGGTATACAAGATGGATTTCTCCTAAACACTTGGATAAAAATTGAGTTGATAAGGTCAAGAGAATCTTGCTTTGGTTTGTTTGCATATTTGCTCCCTCCAGAGTGGTTTCCAGAGTCTGAAGCTAGAGTTTCTTTCTCAGGTTTTCCTGACAAATTGGCTAAATGCGAGCTCTTTTCCAGCCCACATTGGCTTACACAAATGGTATTTTTCGGACACTGTTCTAATTAATCTATAAAAAGATGCCACGGTTATTCTAGGGAATCTGCCAAAATGTGTTATTATTCACACTAAACTTTTACAAGCGAAAGGGGGTGAATTTCTAAAATGTTCAGTAATGGTCTATTCGTGGATTGTTTTGTACAATAGTTAACAGAATGCATAAAAGGGTGGAGACAAGAGGTTCGGATCATCCTTTTGGGTCAAGGTTCAGTGCAAAAACGGCTGTGAAAACGGGCAGAGAAAGACAGAGAGCTCTCTGCTTTCCCTCTCTTGCACTGCTTTCTATTATTTAAAGCTTTCAAATGTGTTTGTTGTGTTTCGAGCAGACGACTCTCGGCACGAAAGTCTCCTGGCCTTCTCGTCGGCTAAGTGGGCTCTTGCAAAGCCACTTAATGCAGGGACCAAACTGGCTTTTTTTGGCGAGTAGATCACAGATTCTCAGCAGCATTGTCTAAGTGTAGTTTTTGTTACTGACAATTTCTGTAAATACATTAACAATTGCATGATTAAAAAAAAGGCAGGTATTAAGTGATGGAAAAGGTCAAATGTAGAAAAGATAAAGACTGTTTATAGCATTTTCTCCTGATTATAGTTGATCTGGCTGTTAAACTTTGAGCTGCTAAATTAATGTTAATAGGGAAAAAAGGAGGAAGGAGAAAAGAGTGGGTAAAAGAGAGAAAACATAACATCCGAGCGTTTACGCGAGCATTTACACAAGCCAAAAATCTAAACACTTTCTACTTCTAAAATTAAGCAACACTTTCAGCTGAGTTGCTGATTAAATTAAACAAACAGTCAATGAAACAGGTTTCTAGGTAGGTTTACTAGTTGAAATATTACTAGTTGAAATATTACCAGTGAAAATATTACTTTTACCTTTTTTAACATTCTTTTAAAAATGAATTAGCTTTAAAAAGAAGATGTGCAAAACAGTCTACCAGGTTGTCAACCAAAATGGTAGCTTGAGGTTTGAAAAAATCGAAACAAATTTCTTAAAGGCTATGTTAACATCTAAACAACTTAAAAGCAAGGGGGAGTTGATTGAAAGTTCCACAGCAGCTGACACTTATGGGAGAGAATTTTGAATTTATTCTGATGCTGATAATGATTTAATAATGACATTAAAGTGCCTCACGAAGAGAGAGAGAGAGAGAGACAGAGACAGAGAGAGAGAGCGAGAGAGCGAGAGAGAGAGAGAGAGAGAGAGATAAAGAAAGAAAGAAAGAAAGAAAGAAAGAAAGAAAGAGTGTTATGTCAGAAACTGTCCATTTGTGATGAACAGGTAGAAGGTCAAAAACAAACAGGTTTCAGACTGTCTCAATAAACCCAAGAATGTGGATGTAAATGGATGTAACTGGCTCTATCTATCAGTAATCTATTGGAATATGTTACAAATTACATTTTAGGACATATATTCTGTATTCTGTAGTGGAATACATTTTAATACTATAATATATTTTTATTATATTACCCTAAATATATATAAACCTCATAAAAACATGAAAGACATATGTATACTTTTTGAAACTTCAATTATCAAAAATACATTTGATTACGAAATACAAATAAGTTATACAGATTGTCATTTATTTACAGTAAAAGTATTTGGATGATCAATAGATCTTAGGAAGTTATAATGAAAATTAAGAAATGTCCAGTGTGCATTAAACTTATTCTAATATTATGCCCCAACATATTACCTGCAATTTTTTTTTAATTGCTCAGGAAGCCTCATAAAGGGAAAAACATGACAGATGAGGGCTTTTTGTGCAGAAGAAATGACTTCCAGCACAGACAGCTTCTTTTCAGAATTTAGGCACTGGGTCTTGGTGATTATGTAATATTGTCACGGTCTTATGAGCACGGTGATGGTTTCATACAGTGCTTTGTGTGTGTGTGTGGAATCAGTCATAGTCGAATGTCATAGCAACACAGCCTCTACAGAGTCCAATCCCCCCGCTCCAGAATACCGGCAAGCTCCCAAATGCTTTTATCATTAATATTGTGAGGACAGACATGCGTTTCTCACGTCTCAGCGGTTCTCACGTCTTAGTTACTGCTCAAACTCTCTTGCTCTCATTGCACTGTCACACACTTTAATGTCAACGTCCTTATCAGAATCTGACTAATAGATTTCTGAGCCCATTTCAGACTCTTTCCCTTAAGTAGCAAAACGGCAAAACCTCACTTTCTTGAAGTGCTGTGGAACTTTCAGTTGAGTCCTGCTGGGTTTCCAGTTCTTCTATAACTTATTTTTCATAACCAAAGCTATAATTTTGATGTAATTACTCTTAACGTGGTAACCTTTTAAATGTTTTTTCCATTTCTTACCCACTTGGTATCAGTAATGGGGAAACAAGCTACAAGCTACTTGTGATTAACCTTGATTGATACAGTAGTTATCTACACTTCAAGCTACAGTGAAAAAGTAGTGGGGGACCGGAGCCTATCCCGGGAACCACGGGCACAAGGCAGGGATCAACCCTGGGCAGGCGCCAACACACTGCAGGGCACACACTCACTCACACCGTACGGGGCCAAATTAGGGTTGCTAGTTAACCTATATTGCATGCTTTTGAAGCACCCAGAGGAAACCCACATGAACACAGGGAGAGCATGCAAACTCCACACAGAAAGACCCTATGACTGACCCAGGGATTGCACCCAGGACCTTCTCGCTGGGATTCACATGAACTCAGAAACTGCCCATTTTTGTACTAATCCTGTATATATACAGTACTGTGCAAAAGTTTTAGGCAGGTGTGAAAAAATGCTGTAAACAAAGAATGCTTTCAAAAATGGAAGTGTTAATCATTTATTTTCATCAATCAACAAAATGCAGTGAATGAACAAAAGAGAAATCTAAATCAAATCAATATTTGGTGTGACCACCCTTTGCCTTCAAAACAGCATCAATTCTTCTAGGTACACTTGCACACAGTTTTTGCATGAACTCAGCTGGTAGGTTGTTCCAAACATCTTGGAGAACTAACCACAGATCTATAATCCTATAATCCTACAAAATAATATAATGACTACAAAATAATATAATGACTATAATACTACAAAATCCCTGACTTTGTGCAAGTGTACCTATAAGAATTGATGCTGGTTTGAAGGCAAAAGGTAGTAACACCAAATACTGATTTGATTTAGATTTTTCTTTTGTTCGCTCACTTTGCGTTTTGTAAATTGATCATAAATAAACAATCATTATTTATATTTCTGAAAGCATTCTTTGTTTACAGCATTTTTTCACACCTGCCTAAAACTTTTGCACAGTACTGTATATATATACATATATACAAAGTTAGTCTTCCTACAAGTAGAAAGTAGGAGTAGTAGAAAATACAATATTAGCAAAAAAACATTATTGTCTAACCCGTTTTTAAACAACACTACCCAGTCCTTCACACACAAACATACAGGAGTTCACTGGACACAGTCTCATGCCACTATGCCTCTTCCCTTGTCCATTCTTGTTATTTGATAACAATGAGGTCACAGTTAGCAGAAGTGCACCACACCAGTGACCTCAAATTTTTGCCAGCACAAAGGTTTCTTTTGTGGTTTGTCTGAATTCTACAATGAAGATGACTTGAAAGCCTATAAGCAAAACAAACACTGATGCTTTCTAAGTGATACATTGATACATAAAGTCAGTGATCAACAAGCCCAATTTTTATTGCTTTATCCAAAACATGTGATTGGGTTTTCAATTTAACAGATGTATAATATAAAACTAAATGTCTTATGGTTCTTAGGAACAAATTTAAGTAATGATTGTGTTAAATCGGCTAACCACCAGTAGCATTTTGGGCTACTCTTCTGTAAGAATGTAACGATACATCAATACATCGATTCAGTGATTTACGAGCTCATAGCATCAATCCAAATATCCAAAAATATCGATCAAACATCATACATATTATAACATCTCTTTAAATTTAATGGTAGGTCTTGCGATTTACACCTCTAGTGCTTCCAGTCATATATCCTGGGCTGAAGATGCTGAAACAAAACATCAAACATAACAAATCTGCCACATAGCTTAGGGGTAAGTTTGAGAAAGAAGGAGAAAAAGAGAAAGACTAGTTCTTTTTTCAGGTCAGAAGGGAATCGAGGTCGGAGGCACACGCAACATTGGTGGAGTAAAACACACCAGGCAATGGTCAGGGACGGGGGTGGTTTATACACCCTGCGGTCACACACTTGCCGTGCTCAGAAAGGTCATGAGGTCGTGGATGCTGTCAGTGCCGTGCCACCCGGTGCCAACCTCCACGGTCATTTATTCTAGCCACGGGCTGGTGGAGCACAATGGGGAACATTGCAGGCAGGTGCAGCAAAGGCCTGTTTGTTTCATGCCATTTGAGATGAAAGCACATGCGGTTTGTTATCTGCAGCTTGACATGAAAAGAATAGAGAGCGACGGGGCATCTGGGATGGAAAAAAGCATCTGGGTTTGTTTGGGATGAGCGGATGTGGAAATTTTGGTTAGCATCAACTGATAGAACAGGATTTCTGTATTTACTTTAAGTTGAGATAGTTTGAGCTGTAATCAAATGAGGTTTTGAGAATGCAGAAGTCTCGGAAGTTGGAAATGTCAACCCGAGATCTGCATGAACCTTAGTTTTTCTATAACTTAGTTTTTAGGCTTATTATAGTGTGTGTGTGTGTGTGTGTGTAAGTTCTCTATACATGCCTTATGTTGTTGGGTTCAGGACGTCCTGCACTACTTGAATTGTCATGGTTTGATGTGTAAATGCTGACACAGTCTTGAAATCAGCACATTTCTGATAAAAACAGACCTGCGCCTGTAGAAAATGTGACTTTTTAAAAACTTCATGTAGAGCAAAGTTGCTGAAACTGTAGATAAAACTACCAGAAATATTAAGAACAGTGTCTGTTTTATCGACATTTATTGAGTTTTTATTATGCAGACACCGTCTATGGCTTAGTGCTGTGAAGAGAAATAAGGTTAGTGCCACGCGGAAACATTTCTTGATCCATTTGGTGCCTATCTGGACATAGAATAAAATTATTCGATAATGTATTTTTCTATATTTCTTTTTTCCTATTAGTTATTCTAACATTATAAAATGGGAAAAAATATTTTCTTTTTAGGTTTTGGTTACATGGTTTTGGTTAATTAGGTTTTGGGTACATGTCACAATAATGCAAAGGACACACGTCAGGAATAAACACTGAAAATCTCAAGTAAATGGCCGTATTGTGAGTAGAATGCTGGTTGTTTTGTTATTTATAAGCTAAAATATGAGTTTTGCCTGTTATAAATGGAAGGATTTGAATGAACTGGAATGCTTTACTGAATGTTGGAGTACCACATGAGAGTCCTGAGTGCTCACACGCGGCATGTGTGTTTACCACACGAAAAATGTCATTTATGCATTTTTACGCAATTACTTCTGGTTTTGTGCATGGAATTACTCACAAATACTTTCACATACAGAGGAATCAATATAATGTCCATTAAGTTTAAAAAGTCTTGTGATTCTGATGGTATGTGTAAGGTTTCTGTAAGTTTAACGGATTCAAGGATGTCCCTTAGCACAAATATTAAATATTAATGGATGATACATCATGGATGTAAACCTACCGTTTAGCATGCCTGTAGCTTAGCTACTTTTAATGCTTTTGGGGACATTAGTAGCGTAACGGTTAGAGATCGGAGGGTCGCTGGTTTGAATTCCGAACCGGTAAAGGTACCACTCAGGTACTCATAAGTAAGTCCCTTAGTCAGCTGGCCACTGCTCCTCCATGGATGGGTCAAATGCAGAGGTCACATTTGGTTGCGGTGCACTGTGTGCTGTACTGTGTTCACAATGACAAGTAATAACTCACTTTCACTTTGTAGTTTGAAAAGTACTTCCCTCTCAAAACTGTTACCAAAATTTTCATTGAAGGATCATTTTTCACTGCGGTTTTCCCTGACAAAACAAAAGCTGCCCCAGACTTTCTAACTGAAAATGACTCACACACTCAGTACACAAAGGAATCCATGCCCCACCAACTCTTTCCCCTCACCAATCCCTGTGGCTTTGATCCTCGCCAACTTCAAATCAATTCCAAAAGTCCTATTAAATTATACACAAATCTAGCGGGAGGGCGGGCTGGAGCTTAAAGAGGGGCGCTGGCGATGCGCCGCTTGCGCGTCATCAATTATGCATCTGTCGACTCTGGCGGGGGGCGGGGGAAGACAAATTGTAATTAGGCGTCTTAGAGATGTACAATGTGAAGTGTTGTTATTGCTCTAATTAATTCGTTCCAATAGAATTAAATGCGTCTAAGAGCTCGTGGACGAAGGAACGGGAGCTTCATGAAGCCAGATGCGGGGTGAAAATATGAAAATAGACAGGCGGCTAGAAGCGGTTGGAATTAGGAACGTAAATGTCATGTCCTGTAATAGCGCTCTGCCTTTTTTGACGATCCAAATCTGGGCGATTTTCTTTCGAAACGAGGCATATATTTTTCACACATAATAAAGCCGCAGCAGAGGCAAAATGAAATAATACTGCTTCCCACCAGTGGCTCTTTTTCATCTCAACGTCGAGATATTACATTTTCACAGTGTGAGCGCAGAAAGAGAGGCGATGCTGCCTGCTAGTAACTGGATGAAAGAATTTGCTCTTGGTTTTAGCTTTAAGCGATCGGGGTTTTGATCAGCGTTTTGAACGACTCGATTAGAAGCTGATTAATGGCCTCCATTTTTTATGGCCTAATGGAGGCCGACTAGAACAGAATCAAAAACGGTGAAGATCACTAATTTTTAGGGATGAACGATAATGGAATTATTGGCCGATACCGATATCCTATGTTTTTCATGCTTGTATCTGTCGATGACGTTAAATGAGGAATGCAGACTCAAGTGCAAGCGCAGGCAGAGTTCCACTGCGCGCTCAGTATTTTGGCACAAAAATAGCGCCATAACTCTGACATTTCTAACACTGTGCCAAGTCAAGCGAGCGCGAAAGCAGAGTGAAGTGAGGGTGGAGCATTTCTAACATTTTAAGAAAAAGTCACTTCCTGTCCTATGTGGTGTATCAAGTCAGACAGGGCGCGTGTGACTTCATACAAAGCCATTAAGCTACAACCTCGGGTATTTATAAGATGCATACTACAGCATAAGAAAGTATGATGAGAGCGGCTTACCTACCATACTATTAATTGCCACAATACATCGCTCGGGACACAGCCCATGTGCGAACTCACATTCATTGAATTCATTGAATTTTTAATTAAAAATAGATGAATAAATAAATAAATAAATAAATAATATTTTTAAATGATTTAATAGTTAATATTATTAATATTATTAATATTATTAATATTATTAATATTAATATTAATATTAAATAATATTTAATATTATTTTTAATAGAGTTGAGTGCTAAAGACAAGAGAGAGATTTTACTCAGGAACGTTCCACTGCGTGCTCGGAATTTTGGCACACAATAATGCCATATTTTAAGACAGAAGGTGCAGGCCGTATAAAATTCCACATCGGATGATGGACATGCCTGACACAAGCGCTACCTTTCCGACGTACAATAAATGCGTTAGGCCTATACAATATTGGGTAAATCTCAATGTTTTTTTTGCCAAATAAATAAATAAATAAAATAGCAATTTTCAGTCGATTCCCATATTATCGTGCATCCCTACACGTTTTATTTGCATCACTTTTATATTTCTACCTTATTCGGTTTTCTTCCATTCTAAAGTTGCATAATATTATACAATTTGAATGTCTTAACTTTCTTTTACTAACAAATGTTAAACCTGCTGAATGAGGCCCAATAACTGTAGAAACGTATCCATTATATTTTTAATAATGATATGTGTATATTCGAGGTTTATTTTCCCAGGAATTGTTCTTTTGTTTTTTTTTCCACGGATCAACCGCTTCCGCCCCCACGTGCCCCACATGCACTGACTAAGCGGCCTATTATTAACAGCCGTCTCTGCGGTATATATTGATGCCACGGCTGCGAAATTCGCGCCAGCCGGGTCTGAAGATGCCACTCAGTCTTGTCCTCCCGGGGGAAGCCAGGAGTGTCACAGCGTTAGCTTTCCGGGGCACAAAAAATACTCTCACTTGTCGACTGAAGCCAAAAAAAAAAATCCCAAAAGTCTCCTCATTATACAACTAAACCTCAACTATTGGTTCCTTTCTAAGTAATTTATTTCTGCTGAAACATTTTGGCTATATTTGGCTAAAACCCTATTATTTTATCATGTGGATTATGAAAAGGCGACAAGAAACTGAAACAATTTGTTCTGGTAGCTTGAGGCAAAAATAGAGGCCTAACAAGGGCAGCGTTATCTTAGTAAAATGGATTTAAAAGGGGTGAAATTTTAATGAAGTGGCATTTGCTGTACCTTGCATTGTCCATACGCCTGTGTATGTGTGTGTTGTGTGGGTGTGTGACTGTGTGTGTGCAAGAAAAAGATGGAGACGTTCATTAGTGGGCAGAGAACAGCGTAAGCTTTTAGACTGTGTGCGCAAAAAAAATGACAGCAGACATCAGAGACACCAGAGGGCAAAAAGGCCAAATGAAGAGTTAACACTGAACCAGTTTCGGTGGTGTGTGTGTGCGTACTATGTTTACTGACCATTACAGGAATCAAATACTGCAAACATCAAGAAACAGATACTGTAGAAACCAGTAAAATGTTTTTAAAAGTGTTTTGTGTTTTGGCAAGTCCAACATTTTATGATCTCATTTTATGGAAGTTGATGGAAAACAAGCATCCACTTTAATTTTCCTTACGCTATCTCCAGTCATTTTTCACATGATCTTGAGATAACAAAAACAGCAGCACTTTGTGACATCGGCAGACATTGACACTAACTAAAATATCAGTTGACCGTTATTTCCGAGCTCAACCAGATATTTAAATGAAAAACTATTTTCTTTTAAAATAAAAATAGATCTCCTGTTTAATATAATAGAGTGCTGTTGTCTTTTTGGATCGATCCTATGGACCTTTTGATAACTGAATTAAAATATCAATGTAGAATAATGTATACCCCTAGTTACAGCTATAAAGCCAGCAAATGCATCACAACAAAATGTGACCTCTGCATTTGACCCATCCGTTAAGGAGCAGTGGGCAGCTTTTTAGACAGCGCCCGGGGAGCAATGCTTGGGGATGGTACCTTGCACATGAGTATCTCAGTGGCACCTTTCCCAGTCCAGGACTTGAACCGGTGACCTTCTGTTGATGAGGCCAATTCTCTAACCATTAACTGCCCCATATACCGTGCTACCTTATAAAATGTGAGGTAGTCACTCCAGCGTCCTACATTTTCACAGTGCACACTTTGCATGTAACTATTTGTTTTTCAGCATTTCGAAAGAACACATTATAGTCAAATGTAATCACTAATTGTGTAGTTGCAGCTGTTTTCTCCCCCACAAGCAATGGTCACTCACTCACAATCATCGGTGGCCATGTGCATGCGTGATAATAGGGGACAGAAAGCAGTCAACTTGTCAGATGTTTACTTTAACTTTATACAGAAAAATAATAATATAATAAAAACCAGAGCTGCATCTCCGCTAGAAGATGCCAATGTGACTGCTCAAGTAGGTGTGACATGAAAACTGGCCTTTGAGTAAAATGCATTGGAGTGAATGGGGAAAGAACAAGGGATGATAAAAGTTTTTTAAAAAGACAAGTGCGGGTCAAAACAGATTGAGGTGTGTGTTCAGTTGTGTGTTCTGAGGTGGCATAAGAACCGTGTTGACTGTCGTGTGAAAATAGGCAAAGGAAAGCTTTTGAGTCTCAAATCCCATGTATTCTTAATGGGAGAAAACCTACAGAGTACCTACAGAAAAAATAACAGGAAAAACAGATGAAAAAGACAGGTGTGGGTCATGACGGTTACAGATATGCGAAGATGCTCATGGTCCTCAAATCACTGTAACGCGTCGAAATTTGGACTCCATGTTAGTCTATGGGGAAATTGATGAAGAAAAGGACAAAACTTGCAAATGAGTGTACATATCAAAACGTATAAAGAAGCACCCCACACTGCAACAGGGCACACGTTTTAGAGTTGGAACTCTCACCACAATCACATAATAACAGTTGCTAACAATTTCCAAGTCGAGTCTCGAGTCTTTTAAGGATGAGTCTGAAATCATGTCTCAAGTTACTATGCGTGCGACTCCAAGTCCCAAAATCTCTGACGTAAGTATGGATAAAGCAACAAAATCTGGCCTTAACCAAACCAATCAACGTATATAAATGTCATTTTTTAAAATAGAAAGAAACTTGTCAATCTGTCTTCTCCCTTCAAAATAAACCCACATTTCACCATAGTTTCCAGAGCAACCCTGTCAGGTAACATCTCAAAATTCTATAGGATCAAAGGGTTTTCACACCGAGATAGCAACTTAGACACACGCTTTTAGCAGTTGACAATGCCTCTCACACTAGTGTGCAGTCCAAAAAAGTTCCCAATTGAATCAGAGGTGTAAAACTAGCACTGCCTATGTCTCAAGAAACACCCGACCTAGAAAATGATTTGGGGTTTTGTCTTCTTTTAGCTGAAGGTTTTGAAATGTACACCGTTTAAGAGCTTCACATCAGTTATGTATGGAGCTGATTTTACCGTAATATAAAGCTGAGTATCTGTAGAGCAATGATAGGTGACATTATATTACTTCTGTATATAAATTAACCCCAAAGGGAGCAGTTATGATGCAAACAAAAGAGGAACCAGGACGGAACCTTGTGGAACGCTGTACCTCATACAGCATATAAGACACAGTCCTCCATTTTCAACGACATTTCCACATACTACTACTCAAATACGTTTCAGAAAATGCAGATATAAAGATGTCTAAAATAGCATTTTCCTTATAAGGATTGGCATAAATTCTTAACTCTAAATCTCATGAAGTGTTCTCTTAATTCCAGAGCTCTATGTTTTGCAATTCAGAAATTTTCAAGGCACTGTAGGTGACCAGAGTAGATATAATGTCTGATGAGAAATTCTTAAAATCAGTCAGAAATTTTTTAGATGGTTTTTTTTCCAGGGATTGTTCAAGTTTCTCATGTCTAGAAAGCAAACCGACAGCTTAACATCCAGCCATCTGTAAGTAAACACATCGTGAAACAACAGTCGTCACGATGAGCGGCTTATTGGATTTTAGCCACCTCGACTGAGAGGCATGGCAAAAGAGAACTAATTGACTGCATGGCTCTCTTAGCTTTTCATCGATCTGTAAGCTTGCTTTTGATCCGTTTCCTCCCACCTACTCACTTCTCACCTCTTCCGTCGCTCAGAGCCCCCACCTAGGGCCCAGGTTTTTCATAAACTGTGAGTGAGCAGCCACGTTTCAGCTTGTCCTTTTTTTTAGTCACCGCCAACGCTTGGCGAAAAAAAAACCCTCTCCTTAACTTCTAGTTTGTAATTAGTTAGTAATTGACCTGCTTTAAAGGGAATAGAGGTCAGTGAAACAGGTTAGCATCACAAGAACACAGGCATTGTAATCGAGTAATGCCTTGTCACTAGCTTTGCAAGATCTTTCCCTTTACTCCCATAATTACTATTATAATAACCCAATCGTCAGTAGGTAACATCTGGAATCTTTTAGATTTTCAATCAAAAGCTGGAACCTCAATTTTGTTGGGGCCCAGTCTGGTCCACAACTGTCTAAAAACCTCATCTCCTTCTCTTTCACACCAGGTCTTTGCTATCTTTGAAAGGTCCTTTTGGTTGCTTTAGTTTTTCAAATAAAAACTACTATAAAATATGAAGAAAATCACAGATTCTCCTATCTTTTGTGTTTTGACAATCGATTCTTACAACCTCCTGAAAGTCATGTGGAAAAAATGCCCCCACAAAGTGCTGTTTTCTTAGTCAGGAAAAAATTGTCCTTACAAAGCCACAAAAATGACTCTTCACCAAATCAAATCCGCTTTACTCGGCTTTACTGTCTTTCAGGGCACAGTCGGGTCCGCACAACCATCTAAAACAAGCCTCCTTCTCCCTCTCCCTCTCCCTCTCTCTCTCACACACACACACACACACACACACACACACACACACACACACACACACACACACACACACACAGGAAGACTAATGAATAAAACTGTGCTTATGTTTTCGCAGCACCAGCGGTGTTTTATTTCCCCGGCGTCCGCTTTTTAAATTTTTGCGCTAACGCTTCTGCGTTTTTAAGCGCCTCACAGGAGCTCCTCAAGCGACTATAGCGCTGCTCATTACGTAACGTCGTCGACTTAATAAAGCCCGGGCTCATTTACTATTAATAAAGGCGACTTCGGACGCCCACAAACCCGCGCATATCACCAAACAAGCATCTATTTTTCCTGAGGGAGGAAACCAAAACGCGGTGCGATTATATTATACATGAATGCGCGTTTGAGGCGCTCACGACGCGTCGGAACGTGCTTCAGTCGCACTAGAAATATGCAGCATTAATACAATAAAAAGGTCGGAGCAAATATTAATTACATACTTGATGACACAAATGTTGCAAAAACACGAAACGCGACGCTTTCGCTTCACGTCAACATTCGCCTTGTTAACGCTTCACTGCTCGCACACACAGAACGCGCGTACATTTTTAACAAGCCCCGCCCACCTGTGCTCCGATTGGCCGGTCCCGCGCGTTCCGTCGCCTCTGATTGGCCATACTTAATAGCTTTCCCCTTATCATTTGTTCCTATAATTTACTATGAATATTGTATGGCCGAGACATAGGTGTTGGATAAGTTTGGACGACGTAGGAACCAGAGGTGCGTTTTATTGCTCACTGTTATTTCCACAAAAGGAAAAATGTCCTGGGGATGATTGTAGACTTTTTGGTTCATCATGTAGACGCTCATTCTCCGTTTGCGCCGACGTGGATTAATAACGCCAAGAATGTTTTGCGCCAAGCTGAAGGACCTCAAAATTTCCGGAGAGTGTCCCTTTTCCAAGCTGGTTAAAAATGACGAGCCGGCGGATTTCGAGGAGTCGGGGGACAACCGGGGCAAATACGCGCTGCCCATTTCCAAAGAGGTGCAAGGCAACGTCTCGAGTGTTGCGCCAAAACGCAAAACAAGCCGGGGCAAAGTTACCCTGCATTCGCTGGGGGAGAGCGTCCGAAAATTGGTGTGTCCCGAGGTAAAAGCAATTTCGATTTTCTTCCTCTTTATTCCCATATGTCTTCTATGGAAGCCCATACTGTGCCTTCAAATCTTTCCCATTTTACATAATGCGCAAAAACGGAATTCTGACTGTTTAACATCCACAATAGTGCATCACAAATGGGGCTATTTTTGCATCTGTGTATTTACGTTTTAGCTGGACAAACTGCGAAATGCAATGATCAGGGTGATGAAACAGCAGCCAGACCTCACCTGGTAAGATGCATGAATTGTGATGACAATCATTTCAACCATTATATCTCATTACAGACTTGACATTGCACCTCTGTGTCATTTTGAATTCTGTGCTCGTTATGCTGAACATAAAACTGCTCATTTATCTCTCGGTTGGCATTATTTTGTCATGTCACATCTTGCACCTTTTTTCTGCACTAAACAGCTGTTATATATATTAATATTGCACCTGGATTCTACATTCATTATTTTTACTGCTTTTTATTGCAAATTTTATTAAAATATTTATGCCTCTGTCTCGGTCTGCAGTAAATACATGCCATTTTTAAAAGTTCATCTCTGCATGTGTCCTTTGCCGATCTTTGGTATTTCCTGATATTACTCTAATGTGTTTGTTCGTAGCCCAGTGGAATGCAACACAGACGTGTGTCAGCGGATGGATAAACCTGAACAGTTATTAGACCTCATGAAGACTTACTCAATGAAAACAGGTACATGAAGCACAATTTAACTCTCATATATCATCACAATTTTACCTTGAAGAATGTCATTTCGCAACATGCACCTAAATCCGTTCCAAATCTCAGGCATCCACATGGACACACTCAAAATCTCCTTGGGTTTGGAAGTCTTCCGCGACTGTTACGAGGAGGACAGCCACATCCTTGGGGTGGTAGGTGGAGCTCTCCACGACTTCCTTAACAGCTTTAACGTCCTTTTAAAGCAGAGTGCGCCTCCCACACCAGAATCTCGCCAGCACGTGGACCAAGCCTCCGTCCTGTGCTTGGACAAAGACCCGGGGCTTCTCACTGTATACTATTTCAACCCTCACGTCACCACCGAGCTCTTCTTCCCCGGCATCATCCAGGCAGCGGCCCGGTTTCTGTACCGCACCCGGGTGGAAGTGAGGATGGAGGCTGGGACGAAGGACAGTGGCGCCTTGCAGGCTAGCCACCAGCCCCATCTGCTGTACTCAGTGGCGGTGCGGGACGCCAAAAGCCTGACTCCGAGTCCTATGAGGACGCACTCGTCCGGCGACATCCCTCTCTCACTGCTCTACACCACTTTCCCCTTCCACATTCTTCTGGACCAGGACATGGGGCTGCTCCAGATCGGAGACAGGCTGAAGAAGCGTTTGGGCAGGAGCCGAGACGGCCAGAGGAGGCCGACGTTTGACGAGCACTTCGCCATCGTTGTTCCAGAAGTCCGCGCCAACTTCCAGGGGATATTGACAATGCTGAACACACAGTTCGTGCTGAGAGTCAAGCAACAAGGGCCCTGCTCCGGGGCCAACTCTGGAAAGGTAATCTCACTTATTTGGCCTTCAGGAGTCGGCGGGAGGTGAGTTTCATGCTGTGTGTGCGGACGCTCGGAGTTAAAGGTCAATGAGAGTGTGAATAACGGCTGGCTGTTTTTTTTCCGTTCCCTTGAGAGACTTTGGGTGGCTCAGCTTGTGTTTTTCTGCATGTCATGACAAAAAAAGCATTGTTTGCAGCTTTGAGACCTTTGCTACGCTGGTGCTGCTTGTGCACTTCAAATGATGCTGGAATGTAGCTTCAGTCTATGCCCACTTTTTCTTCATTACAGTCAGATCAAAGATAAAGGGGGGAGAGAAAAAAATCAAAGGCTGTGAGGGCTTTAGACATGCAGATGCGAATCAGCAGAACTAATCAGCACGAGCACGCCAAGGCAGATTAGCTCTTGCAGCTCTTTTCTGCTCACCTGAGTACAAGTTAGTGATTTATCTTGAAACGAATAAGAAAAGTGGATCTAAACCAGAATAAAACACTAACCTGAGCCCGGAGAGAGTAGAAAAGGAAAGCTGCACTGACACAGAACACGACCAAAATGTCAGCTGCAAATAATGAGATTTTAACCTATTTATAGTTCTCTGGGAATGAATTATTACCAAGATGGTTATTACGTTATATCTTGAGTCTAAAAAAAGATAAGCTATTTTTAATTAAACAATTCTGACATGGTCTAGTTTCTTTTTTGTTAACCTTAAAGCCATCCTCTTATGTCACTCTATAGGTTTATCATTCAAGATCCAGGTCATGCGTTTATCTGGCATCCTCGTTCACTCAGTAAAGTGGCACGTTGGAATAGCGCTCGGCCGTCTGGCTGCGTATTCTTCCCCTTGGCAATTTGCACGGTTTATGGAGAAAGAGGAAGAAGCTGAAGAAGAAAAAAAGAGATAAAATCTTCCCAAAGTACACTGCTGTCGTTCAAGATTCTTGAAGCACTATGCACTCAATGGGAGCGAGCGGGCATTAATGTTCTGTACGCTTACTAAATGTCACCTGAGTTTACACAATGGGCCTCTTATAAGGCCACTAATCCCTATGGACTGGATCCATAGGTGCTAGGTCCACTGTTACCAGGCAGCATCTTAAGTAGAGTCTAGACTGATGTAGGGTTTGTAAAACCGATACCAAATTGATATTCGAAGAGTTAAAAATCTGATCCATTTTTTCCCGAAATATTAAGATTTTCCCAAACATTTGTAATTTGAAGTCATTTAAGAGTCCTCACCAAGATATAATGGAGTTTAAAATTAGGCTTAACCTAAAAATTAAAGGTTACTTTAATAACATGGACTGTTACAAACACAGATAATAAACACTGATACCAATTTGCAATTTGTCCAGAGTTAACTCCTATTGGCAGGCCGATTTAATGAAAACTGTAAGAGTTGTAGAAAGAAACTGTAAGAGCACCAATAATCAAGACTTATCTGGATTTATCTGGATTCAGCTCATTTCAGCCGATAATTTGGGTACGCTGGAAGATGGCTGAGATCAAAAACTTTCTTCCGAGTATATTTTTAGAACGACTATCAGAAAACAAAGCTTTTTTGGAGTTTAAGACCACATTGGGGCTGTACTAGAGACGGTAATTTATTTCTCAAACACCTGGCCTAATCGAGTACTGTCATCCATATTGCTCTCAGCCAGTCTGCTGTTCTACATCTGTCAAATGTGCAAACGATGTCAACAAGCAAGAAAATAACATTTGCGCTTTGGTTTCCAGCAGATGGATCTGAAGGGCCAAATGATCTTCATGTCCGAGATGAACGCCATCCTGTTCCTGGGCTCACCTCGCGTGGACAAGCTGGAGGAGCTGACAGGGCGAGGCCTCTACCTCTCCGACATCCCCATCCACAACGCGCTGCGGGACGTGGTGCTGGTGGGCGAGCAGGCCAAAGCCCAGGACGGCTTGAAAAAGCGCTTGGGGAAAGCCAAAGCCGCCCTCGAGCAAGCACACCAGGCTCTGGAAGAGGAGAAGCGAAGGACGGTGGAGCTCCTCTTCACCATATTTCCCGGGAACGTCGCCCAGCGTTTGTGGCAGGGCCTTCCGGTGCAAGCCAAGAAATTCGACCGGGTGACGGTGCTGTTCTCCGACATCGTGGGCTTTACTGCCATCTGCTCACGTTGCACGCCCATGCAGGTTGTCAACATGCTTAGCGAGCTCTACACCCGCTTTGATCGCCATTGCGGAGAGCTGGACGTCTACAAGGTGGGTTCCAGCGGGCCGGGGTCCCAAAGTTTCGACTATACACCGATCAGGCTGTAATACTGGGATTTAATATGGAGTATTTCTGCAAAGTCCACTACTACTGTTTGAGTTAATTCAGACCTGTGCTGGGCAATCAAATATAAATCTAAGCTGACGTTCAGAACCATAAATCTTGATTGTACAATTTTGATTGTGCATACTGACCCCTTAAAAACATATTCTAGTGTGTTGTTGCGTGACCCTGCATCGTCCGGTCTGAAACTGCATCTGTGTGTGTCTCCTTCAGTGATTTCAAAATCACACAGATATGCAGTCTTTCACTGGAAAAAATATCCCAGATTTGATAGTGGAGCATATGATCAGCACAAGCCCTGCCAGTGAACTTTGATTCAAAAACAAACAAAACAACCCCAAAATAATCATCCATTAATTGTAGTCAAGAAAAAATGTCCAGTTAATTGTGGTAATGGTTTGGGGCCCTATTTCTCAGGTTATTTCTAGGTATCATATGTAACAAACTGCGATGCACTGTTTTCTGACACCCTTCTATCAGAACCAGCATTGACGGTATCAGCAGTCAAAGATACTAGACATGGCACAATACCACTTTTTTATGTCAGATTCGATACAGATATTGTAAATTTGGATATCTGCTGATGCGATACAAATCTGATAGAGTCTCTGAGTCTTTTTTAAACGGTAAACAGAAAATAACGCTGAAAAAATGCCTAAATACATGACTGAGTTTATTGTTTTCTGTATGAGCAAGGAAATACTTGACTTAATACCGCTTTCCTAACTTAAACAATGTAATAATTAGATCGGCCCAATGCCACCGATACCCGATCCAGCTATTTGAGTCGTTATCGGACCGACACCGACTCACGTATCGAATCGGTGCCATCTTTATGAGATATGGTAGCTCTGCTGTTGAATCAGACAACACTGCACCAGTATTTGGGGGGTTGCTAAGTAAAATTAATGACACTACTTTTAATTCAAAGATGAAATGGACAGAATTTTCGCATTTCAACCTTAACTCAAAACACCATTAAGGTTTCCAAACGTCTTTAAATTAGCCTTATTGCTATTTGACACTAGATTGTTAAAAAATATTGAAATTTACATATTGCTTTTAACAGAAATCAAGTTATCATTCCGTAATACATTTTTGTGTGCATTAAACTTTTATAAGTACATATAATGCTTTTTAACAGGTTGTAATGAGCGGCTGTGACTTTGTCATTTGCTAGTTTTGTTCTAGTTCTGGCCTGCAACCAGATTTTCTTCATCACGAATTACTCTCCAAATAACCAATTTGTTTTCTCAATTTCTCAATCGCATTGACCTTGGAGAATGCAGAGAGAGCTCAACTTCTGATAGCGGCTTGACAGATTTTCCTCCACAGTCATCTGCTGAAATTAGCTTGATATGCCTGCGCTTAATCACAGTTTGAGTGTGACGCAAAGCATAAGAAATGTAAGTCTCTGATGCACGATGTGATGTTTTGGAATATGTTGGAGTAGAGTTAGGGAAGAGGTTTTATGCATCAAGTCTATTGTTGGTATAAAACAAACCAAAAAACCACCAACAAACTCGTTGACGAGCACTCTCACAAAACCAAGGTCGGAAACCTCAGAGGCTCTTCCCCTCCTTCGCCTTGGCCAAAGTGCTTTAGCAAAGACAATCGTTCATCAGCGCGGTCGTAACCGATCTTTCGGCCAACCGCTCGTAATCTGCTCTGCCTAATGTAATCAGTGTCTCCGCGAAAGTAAAACATCTCATCCACACTGGAGATGGATCTCTTGTAAAGGATGGCGAGAGCCAGAGTTTAGTTTGGGACGCCACTTTGCTTACATTCTTATGAACGGCCTCGTCCCAAAATAGATCTCCTTCTTCTCTTAACCCTACATCTGGCACAGATGCATGACTTCCCGGCGAACCAGGGTATGATGAGCATGACTGAGAAAACTGTTGCTAATAAATGATGTATTTAAGGTTAACAAAAAGGAGGAGAAATAATATTGGATTTGCCAGCTGATCTATGGAAAATTAGTCTAAATATGTCAGAGTTTTGCTGTGCCTTTGATAACTGCCTATGGTGAACGCTGCAATGTGGTAAAATCGAGGATGAGGACTTTGCTCTTAATGAAGATTTCACTGTTTCACCATTTGAAACTAGCTCATTAATCAAAAATATGCCTAAATATGTCACAATTTTGCTGTGCTTTAAGATCTGCCATGGTTGATGGCAAATGGTGAAATCTACAGTGTGGACGTTGCTTTTATAACGTAGATTTCACCGTTTTGTTCCAATATTTCAGTCAATTGAAATATTGGATTTGCCAATTGATACATGAAAAGACTGCCTAAATATGCTACAGTTTTGCTGTGCCTTTGAAATCTACAATGTTGTTTTTGCTGTAGATCTGTAGATTTCACCATTTGTCAGAAATCTACGCAGAGAGCAATGTTCACATTGTTGATTTGTCATTATTTTGCTGTTCTGGAGTTGCTGGCAAATGGTGAAATCTACAGTGAGGATGTTGCTCTTAATGTAGATTTCACAATTTGTCGGCAACAGTGAAATCTACAGTCTGGTTACAAAGTGAGTGAAGTGAGTGATTATTTGTCATTGTGAACACACCACAGCACACAGTGCATCACAACCAAATGTGACCCTTACATTTGACCCATTCGTGAAGGAGCAGTGGGCAGCTGACATGGGCAGCACCCGGGGAGCAGTACTTGGGGACGGAAACTTGCTCATGAGTACCTCAGTGGTACCTTTACCATTCCTGAGATTCGAAACCAGTGAATGCCTTAGTCATTACGCTACAAACTGCCCCTTACATTGTGACATCTATAATGTAAGGATCAACCGATTATTGGGGGCTGAAATTAGGCATTTTGCCGATTAACGGTATCGGTGTTTAATTTTGACCATCACCCATATTAAGTAATTACAAGGTGCGCTACTTTGGCTTCACGGCCATCTCTTCTCTCTGTACCGCTTGCTCTCGACTCCCTGCTTCATTTAATGTCCCGCCCACGGTGAAGCCTTGTTGTCACTCACAACACTCTCACACATGAGCGCAGCGTGAAGCTCCAAGAAGGAGAAGAGGAGAGTTTCAGCTGAGCTTAGAGTTTGTAAAATTCAAAATTCTAACAGAGATTTTCTTTTTTTTCTACAATGTTGGCTTTGCTCTGTGTGTAGATTTCACCACTTGTCTGCAAAGGTTAAAATCGCCTAAATATGTAATAATTTTGCTGTACTTTTGACTTTGGTCAAACATTTCTGGCAACTTGTGGAGTCTACAATTTGGGCTTTGCTCGTAATGGTTTATTATAGGATTATTTAACTATTTTCTAAAGCCATTTTCTATTGTTTTTCCCCCGCCAATCTAGGTTGAAACCATTGGAGACGCGTACTGTGTTGCCGGCGGCTTGCACAAGGACAGCCCGACCCACGCTGTACAAATCGCTCTCATGGCCCTAAAGATGATGGAACTTTCCGATGAGGTCACAACCCCCATGGGGGAGGTCATTAGGGTCAGTGTCTCGTCATGCATCTGTGTTGTTGCAATGGAGAGACAGAAATAGAATGTGTTAAGCAGAATCCTTTTTAATGTGCAGTTTTCTACGATTTATTTTGGTTTGTGGTCAGATAATTCATATCATAATTTATGACTCTCAAACTTGAAAAACTGGAGAGTTTGTTATTATATGTTATTGATAAACAAGTGAAGAGCTAAATTCTGACTTTTTATATCCCACAATTTCTCTGAGGGATTTTCCCTCCCAAAAGAAAACAGTTATATGTGGTATTACGGGATTATTTGAAGCAATGCGACCGACAAGGTATTTTTCTCAATCTTTACTTATATACTTTATAGGTATTTCCCCACTTTGTGAGAACGTAAGCTCCTTTCATTTTGGCACAAAAGAGCAGGTTTGCGAGGAGGCCTCTGAAGGCTGATAACTTCTCATAGTGTCTCGATGGAAATAGGATGTGACATATGAGTTTTGTCCCACGACATGACGTTCGCTTGATTCATTTATTAAACACTTTTAGCTAAGTAAACGGCCCAAAAGCTTTTCTGTGGAGCAATTTATCAGCGCAAAATAGATAGTACGTTATCCCGGACAGAAAATTTACACTCGGTTTGATTAACGATGTCCAGGGTGAAGTGTAGCGAGGAGATTTGCGATTTACGGAAGTCACGTGTGTTGACCGTTTTTGTCCTTGGGACTTTTTTAGGCTGACTTGACAGGTATGGATAGTTAAAGGGAGATGTCTGCACTCTGAATGGCATTGTGTCTTCTTTTCCCAACTTAGATGCGGATTGGCATCCATTCTGGCTCGGTCTTGGCTGGTGTGGTCGGCGTAAAAATGCCTCGCTACTGCCTTTTCGGAAACAACGTCACTTTGGCCAATAAGTTTGAGTCCTGCAGTCTACCAAGGAAGATTAACATCAGCCCCACTACCTACAGGTTGTGTCTTACTTTGGACTTGAGGGTCATAATTAATTCTTTTCCCCTTCCCTTCTGTTTTCCTTCATCCCCATGCACTTCAACACAGTCTTTGTTGACTGCAGTTTGCATCTGTTTATCGTCATTTAAACATTTCTTCAACATTTCCGGGCCATTTATTGAGTATGAGGTAATGGCTGGGCAATATGACCTCAAATCAATATAGCGATTATTAACATTTTGATAATGGTGGACAATTTTTTAAAATAATCAAAATAATCGTCATGAGCAAGATTGCGTCGATAAGAGGTTCAGAATGTTGGTTTTGATTCATTTTCATTTATTTATCCAGCCCTAGTCTAAGGTAACTCAAAGCTATAGTGTATCAAAATTGTGTTTTCAAAATTGCACATAACTACATTTTGTTACTAAATTACTGTTAGGCCTCCGTGGTCAGATCTTACGAGGGATGACCTCCCAAGTCTTCTGCCGTCCATTAACATGTTGCCTCCCTCTTCCAGGTTGCTAAAAGATCGTCCCGAGTTCACATTCATCCCGCGATCAAGGGAGGAACTCCCGCCCAACTTCCCCCCAGACATCCCTGGCATCTGTTACTTCCTTGAGGCATCCGACCGAAGAACGCAAGACGCACCCAGAGTTTCTGCAGTGGACGACGCAAAGCAAACTTAAACTATTTCTCTCTAGTGACTAACACCCCATGCAGTGGGTTGATAACTGCTTGGTGCGGTGTATAGTATATAAATAAATATATATATATCTGTCTCTTATACACATCTTAGGAAGACAAGAATATATAATATATATATATATATATATATATATATATATATATGTGTGTGTGTGTGTGTGTGTATGTATATATATATATATATATATATATATATATATCTCGTTGAGCCAGAGTTAGTTATTTAGTTAACAGAGTTACAAAAACCCCAAATCAAACGCTTATTGCATGTAATAAGACGATGAAAGCTAATAGAGACTTTCAGCATAAATTGCATCATTCTCTTCCAGTAGAAATTACAAGTATATATTCTGCACTATAAATTTGTTAACTTTTACTATAAAGATGAAAGTTTTGCTGAAAGTTTCGTTACCTTCATTCAATCGCTAAAACCATATAGGCATCTTTAGGTGCAGCTTATTCTTAAGAGGTCAGCTGGAGAACTGTTCAGGTTTGCTTGGTTAGGACTTGGACTCATGTCAGACTTTGAACACAAGTATATGAACGTCTGAATGACTGAAAGTAACTTTAGAGTCAATTAGATCTGACCATCTGAAACTAATTTTAGAAAAAATTATAGAAAAACAGAAAAAGCCAAAAAATAGCCAGAAACATGGATAATCAGAAGGTAAAAGAAAAAAAAAAGAACTCCTATTATGATCAAAACAATGATGGTGGTTTGGAAAACTCTGAATGCAGACCATTTGACTTGATGTCTCAAACACATTAATGTAGTATTGCTTTTTTTTTTGATAATGGCAGATATTAATTCGCTGGTGTAGGGCTCTTATATCACAGCATAGCTTGACCACAATGAATGTGCAGCCAGATTAAAGTAAAATAAAAACATTTATAATGTTTCATTGTGACTTTTTTGTATTGTAATACAGCTATAATAAACATGATTGCTCATGATGTGGTTGTCACTTTTTATATGAATGCTTAGTATGTAAAAAAACATGACTATAACCAAAGCAAGAGAGTACACACTGGTTGAATAACTATGTAACTGTGCAAATGATATTCTATATGTTTTGGAGTTTTATTTACTTTACTTTCACAGTTCTTTGGATGTCCATTTCACAGAATGGATGTAGAACAGGTGGTGGTCTTGTGGTAGAATACTTGTCTATGAACCAAGAGGCCATAGATTCAAACCCAACTCTATCGTAATTTAAGAACTACCACCACCGATCCTGAGAAAGACCTTTAAACTCAAAATGCCCCATAATTAGAAAATGGAAATTAGTCTAAGAGCATTTGATCAGTGCTGTAAATGTAAATCAGAGACCACAATCTAAATATGGAGTAAGCGTGGTCCCAGCAGAAGGAGCTGCCATATTACATGCATAGTACTTGTTAGGATCAATTTGTTATTATTGTATCATATCACTGTTAATATGCATGGCTGAGCAACATAACTAGGCTGTGATTGCAATCAATAATAATAGTTAAGTATAAGTAATGGTAAATTAGCTAAAGCGTTAGGACCTTTATCCACAATTCTGGTTTCAATTCTTCAATTGCTTGTTCTTAAGTCATTTTCTAATTCATTAAAATCCCTATTTGTATTGAGTACGCACATACAATCAATAATTATGTGCACAATTCTTTATGTATACATGAGTAAACCTAACAATTAAGGTTCCATTTTTTATGGATTGTTGTTTTTGGGAAGTCTTCATTATGATTTTTTTTTTCTCACTATAAGCATACATAATTTTACAAGCATTAAGTATATGTGTATTAATTTATGTAATTTAGCACTGGATGCTGTATTTTGACTGTCAACAGTTTCAGACCTGTCAAACATTGACTCTATTTTGAGGTCTAGCGCTAATTTATTGTTACTCACTAACATCTGCTAGAATATAAAACAAATGTGTGTAGAGAATTTTAATTACGTTTGAGGTTTGTATTTCGCAAATTTTGCATCTTTAAACCGCTTATGGCGACCGCGGCATTAAATAGATTCGGGAGCGTCGGCGCGCTCTGATTGGACACGTCATGCGCAGCGCAGCGTTCTACTGGCTGCGCTGACCGTCAATCATCGCCGTTCGCCCTCGGGAATGGTGGTTTCTACGGAACAGCTGTAAGCGCTACCAGAGCTGGTGTTTTCAGATTTTATTTATCAGAAGAAGAAAAAGGGAAAGGGAGACGCTTATAATAGTCATGGTGAGGAAAATATGCATCCGATTAAAATATTGCACGGTGGAGATGTGTATTCGGTGGAGGTGTTATGAAAATCATCGCCGGTTTTTATTTGCATGCTGTTTATTGGTTTGCATCATAAGCGAATATAAAAGCTGTAGGAATAAGCGATTTTTAATATGTAGAAGATAAAGGCGTTATACTGTTTGTTTTCATACATGTAAGCGAGGAAATTAATCCTATTATTCCTGTTAATGCTTTTTTCCATTTGCCTACCGCCGGGTGGAGACGACAACCCATTTCTAAATAAATATAAACTGTCATAATGCGCTCTACGTCATTAATCCTAAACTATTTCATTCTTTAGTACGGCTTCGTCAACCACGCGTTAGAACTTCTGGTGTTAAGAAATTACGGCCCAGATGTTTGGGAAGACATCAAGTGAGTGCAAAAATAAAAGCACATTAGATCTATGCATTAATTGTCAAGAGTTTTCCATATTTTCACATCACCTCTTCTGTCCAAACACTTCCAGAAATATGTGGTTTTACATATTAGTCTATATATTTGCCTCCCAATTTTGCTCTCCAGATTTATAATCCAGATTAATGCATTGTAATTGATTTTATACTTTTGCCCAAAGATGTTGGTCTTTTAAACATAATCTCAGACATCTGAATATGATTATACTTCAGGCGATATTTAATATTAAGATAAAATAAGTAATATTTTAAAGAGTTTATACATGTTTTGCTTTAGGACCCCAAAATATGTTATAATTATAATAAATATATTTATATTCCTACTTTATCTTCTATACTATATACTATATAATATAGACAGTGATTTGCTCTCAGTTTTTACATCCAGGAGCAAAAAGAAAATATGAAAAGCAATGGAGTATTCAATCACAAAGAATATTGGTAGCTTCCCATAACTAACATTAATTTGTGAGACGTTCTGCCAGTGAAGACCATTTTACAATGGCACTTCATCTGTGGCCTAGCAGTGATTCAGAAACACTTTGTTCATGTTCAGTTCATGATTCATTGAAAAGAGTAGTTTAACTCAAACATATACATTATTGAAACATCTGTAACTTGCACATTAGATTATGTAGATCCCTGTTTTCTACAGTACTGTGCAAAAGTTTTAGGCAGGTGTGAAAAAATGCTGTAAACAAAGAATGCTTTCAAAAAAGGGAAGTGTTAATCATTTATTTCATCAATTAACAAAAATGCAGTGAATGAACAAAGAGAAATCTAAATCAAATCAATATTTGTGACCAACACTTTGCCTTCAAAACAGCATCAGTTCTTTTTCTGTGGCACACTTGCACACAGTTTTTGCAGGAACTCAGCTGGTAGGTTGTTCCAAACATCTTGGAGAACTAACCACAGATCTATAATCCTATAATCCTACAAAAATAATATAATGACTACAAAATAATATAATGACTACAATCCTACAAAAATTCTGACTTTGAAAAAAAAGGTACCTATAAGAATTGATGCTGGTTTCAGAAGGCAAAGGTAGTAACACCAAATATTGATTTGATGTAGATTTTCTTTTGTTCACTTTCATTTTGTAAATTGATAAAATAAAACAATCATTATTTATATTTCTGAAAGCATTCTTTGTTTACAGCATTTTTCTTCACACCTGCCTAAAAACTTCTTGCACAGTACCGTATCTGCTGTAGATTTTAAGCGTTAATGGTAAACTAAGAGTTTATTCACACTGATGTAACTTTGAGGCTGCTTGACTCTGAGTAATCACTAATTGTTCTAAAATTAAATTCTAAGCCCCATACATGTGAAATATTGGCCCATCCCAAGACCAGAAACTATGGATATGTAATCTTAAAGCACATTATCATCACATTAAAAAAGTACCATATTTGTACCATTTTGATTTATTGATGACAATGTACTTTTTTAGCTTGTGCCAGGGTGGAGATGCAAATTAGGAAAACTGCAAACATTTCTTGGGATCATGATGACCAAAAAAACACAATTTTTACCAAAGGGCTGCACAATATGACCTTAAATCTCAATATCGATTAATTAAAACATTGTGATTAACAAACTGTTTTGCCCTCATAGTACAGAGAGAAGGATTGTTCTATAACTATGTTTAAAACCCCCACAACTTAAATGTCAATATGTGTTTGGGGGTGTCACAGCTGCTCTTGTGTAAACACAACCATCCTCATGAGAGCAACGTGTTTTGCTCCCTTCTCCTTCTCTGTTAAAAGTTATTCACGATGTCACTTGGTCGGCACTTTAACGTTTATCGCAATCAGTTGGCTTATTCCAGAGCCTGACTGTAATGGCTGATTAATGCTACTATCCTCGTTCTATTTTCGCTGGCGCGAAGCCGGGAGCTTGGTTCGCGTTGTTTTTAACTTGCTTCTTGTTGTGCTGTCATTGTTCGTCATTTTATCGACGCCGCAAATCAATATTGTTTTCTCAGCTTTGGCCTGGTAATGGGGTCAGATAGACCTCATTAAGGACTTGAATTGAAGCGTATTTTTCTGCATGGCAGATATCAAATCTTTTCTGTTTTGGAGTTTTTGTGGAGCTTACTCATGTTGTCTTATATTTACTCTATGTCCTATTAATGTAAAAAAATGGTTTCAACAGATCCTTTTTGCGCCACACTTTTGCGCATTATTACTCAGTACTAAAACATACTCAGTGTGTGTATGAAATTGATATAAACTGTTTTGTTGATAATTCTTTCCCTTTTTCTATCTAATATCAGGAGGGAGGCTCAGGTAGATGTTGAAGGACAGTTCCTGGTCAGAATCATCTATGAAGACGCCAAAACCTATGACCTTTGTATTCACAAAGCAAGGTGCTAAGTAAGTGGTATTTTTTGTACTCAAACAAGGTTGTACTATAATTTTACTGGATATTGCATCCTGCTAAACTACAGTAACACTTGATGTAGAGCTGGGCGATATGAACTCAAATCAATATCGTGATTAATTGAAAATTTTGCTTCAATAAACTACTATTTCATTTTTTTGTTTGCTTTTTGCTTTAATAGTTCACTGATGAGGTAAATAAGCTCAGCTACTAAAGCTGGGATATTTTTTTCCTAACGAAAGACTGCATGTCTTGCCTTTTAAAACAATTTAAAGAAACTCACAGGGGCAGCAATGCTGGTTTTGCTTAATTTTCGATTGATTGTGTTAAACGGATCAGAATAATACCACAAACTGCGGGCAAAGTTACTACAACGTTCTGATAAACACTGGCAATTTTTACTGTGGGCTTTTGCGCTCCTTCTCACAAGCCGAGTTTCTTTTTGGATGTACAGTAAATGTCATTGAGCATGTTATTCACATGTTACAGATCATTCTTTTGACTTGTACAGAAATGAATGCTGCGACATTCTGCAAATGTTTGGGAAGATGTTCTTCAGTTCTGTCAAGAATCTGGCTACGCATAATTCATCTCCAAGTAGTGCTGGGCTCCTAACGTCAGAATTCTTGCAAGTAAGCGGCTGCTTTATATCAACACAATGTCCAAAAAAGCTGCAGACTTCTGCGTTAAACAGATCATGTAAACCGTTTAACATATACACATATAAAATATTGGTGACGCTCATCAGTAATTTATCCTCAAGTCCAGATACATTTTACAGATATAGAGTGCAAACCAAAATAAATTTTTGTGTATGTTAAACTCGGAAAAAAGGTCAGTAAAATTTGCAAACCGCACAAACATAATTTCCAGCCTATATATTTGCATGTGCCAGTTTTTATATTTGCATTTTCTAATAAGAGAGTCTCCTTTAGGCCAGGACTTCCACTGGCTGTGAGCTTGGTCGTCATAGTTTGGTTGTAGAAATAAAGCAGTATTTTATCAGGCAATGTTAAAAAGTGTTGTTTAGTCTGATTTCTTTCTCATTTTGTTATTTTCTTCATTACAAAGTAAATCCTCAGACTTGCTCCATCTGCTGTTTGGACAGCTGTACTACATTTTTTAAAAAGATGGATAACTACCAAAAGTTGAGTTTTTGAAGTTCGCCAGCATAATATGGACATCTTGTGGATCTTATACTAATAGCCTGCGCTCAACCCAAATAAAGAAAAAAACGGACTTCCTCGTAGGTCTCGACGATATGATCTTAAATCAATGTCTTAATTAAATGAATAATTTACCTTGATTACGATTAATCAACTTTTTGTGTTTGTTTTTCCCTCTCTCATAGTTCAAGGTTTGTACTGTTTGTATATTCGCAACTATTAAAGCTGGGGTTGTTTTCTAATGAAAGAAAGCATATCTTTGTCATTTTAAAGTAAATGAAGGAGGTTCACACAGATGTAGTCACAGACTGGACTTGACAACACACATGGTAGTATGTTTTAAGGGAACAATACACACAGGAAAAGTAATGATTAAAAAAAAGTATTAATAGATATTTTTAAATAACTGCAAAATAATTGTTATAGACAAGTTCACGTTGATTAAAGTTACATTGATTTATTTTTGATTAATTGCAGAACTTAGATGCCCTACATGACCACTCTGGGCACCATTCACCCTGATAAAGCCCCTCCTTCCGCTGCACGGACGGAGAGAAAGGCAACAACCTGGTCCTCCACTACTACTCGGAGCGTGAGGGACTGCAGGACATCGTCATTGGCATCATCAAGACCGCTGCTCCAGCAGATCCACTTCCAGCACGAGATCTAAAATGGCAAGTTCTATACGCATCTTTTAGCCAGCCTTTCTTCAAACTTTTCTACCAACTAATCTGTTGATTGGTTACTGATTAGTTGATGAATCAAAAAACGTTTTTGTAGAGATACTCTGATTCACATGTTACTTTAAATGATACCTTTTACACTGATAATAAGTAAACTTTATTTAAAACAGCTATTGCTGACAAAAGTCCTTACAAATCCTATAAGAAAAAGTAACTGGCCATGAAATAAATAAAAAGTGTTAAAATTAACTAGAGATGCATTTGTACAAGAAAGGGTACGTGATTGCTCAAGTTTTGCAGCGGTGGATGTGAAAAACTGCCGAGAAGAAGAATGAAGGAGTGAATGGGGAAAGAACAAGGGATGATAAAAGGTAGTTCAGTGAGCTGCTCTGAGGTGGCATGGAAGAACTGTGTTGACTGTCGTGGCGAAAACAGCTGAAGGAAAGTTTCAAGTCCCAACCTATGTATTCTTAATGGGAGAAAAGATAGGTTCCTAAGGAGGAAAAAATAAACGACAGAAAAAAAGGATGAAAAGGACGTGAGGTGGGTCATGACGGTTACAAATATGTGAAGAGGCCCACGGGCCTCAAATCACAGCGAATTTGGTGGCTTTGTGAACTGCGGCAGAAGCATTGAAATTTCAGCCCACTGCTAGTCTATAGGGGAAGAAACAGACAAGAATGTGACAGAACTCAATTTAACGAGAGTGTGACAGATTGGAAAAACGTGCATACCAGCACCCCATGCTGCTACAGGCTGCACATTTTAGAGTTGGAACCACGTTTCTAGCACAAAAACTGGAGAATGAGGAATAGCTATCAGAAATTTTGTTTGGAATAAAGATTGGATAACAACATGTGATTGCTCACCGCAGTCATATTATAAAAGTTGAATGACATTATAATAACTAAAACACATTGGTCCTTAATTAAAATACGGGATTTTTTTAAGATACATTCAATACATGCACCTTACCACAAGTTTTTACTTTTGATTTAAATATAGTACAATGTGAGGTGGGATTTGGATTTGCTGTACAAATGTGTGACCACAAGAGTGCATTCAGATGTGTTGTCTATGTTCACAGTAATTTATGGCATTCCTCTATACTTTAAAATAAGGAGGAATAACACAATAATTAATAGGGTCTCAACACCCCTAAAGTCGCGACTGTGAATTAACATAGCATAAGCTCAGATTTAAGCGTAAATGATTTTCAAGTGTTGTTGACAGATATTTCAGAGAGCTGGTACACCACTTATGGCGTTAATAACGAGTGTATTTAGCAGCTACAAGGACAAAAGATATTCAGAATCTCTTCTACTCATATTAATTTAGGTGGGTTTGATTTGCTGTCTTTCAAACTACAGAATATTCTGACAGTTTGCAGTACTGTTATGTAAAGCTTTTACATAAAAAACAGAAATTAACTTTCATTTGATGACAACGGTAATGCAGGGCTAACATCTCGATAAATTCAGACAATATAAACGCACATTATTAAACATTACTGAAATCAAAATAAAATAAAACGATGTTGGTTTTGAAATACTGGAGATCAACCACGCCAGCGCTATGCAACTCTCGCCTCTTAGCCCTGTTTTTCTTTTTCTCTCCTCCCTCTTTCCACACCTATCCTGAAGGCCTTTTTTGCCAATTTTTTTAATATTATCTACCAGATTGCAACATTGGCACGAACTAGCGGGCACAAGCCAGAGTCCCCCGCTTGAGCTGTAGAAAGACGTGGATGAAAGGCTTTTACAGTCACACGCTCGATGCAAACATTTGGGAACGGCGGCCATACAAGAGAGTATAAAGATTTTTAACACACTTCAAACTGTTGTAACAAACGATTAAGTTATATCTCCATTATTCCAATGTAAATGCGTGAAAGACTGTCGTTCTTTTTGAATCAAGTGATTTAGTGATCTTTAGGATTATATATATATATATTATATTATAGATTATATTATATATATATATAAATATATAACATAATTATATATACATTATTAATACTAATATTACATATTTAATTGCTCTTTACAGCAATAAAATAGAAAATGTTACTGTAAAGAGAAGAGTTAAAAATAAAATTTTCCTGCTAAACCAGCATAGCGACCATGGAATTAACCACCAGTTTACGTTAAACTCCTCCAGCGACTGAAAGGCATCATCATATTGCCTGTCGTGATTTAAATTTTACATAGACACAAAATAAATGCTTTACAACTTGTGACCTGCATTGGAAATGCAAATGCTGCAACACAAACGCCACAAAACAAGTGAGCAGCGATCCGTCTGTATTAACACTCCGAGTTTTCCTGAGAATTTATTTTATGTGAGTGAATGATTACACTAGAGAGCAAAGATTTTGCTGCTGGAAGTAGAACGTGATTTACATGGAATCGACTGTGTTGAATCCAAATCTGCACTCAGAACTTTCCTAGCACGTCCAGATTTTAAGTTATAGGCATAATATTGTTTTGTGACAATTTGGTATTTTGATACACGTTTTGTTGCACAGCAACATAATAACAGCTGTTTCTCACTAACCAGCAGGCCGTAAACTGAACTTGTAAACTAGATGCACACAGCATACCAGCAGACAACATCCAACACTCACAAGCACAAAAGCAAGTGCCTAAAGCACTTTTGAACAGTACATTAGACAGCAGGCACTTGCTTTTGTATAATTATAATTTGGGTGACGTAAGAGATGAACATGGGGAGAGATTCTATTAAGATATGTCTGTGATGGACACAAGATATCAGGGCCGCTGTAACCAAAACGTGATGAACAACTACTGTTCCTTTGTGCAGCGGTAAACAACAGACACTCACAAGCACAAAAGCAAGTGCCTAAAGCCCTTTTGAACAGTACATTATGTCTTGATTTAAGTCTCAGGTGAACATCTGTTTGTAATTTAGTTGCAACAAATACATTTTCCAAACATCACGCAGCTGTAAGGCAAACTTTCCTTATGTGAAGTATTTTTGCATATATAACTTAAGATCTTGATGTGATAGACAAAATGTGCCTCCAGATTTGAATTCAGCACACGGCATTAACTGTAGGACACATGAATTAGACCAGGTAGCAGACAGAAATGATTTATTTGTGATGCAGTGTTATTTGTCATTGTGAACACAATGTGCACCACAACCAAATGTGACCTCTGCATTTGACCCATCGGTGAAGGAGCAGTGGGGAGCTGACATGGGCAGCACCCGGGGAGAAGTGCTTGGGGACAGTACTTTGCTCATGAGTACCTCAGTGGTACCTTTACCAGTCCGGGGTCCGAACCGGCGACCTTCCGATCACAGATTAAACTCCCTAACCGCTACGCTACCAACTGTTGGCGGACGAGTGGACTGAAGAAAAGTTTGGTGAACAGAAAACACACTGGCATTATCCTGAGGATGGAAGATGTTATCTAATTGTTTTATGTCATCAGTTATTATAAGCACGTCATTCAGCGGTAAAGGCCACAAGTACAAAGATCACATTCAGAACATTTTTAACTTAATCTGTTGTTAATTTGTATTTTAATTTGCACAGTTTAATGAAGAAATCAGGGACGAATTATACCTGCTATATTTGAATAACTATGTCGCAGACAGATAATCTTGAATCTAGTGAAAATTTATACTTCAGTTGAAAAATGCATCATTTTGATTCATCAACTAATCAGCAAATCAGTAATCAGATTAATCAATAGCAAAAACAGACGATAGAGCCACACATGGCGCCCTCTTTCCTATTGTTGTTGCGGTGGTTATTTTTTCAAAGAAAGCAAAGCCTAATAATCTCTCAGACCCCATAATGTTTTCTCTCGTCCCCCGCCCCCACCCCGCCGTCTTCTTTCTCTCTCGCTCACAACGCTTGGCTTGGTGTGAAATGAGCAGAGAGAATTGACAGACTCCTCCGAATGCAACATCTGATTCTCTCGATAAAATGTAAGCTCGCCGTAGTCATGGCGACAGTGGGAAGGAGACGCGGCGAGACGATGGCTTGACATCAGCGAAACGGGCTTGGTTACTTGCGGAAAGAAATCCTGAGCGTACGCTGACGTCACCATTACTTTATGCCATATACTGTTTGGGGTTTTTTTTGGCAAAACTTTCATAATTCAAAATTTCATATTTTAAAAATGACCGGTAAATCCCAGGACGACATTATAAGATATTATAACTTCTGCCGTGATATGATTTTTATTTGATTCGATTCAGTTCAGGAGTCAGAGATCGATATGAAACAATATTATAGGCTGATTCAACACGGTCACTTCCATTCATATCAAATCACAAAAAGCAAGCAAAATATTTTTATTCCTGAACTCAACCAGGCATTTAAAAGAAGAACATCTTCTCATTTAATAAGACAGACCTCCTTTTCAATAGAAAATGACAAAATCTGTATGAAGTCTAATGTTTTCACTTTGGATCGATGCTATGGATTCATTGATCATTGAAAAGATGCATAGATGTAGATCTTTAACGCCTAATTTGAAGATACTAAAATGAAAATTTAAATAGGCAACAAAGTCATCATAATATTGTCCACAACACAAACGTGTAGCTACAATACCTTGCAAAACCCAGAAATTGCTAAAAAAAAAATCAGAAGTTTGAAAATCGCTCTACATTTACCAAAGTTATGGGCACAATGTACAGAGCTCCTTTTTGACTCAAGTCAAAATAGTCCAAGTACCTCAGAAGTAAGTTAATCACGACTGGTTGTAACTAGAGCTGTGTGATATGACCAAAATCTCACATCTCAATAACGATATTGTATATACAGTGCTGTGAAAACGTATTTGTGCCCTTCCTGATTTCTTTTTTTTTTGCATGTTTGTCACACTTAAATGTTTCAGATTATCAAACAAATTTAAATATTAGACAAAGATAACACAAGTAAACACAAAATGCAGTTTTTAAGGGATAATTTTATTTATTAAGGAGAAAAAAAACTATCCAAACCTACATGGCCCTATGTGGAAAAGTAACTGCCCCCTTGTAAAATTGTAAAAGTAACAGTGGTTAATCACATTTTTTGGAAAACTGAGTGCAATTTCACCAGCCACACCCAGGCCTGATTAAGGCCAGACCTGTTGAATCAAGAGATCAAGTAGCCCAAAATATCCCAAAAAAGGAAGACATCATGCTGTGATCTAAAGAAATTCAGAAACAGACGAGAAACAAAGTAATTGACATCTATCGTTCTGGAAAAGGTTACAAAGCCATTTCTAAAGCTTTGGGACTCCAGTGAACCACGGTGAGGGCCATTATTCACAAACAGAGAAAAGATGGAACAGTGGTGAACCTTCCTAGGAGTGACTGGCCTATAAAAATGACCCCAAGAGCGCAGCCACGACTCATTCAAGAGGTCACAAAAGAACCCAGAACAACATCTAAAAACTGCAGGCCCCACCTGCCCCAGTTAAGGTCAGTGTTCATGACTCAACCATAAGAAAGAGACTGGGCAAAAATGGCCTGCATGGCAGAGTTCCAAGGCGAAAACCACTGCTGAGCAAAAAGAACATAAAGGCTGGTCTCATTTTTGCCAAAAAACACCTTGATGATCCCCAAGTCTTTGGGGACAATATTCTTTGGACTGACAAAACAAAAGTTAACCTTTTTGAAAGGTGTGCGTCCCCTTACATCTGGCGTAGAAATAACACTGCATTTCAGAAAAAGAACATCATGCCAACAGTAAAATATGGTGGTGGTAGTGTGATGGTCTGGGGCTGCTTTGCTGCTTCAGGACCTGGACGACTTGCTGCGATTGATGGAACCATGAATTCTGCTCTCTACCAAAAAGTCCTGAAGAAGAATGTGCGGCCATCAGTTCGTGACCTCAAGCTAAAGCGCACTTGAGTTCTGCAGCAGGACAATGATCCAAAACACACCAGCAAGTCCACCTCTGAATGGCTTAAAAAATTAAATGAAGGTTGTGGAGTGGCCTAGTCAAAGTCTGGACCTGAGTCCAATTGAGATGCTGTGGCATGACCTTAAAAAGGCAGTTCATGCTTGGAAACCATCTTTGCCAAGATGAGTGGGCCAAAATTCCTTCACAGTGATGTGAAAGACTCATTGCCAGTTATCGCAAACGCTTGATTGCAGTTGTTGCTGCTAAAGGTGGCACAACCAGTTATTAGGTTTAGGGGGCAGTTACTTTTTCACATAGGGCCATGTCGGTTTGGATAGTTTTTTTTTCCCTTAATTAATAAAATCGTCACTTAAAAACTGCATTTTGTGTTTACTTGGGTTATCTTTGTCTAATATTTACATTTGTTTGATAATCTGAAACATCTGAAACACATCTGGTTCACACGGACGTCTGAACCTGGCGTTTTTCTGGCGTTCGTGGCGCCAGGTGAGCGCTGACTGAACGCCAACCGTTTTTCTGCTCATTGGAGCAAATCAAAGCGTCCACAAGGGCGTTCAGCACCGGCGTTCAGCCGGCTGCGCGTTCGGGTGGCGTCAAATAAATGCTGCATGCAACGTTTTCTTGGCGTCAAAATCCAGACGAACGCGAGGAAAATGATGCTATTGCGAACGCCAGTGAAACGCCAATCAAACGCAGCTACAAAACACAGCTACAAAACGCAGCAAAAACGCGTATGGCATTCAGAGGGCGTTCATTGCGAACGTCCGTGTGGACGAGGCCTAAGTGCGACAAACATGCAAAGAAATAAGAAATCAGGAAGGGGGCAAGTACTTATTCACAGCACTGTATCACAATATAGTACATTTTCTGTAAATTCAGTGGAACATTCCCAAGCAAAATCTTGTGTCTGCGTGTACTCAACACTGTCTATATACGTAGCCATATGGAATGCCAAAAGTGGCAAATTTGTCTATATTTTTAAGCAACTGACAGTAAAACACCCGTTTTTTTAAGCCTTTTGATTAATTAAAAACACAGTTTTTGTGGCGCTCTAATATCCGGAACTCTACTGATGTGTGGTTAAATGCCGCTTTTTATGGCGCTCCAGTAAGGTGCCTTTAAGGCAAACTGCGAAAGTTCCACTACATGCTCAGAATTAAGACACAAATATAATACCATAGTATTCTCTGTGTCTACATTCATGTGGCCCCATGGTGACTACTGCAAACGCTCATCTAAACTATGAAAGAATATTGCCGCAAACTGTGTCTTTTGCGACACCGTGAAATAAATGAGTATAATATGAATCGACAGGCGTTTTAATTTCATCATCCGATATATTTTGTAATATCGCACAGCCCTAGCTGAAACATTCAAATTGTTCATTATAGCAAGAACTGATGATCAATAAGGTAATGAGATTTTAGTCATGTTATGAAATAAAATCATTTAATAAAATCCTATGAATATTAAAGTTCTAGTTAACTCCAATGGTACCAACCTCCCCAAAGTGGGAAAACTGCAAATAAAATTGTAAAAGCACATCAGAAGATCAATGAGTCCATCAAATAGAAGCATCAACATAGTTCAGCTCAATAAAATCACCTCAGTTTTAAGATACTGAACGTTGAAAGCAAAATCGAGTACTGTAACCGTGACCTCTTGATGTACATACATTGGCTTTTGTCCCTTTTTTATTTTCCTATTTTACAATATTATGAAACCAGAATATTAGAAAACCCAATCACGGTCCTATTCATAATTCACTGCAATTACAGTCAGAGGAAAGCTCGAGTCTGAAGGCAGAATACTAATCGAGATTGATCTGCAGCTGTAAAGATCGGACGCCACAGTGAGTGTGTACATTACCATCTGATTTAATACGGTTATGGTGCAACACGCAGATCTAATTATACACCGTCTGACTCACTGCTGCCAAATGCTAGTGCTGACAAATCACCCAGATTACTCAGCTGTCTGAGATTTTATAACTTTGTGTGTGTACGTACGCAGCAGGTACCGTTTGGTAAGGTCGGGTTTGTTAGTGAACTGTGTAGAAAAACAGACAAGCTACAAGTTATTACTTCCAGAAATACAGCTGAATAAAGAAACAGTAATTCAAATATACTTATAGTTAGTAACGTCACCAAGTCGATACTCGATAACGGGCTAATACAGGAAAAAAAAGATGGGTCAGACATCAGTGAAGCATAAATTTAAGAGTCTAATGAGTATAATTAACCAAATATAGCAGCAAGCGGCAATGAGAGCGGCCCAAGAAATAGTTGCCTCAGTGAATCAGACTGCATACATTTATGAAGCATTTTTAGCACCCCTAGAGGTCAAAACGTGTTTTCCTTTGCTATAGCGCCAATTATAGGCCGATCACTACGCTTTTTGGCCTATGCCAAGATGCACATCATTCCTACCTACCCTGAAAGTTGATTTGAAGCCATAATGCCCAGCCCAAGTTAAATTCACTCTCAAAACAGCAAAAAATCTGTCAGACAAAAGTTCCTAAAGCAATTCATTTATCAATTCTATCAGTTTACTATTTAGTTTATGTTAAAGATATTAGAGGATTCAAATTGAAACCTAGTCTAGTACAATATCTATTTCCATTATCCTCTGTATGACCTCTTGATGTACACTCGGGTTTGTATTCATATTATTTTGCAATATAAGACCAGAACAATCTAAAAGGGTTGAGGGCTGGAATTTATAGTATGATAATGACTATATGGCATTTTGTTTGTGGTTTACAGCAAGAACTACTTAAAAATAAGGTAACAATAAATACTGAATAGGTAACTATTTTGTACTCTTTTGTATCTTTTGCTTCAATGCCTGAGCAGCGGTGTGGTTTTTAGTCACTCTGACTAAATCCTGTGGTTGCTTATTTACGTGTCCTGGATTCAAGTTGTAATTGTTTTCATTTGGGGAAACAACTTCAGGTCATTCAGCCAAAAAGTGAGGAGTGTGACCACATCAAGTTCCTGATAGAGGAGAAGGACTCGGAGGAAGAGGCGTTTTATGAGGACCTGGACGGCTTCGAGGAGAATGGCACTCAGGAAACGCGCATTAGCCCCTACACCTTCTGCAAGGCCTTCCCTTTCCACCTGATGTTCGACAAGGACCTGGTGCTCACGCAGTGCGGAAACGCCATCTTCCGAGTCCTACCGCAGGTCAGTTGCTTTTAACTAGAATCTTTCACAGTACAATCAGATTTTGTGCTTCTTCACCATCATTGGACATTAGTGAAAAGGTCAAAGGTGTCAAATGCTTTGAGGAATAAGGCTGCCTATAATAACAATTTCTGTCAGTTAATCTATTGACTTTTATTGATTAGTCGATTAATCAAAACTATTAATTTGGCAATAGTGATATTAATATTCATAATTTTCTTATAATTAACTTATACCTTTAAATTTATTGTATAGGTTTTGATATACTTTAGACTGATGATTACAAGTAGTCATCTAAGTGTTATCTATTATATCTGTGGCATTTAATGCACAAAGGAACATGTGTAAAATTTAAAAAATGTATTTAATTATTAATGATTTGAGTATTTACAGGCCCATTGTTGAAGCAATACACACAGAGCCCATCACGCTATGTGAAACAATCCCAGATTCCTGCCTAAACATTTTCTCAAACACTTATTTGAAAACTACCGCGTTAATAATGATTATATTTATATTTAGCAGTTACAATAAATATTTCTTCTACTAATGGTAACATGTTAATAGCACTGTTGCTGCTGTGGCCAAATGAGCATAGAGCAAGCTCCTTTTTGTTTTCTGATCATTTGAAATGCTCCCATGCTTTCGAGGCCTTTGGTTCTCTGGAAACATTTACATAGAAGCTCTTTTGTGAACTAGTCAAGACTTTGCTGCTTTGACTGGAGCCAGGGAACTGCTGGAACCAAAACGTTCTGACATCAGTAGACAGTAATTATGGAAGGTTACTGAAGAAATCTTCATATTCATATTCTTCAGAATTTAAAAACAACGTTGGTTTCTATATCGACCACTCACAGCAGCCCTAGTGAGGAAATAAAAGCATCTGAATCTACAAGTGTAAACATTACGAGAAAATAAAAAGCACCGTCTGGGTTATGTGTGTCTGTGTGTGTGATTTCACAGCTCCAGCCCGGCGTGTGCAGTCTGCCCTCCGTATTCTCCCTTGTGCGGCCTCACATTGACTTCAGTTTCCATGGCATCCTCTCTCATATCAACACCGTGTTTGTGCTGCGCAGTAAGGTTGGTACACACCAGAACTATTAAGTTATCAATTGATGGTGATCGGATGCTCCTTAGTCGGTCGTTTGTCACAAAAAAGTACATAAAAATCAATGGCTTTAATTCACTAACCATTCTTAAGAACAGAAACTACAACTGCTGAACACTCTCACTCAATTTTTATTGGATGCATGTTTATGCAAAACATAAGTTTATTCCACAGTTGTGTAATATTATACTATTTATGTCTTGACTCAACAAGAACAAGAAAATATTGGTGAATGAGGCTCTGCGCAATATGACCAAAATCTCATATCTCGATTTCCTATCCAGATAAAGATATATATCATAATATACTACATTTTATGTAAATTCTGTTGTACATTTTAACCTACACACACACTCAAAACACTCCGTGCGCTCGCGCTCATATGGAACACCAAAAGTGCCACAATTCTTCTATATTTTTTATTCATTAAAAACACAGTTTTTTGTGGTGCTCTAATGTACCGGCACTTTTTACACTGCTTTTATGCTGCTGAAAACTTTAGTGACGTTTGGTCAAACAGCCCTTTTTTTGCCGTACTATGCCATCGTTTTTTGCCTTGCTCTAGTAAGATGCCTTTAAGGCGAATTGTGGCACATTTCGCGTTCCATAGATCTGAGCGCAAGAGCAGGTAAATCTGAGAGTGAGGGCACGGAGTGTTTTGATCGCGAGAGTAGGTAGAGTTGAGCGCAGAGTTAAGGCACACATGTAACGCCATAGTATTGTCTGTGCCTACGTCCATGTGGCTCTATGGTGACTCCTGCAAACCCTCATTCAAACCATGAAAGAATATTGCCGTAAACTGTGTATTTAGAGACATCACAGAATAAACGATAGGGTATAATATGAACCGATAAGCCGTTTTAATTTTGTCATCTGATATATTCTGTCGTATCACACAGCCCTAGGCCCAATCATTCTGTTGAGTTTTTTGACACCAAAAAAGACTTAGTTTTTGGAGTAGGGTGTAACTTCATGGTGTATGAACGCAGGAAGGCCTCCTGAACGTAGAGACTGCGGAGTGTGAAGACGAGCTAACTGGAACTGAGATCAGCTGCCTTCGGCTCAAAGGTCAAATGATCTCCCTCCCTGAGACTGAGAACATCCTCTTCCTCTGCTCACCTAGGTACTTCACTCTATTTTCGCTTTTCAGAAGTTGATTTAACTTATTCTTCACAGTTGTTAACTCTCTTATAAAACTCTTTTAGGAAGGACAGCTTGGCTTGTTTAACAAGGATTAAGATGAAAATGACTGATGCCAGTCCAAGAAAACTGTCAAAAAATGTAGTTAAGATTTGAAATGAAACAGTTTTAACATTTGAAAGACCTATGGCTGCAGTTTTCTGATTTTATTCTTACAGGGTTCTGAAATCCTAGAAAGCATTTTCTTTCAGTTAAGTAGCAAATCTTTTCAAAACATTTACATTTATTTGCAATTTTTCAACTGTTATACTGCTACTTTTAAAAAATCTTAGCTACTTGTTGCTTCAGCTTATTCATAGTGGATCTTAACAGGCACATCAATATCACATTTTTATTAAGGACAATATATTCTGTGCTAAAATGAATGATATTGGGGGAACATAATAAAGTGAAAATATTTGACAGTAACCCAGAAAATAAGTGGTAAAATATGCGCAGAATACACAACCTCCAAGCAATTTGATAACACAGATCTACTGTTTTCAGGTCCCATTTCTGAAGTTTGCTGATTTAATCGTTAAAAGGGTCCCTGCAAGGTGTTTTTTTAGATAAGTAAGATTTTGCCTGTAGCTAAAAATATGGCGGGTTATGCTGTCATATCAAAGATGCTATTTCTATTTTGGGGGACTTTCTAAAGCGAACAGCAGGCAGCTGTCACAGGATGTAAGAAAGATGTGTCCACATGAGTGACAGACTCTATTAAGGTCATATTCCTCACAAATATTTTTGTCAAAACTGAAATGTCCCAATATGCAGAATAACAAGAAATTAATGGAATCCAATTAACAAAAGGAAGTTAAGATCTACATTAGGTTTTACTCAGTATTAGTTACAAAGGTTTTATTTGAATGAGTGACTTTAAAGAGCCTTGAAATGCACCAAGGTGTTTTCAAGAGTCACAGATGCAAGATGTGAGATCAATGTGTGAGTCTGATGTGATGTGATTAGGATGAAGGTCCAGCGTTGGAGGGCTTCCTTTCCAAGTTTATCTGTGTTGCAGAAGCTACTTTTAAATGGTAGTTTTTCAGCCTATGAGCTGCATATGATTAAAAGTAGCTAAACTACTTCGAACCTACTGTTTTAATATAGTAGTTAGCAACACTACAGAGAAAACGTAGCTAACTACATCCAAGCTGCTTGTTATGTAGGATACTCTTAAGACAAAATTTTCAAAAAAGTTAAACATGATTTTAAAAGTAATAAAAAATCTTTTTAACAACAATATGTCAAATCACAATAAGGTTTGAGGGTATAGAGTGTTTAGATTTTTTGGCTGGCCTAAGTTATACTCAAATATACAAGTTCTGTACATTTTGCCTTTCGGAAATACATTTTGGCAAATATGGCCACACATTTTTGCTTTCATCTTCACCAATCTAGACTGCATCCTCCAACTCCATCTCACAGCTGCCAAGAAGTTTTCTAAAGATAGAAACCTTCAGCATATTTTCAATAATTAGCTGTCCTCCAAACGCCCAGCGTGACTCTGCTAATATCTCATTTCACTCTAGCATGTATCCAACTGAAGTGTCTGCACTTAATAGTAGCGGATAATGAACGCTACACAAAAATAGCTTCTTTCTGCCAGCAGGGCACACAACCTATCACGACCTGCAATAGCGTTCCAGCAATGATTAGTCACCTGGCCTTTTTTTGAAGGCTGTAACATGTCTGTTAAATGTTAAGGAAGACCATTGTCAGAGGTGCAATTGTCGAAATTGCGCTGGTAAATACCTTATTTTTCTCATCCCTATTAGTGTAATGAACCTGGATGACTTGACGAGAAGGGGACTGTACCTGAGCGACATTCCACTTCACGACGCCACGCGTGACCTGGTGCTTCTGGGAGAGCAGTTTCGAGAGGAGTACAAGCTCACGCAGGAACTGGAGATTCTCACCGACCGTCTGCAGCACACACTTCGAGCCCTGGAGGACGAGAAAAAGAAGACAGACAGGTAACGTTAACATTAACATATGTGGCATAAAATCCCAGACAGTGTAAGCTGTAAGTTGAAAAGTGAACGTTACTTGCAGTATTAAGGCTAAAATGGTTAATTAGATCTGGCTACAATGGCTAGATTGAATCTTTGGAATGTTCTCTCGTTAATGGTTGAAAGCTTGACAAAATGACAAGCTGAGGAACAACATGAGAAAATAGTTAACATGTTAACATGGACTTTGTCATATTTATTAATCATTCACTTCAGTTTGCAGTTTATTTTGATCGTTTCGGATAACAACTCCTTAGACTGCATGTAGCCTTGACACTAAGTAGCTAACTAGCAAACATAGATCTTCCACGGACCCCCTGAAAGGAAAGGTTTAAATGGCAAGCAGACATTGACTTTTTTAATCAAATTTGCCAATAATATGTGAGTTTTTAGTATATCTTAACTATTTAGGTTATTTAAAGGATCTAAAACAACTCTCACTGCGCGCAGCCTTTCCGCTAAGTAGCTGGCTAGCAAGTATCTCAAACACAGAGCTTCTTTGGATTTCATGACAGAAAATGTTTTCTCTTCTTAAATTGTTCCTAAGAGATTGTTCCTAATAACATGCTAACACACGTCTAGTCAGCCACCCCAATTATTTACTACTTTAGCCTTTTCTGACTCCTTAAATCCTCGTGCTGCACTTAGCATTTATGCTAAGCATGTAGCCAACAAGCATTGCAAATACAGAACTTCCATGGATTTTCATGACAGAGATGTTTACAAGAACAATCTAAAAAGCAAAAGTGTCCCAGAGGAAACATCATAGGATGTAAAAATAGCTAACAATGTGACAGAAACCCTACTTATTTTTGCTTTTTTCCCCACTACATGACACTAATGGAAAAGCAATAACAAAAAATCCTTCTTAATGCTTAATGGTTTGCCAAATGGAGAAATAACTGCCACCTTCTGGAAGATCCCTTTGTATTTCTTAAATTCTTTTTATTTCTTTAAATAAAAGAAAGATTTTGATATTCTCTGGATTACACATAACCCACTCTGTGAGGTAGAAGAGAAGCAATTAATTTAAAACAATATTTTATTTGGATTTAAGTGGAAAATATTCTCAAGATATTGTCCAAAAGTGTGATGAATAATATTTGTTGTGTAATCAAAATCTGGCTCAGACTGTGACTTTCCTCCTTGTTAGGAATGGCCATCCAGTGACCTGTGTCTGCTTTTTTAACTAATGAGTTGACAAATGAATGGTGCACTGATTAAGCCAATTGTGACATCATTAACCAGACATTTCCCTCTGAAATTAACCCAAGACCTCATGTAGAGCACTAATTAATGGAAAAACTAGGATTTGGAACACAAGATCCCCTTCTATGCAGAGATTAAGAATGAGGATTTTTGAATGATCCTTGGATACCTTTTCAGGGAGAGATTTCCATTCAGCTGTACATTTGTCATTTAAATTAGAAACTTCTTTTATTTTAGTTTAGTTTTTTTGTTTCTGAGGAAACAAATGCAACAATTAATCTCTAGATGTTGCTTAGAGACATTTACACCAGTGTGCCAGAATACTAGGATGATAACAGTGGTGCACGTGAAGGTCTTGTAGTTCATGTGGCTGATTTCAAGTCTGGCTACTCCCCAAGTAAATAAGGTTGACTTATAAAGTGTTTTTCAAAGGCACACAGTCATAAAGCATAATTAAAGCAAAAATAAAAACATTAAAAACCCTGGTTAAGGTGCTGTAATTAGAAACAAGCTGAGGAACAGTTTAATGGTGACTATGTTAGGAATGTGCTATGACAAACATATATATACTCAAAGGTGCTGTTATTTTTCGTTGAGAACTTTTTAGGTACTGAGCAAAGTTTTACTTAGGTATAAGCATTCAGAAAAAGTCTAAGTATACTATACTTACTTAAGATTAAGCAAATGTTTAAGTATACTTGTTGAATGAGGGTATAAATTTTAAAAAAGTGTTCTCAAAAACAAAAATTTGTACAAAAGTGTTGCATTATACAAAGTATACTATGATAAACATAAAGTGCTCACGTAGCTTCACCAATTGAAGAGTTTACTGTTTATTTGCTGCACAAAATAAAACTTAGACGTGAACTAGTCAGGTACAAGTTTACTACTCTCACTTAAAAGTGTACGTCTGGAAACTAAAATGTCAGCCAATTTAGTCATCCCAAGCAGTCGGAAATAGTACTTACAATTATACCACTACGACTTTGACATTGGTGATATTGAGGACCAGATTCACACCTTTAAGGATCATTTTTTTCTCTATTGTGTCAGCGGCCTATTTGAGCAGGACAACACACCCTGTCACAATGTACTACTAGCTCAGAAATTGTTTGAGGAACAAGACCCAGAGCTCAGTTTGTTGACTTAGTTTTCCCCAAATCTCAACAGGATAAAGCATCTTGGGCTCTGGTCCAGAGAATCACCACATTGCAACAGACAGGACTTAAAATAAAGAAAACCTTAAAAGTCTGTGCACAAATGACTAAAAGCAAATGAGGTAGTTGGTCATAATGTTTGGCATCATCAGTGTGTTCTAGGATTCCGAAAGACACTTATCCATGTCACTCTTCTCACTTTGTGTTCCATTTGAAATGGAACAGTCTGAAAATATGTCTGTAGTGTCTGCCTCTGCAGGAGCATGTGTGTGTATGTTTGTGTCTGGACATGTTTGTATGTGTCTGTGTTTGTTATATCTCACAGTGAGTACAATATTGCACACTCTTGTCTACATCTCAGTTCTGTCCAGATGGCAGGCGCTGACAGCTGTTTGGATCCTTGAGCAAGGCGTCACTACGCTGTGTAAAAATTACAGTCCCCACTTGGCCCTCCAGGGGGATCTGAGATGTGATAGTGTTAGTTAAAATCAATAAAAACCTGTACAATTTGGCCTACTGTTTTTTGGGATTTGGGTTTACTGATTGTATTATTGACTGACCTAATCAAAGGTAGTAGTGGTCAAAGCTCAATCAGTAGAAAAATCAGTCCTGACTGCAGCTTTCAAGCAGTCCATTCTTAGATATGACAGGCAGTGTTTTATGGAGGCATGTTTGTGTGAAATTGCCTTTGTTAGAATTGAAAGTTCTAGTTGAAAGTTGTCAGACATAATGGTTGAACAATTCCCTGCTAGAAATAAAAGATTGTTTATGATCTAAATAGTTCTGTTTTGAAACTAATTGGTCATGGATTTAAAACACAAACAAGACATTTTGAGTAAGTGATTATTTGTCATTGTGAACACACCACAGCACACAGTGCACCACAACCAAATGTGACCTCTGCATTTAACCCATCCTTGAAGAAGCAGTTGGCAGCTAACAAGCACCCGGGGAGCAGTGCTTGAGGACGGTACCTTGCTCATGAGTACCTCAGTGGTAACTTTACCAGCCCTGGATTCGAACCTGCAACCTTCTGATCACGGGGCGAACACCCTACCGTTACTCCACCAAATGCCCCAAAAAGTAAAAGTGTTCTAATTGCTCAAAGATTCAAAACACTGGCTTTAAACTGGTTTGTCAACATAGTTTGAGCTAATTTTTAAAGGTAAGCAGAGCCAATGTTTCCTATTAATCATTTTATGATTTTGCTAGGCTCTATCACAGTATGTGTACATCTATGGCATTAAGCTCTTATCCAGAATGACTTACATTTCCTAATTACGGGGCCAGTATTTGTGGAAAGAATGACAGTTAAGGGTGTTGTTCAGGGGTCTGATGGTGGTAGATCTGGAGGTAGGACAGAGCTGATATAGATCTCATCGGTCTGTGGGTATCTTATCACTAGACCACCAACTCCCAATACACTATATATTCCTCAGTCTTTAAAAAGGAACTTTAAATCACTTCATAATTACTCTTTTCAACCAATTTGATGATTGTAATCTATGCACAATGTGTTCTTACTGGATTCAAAAACTCTCAAATGCACACAGCATAAGGCTCTGTATTTGTCACACACAAAAAGAAAGCTATATATAAATATATGCCTTAGACACACATGCCCGGGAGAGTTGTCTGGATGGACGAGCGAGTGTGTGCACCGTATGAATATGTGTCTGTGTGAGAGCCATAAAAGAGAGTGAGACAAGCAGAATCTCATACCGGTGGCTTGAATAGCAAAGAATAAAACATTTGAGTATACATCCATAATGGTGGTGGTCTCGAGCTTGCACCACCCCCGGTTTGAAAGATTGTTTGCCATGATTTGAGACTGTTATATCATTATGTGGCATAGGCATAGCAAAACGAGTCAAGACACCAGAAGTAAAATATCAGTATAAAAGTGGACCATTATGTTCAACGTTGTAATCTGTTTTAGGACACAGAAAAACAAATGGTGGGGGGGCGACTCCATATCTGTTTTGCTTCCAACTGCCTCTGCAGCGCATTTGTTATTTCAAATTGTATTGGGCTCTCTTGGCCACCGTACTCATAGGTTCAAATCCAGCTCTATCTCACCGAGAGAACCACCACCATTGGGCCAGATTCTTAACCCAATTAGCAGATTCTCTTATCTAGAGGTACTTCCTGGAGAAAACTTGGGTTAAGAGCTTTGCTCAGGGGCCCAAAGGTGGTTTCTGGTGGTCTTATGGTCACCAACACAAGATTTCAGTCACTTAGTCCACTGTACCATCAACACCCCAAATTCAGGTTTCAACTTTGATTTCCAAATTTTCCAAAGCTTCTCTGTCTTGGAAAACCTCATTCTAGGCTAGTCAAAGTATGCACTTTACAGTACCATTGAGCTCTCACTGATGGAAGCTGTTCCAGCAGGCAGGAAGTGGAAGTCACTCTGGATCAGTGTTGTATAGTAACGAAGTAATAATACTTCACTACTGTACTCAAGTATGTTTTGGGAGTATCTGTACTTTACTTGAGGTTTTTTTATTTTGTCAACTTTCACTTCTACTTCACTACATTTCCTAATTTAATTGCATACTTTTACTCCGATACATTTTCAGCGCGGAGTGCCGTTACTTATTACAAAAATCTAATTAGATTTGGTGTTTTCTCTGTGGCTCTTAGTTTAAGTGACCGCAACAAAAGCTTGAGGAAGCTGACTTGTCATTGGTCTATGAATCACGTAACGCGACGTGCACACGTATGGTGTTGGTGTTCTGTAAATTCTTAAGGCCTTGAAGACACGGTTTATGTTACGAGGTGCCAAATAAGCTTCAAGTAAGCTTCATAGTTTAGTTTAGTTTATTAAAAAATTCTGACAGATTTTTTTATAACAGCAATAGCCTACTCCTGTTTAGGTTTTTAAAGCCGTAATTTTGAAGTGTGTGATTTGTCAAAATTTTTCTTTACCATGCTTTAAAATGCTGAGTAAACGTTCTAATATTAAACGTTGAGACATGGATTAAAGTTTTCCGTCGCTATGAAGGAATTCTGTCAACTGAGTGCACTAAAGGTTAATAATGAGATTGATGCAGATCCGAAGAAAAAATATGGGGGCAGCCAAAGTTCTGGAAAGGCTGTCTTTTTCTCTGGTTTAATTACGATTCAATTATTCTTCCTAAAAATAAACATTATGGTTTCCCTTAAACATTGACGGCTGCGGAGTAGCCTACAGGCTACAAGCTATTTCCCGACGCTTGTTTAAGATGCCAAACTTCATAGTAAGGAGAAAATAATTCCCCAGCAGCATTTAGTGCCACATCAGTCTCAAAGACTTTTAATGTCCCAAAACAAAGACGAGATCTGCAAAAGGGTGAATGGCACTTGCTTCTCGTTGCCTGGTGCATCCAATAATAATAATAATAATAGGCTAGTAGTATATTTTATATTTTCAAAAAAGCTCGGAATAGAACGTATTCATGATTGGAAGTCAGTGGTGTGTCATGAAGTGTCTCATTCAGTAATAGTAGCTAAAAAAGGGTCAGAAAACAGTGGAGAAAACCCATTGCTTAAATAGATAAAGAAGCCAAAACTACAAAGCTCAAGATTCAGGACAGTGGCTCCAGTGTGGCAAGTGCTGCGAGAGCTTATGCTCCGTTAAAAATAAATAAATAACGTATGGCCGAGGTGGTATGGGCCCGCAACACGGAGCATTTGGTTTAAAAAAAATATATATATAAAAATTTCAGTCAGATGATTTTTTTTTTGCTTTAATCCATTACAGCGTTGTTATTAACATTTACTTGCACTTGTACTTTTATTACTCAAGTACAGTTAGTTATACATTACTTGTAATACTTAAGTACAGTAAATACTAGATACTTTAAGACTTTTACGTGAGTGGAATTCTAGTTGGTGACTTGAACTTTTATCAAAGTAAATTTTTGGGAGGGTATCTGTACTTATACTTAAGTGTGACTTTCGGATACTTTATATAAGACTGCTCTGGATAAGGGTCTGCTAAACGCTGCAAATGGAAGTTCTACACATCACCGTCTCCTATGCGTAACTAGGTGAATTCTGCTGCACCAATCTGCTTTTTCAGTAGAGTGGTCAAGAGTTCAGGAATATTAGTGCTGTCTTCTCAATTTTCAAGCCGTAAATGTGAGGAAAGAGACAGTAACTGATTGTCACAAATCTTTAAAAATAAGCTATTAAATCACATTTCACCGGCATGGTTTGACATAGTCCCATATGCTGTTCAATCTGGTGTGTTAATATAACAACAAATATCACACGAGAAGTTCCAAACGTAGGCTAATTTGTATTTTGGTCCCCACCTCTGTAGGTGTTACAATTAGCTCAGCGAACAAGAAACTCGTCTCGGCCTTGCAACTTGATATTGTAATTCCGCCTGATGTCACACGGCTGCCTTGAAAAACGACATCATTTTAACATCGTAATCTTCTCCGAAACGGGAGAGTTGTTACAAATGTGCCTCCTTTGCAGTTTGGTGCCGAGAGGTGACACACACTTTGTTCTTCTGCAGAGACCCAGACGGCTGCTACATTTCGATAACGCTCCCACAAAGGCCCTGCGCTCCCGCCTCAGCAAATAGGGTTGCTTATCTGCGCCAGCAGATTTTCTGAAACGTGTGCGTTTTGCTGCGAGCTCTGCGAATTCCCAGACTCCGACGTTGCCTTCCAGTGAATGCGGAAAGAAGCTCACCACTTAAAGCACTCGCACTCACCCCCTGAGGAGCGGAAATCTCTGTGCCGACCCTTGATTTCAATGCAATTTTATTTTATTTGCATGGCGGACTTTGTTACAAATCAGCTTTACGTATTGCTGATTCTAAGGCCCTCATGGAAAAAATCTCAGCTTTAATAGTTTAATAGTGAACTATGAGGACAAAAAAACTAATGAAACCAAATCCAAAACAAATGATCATTTGTAATAGAAGGAAACTGTTAGGGGTGCACGATTCAGAAAATCTCATGATTCGATTTGATTTCAATTCTTGGGCTCACAATTGAATTTAAAATTGATTCACAAATAATAAGCAATTGACAATTCATGTAGGAATTTGTTTCCAAATTGCTGTTTTGAGTTATTACAATGAATCAGGTGGTTTACTAATAATGCACACGCAGTGTTTCCCTGGTTTACAGCCTTACATGAAAACAAATATTCTCACACTAAAACTTAAACTGATCCTCAACATTAAGTACGTTTTTTTAATGCAACTTGCACAACACTATTTTAGAATCAGAATGAAGTTGAAGTTTATTGCCAAGAACGTTGACACATACAAGGAATTAGCTTTGGTTCTGTTTGGCGTGCGCAGAGTGCTCTTGTTCACTCCTTGCTCTAGATTCCAGGAGATTTTATCTCATTTGCGGGCATCAGGGAGCCGCTACCAATGTGCAAGAGACTTGGGATGTCTGTATTAAACCTATATTAACATGCCTGTGATAAGTAGTAGATAATAAATAAATTTTAGCCAAATATAATATTGTGTAACCTGTACTGGACGCATTTTTCGGTGTAACACCGGCACAGCCGAACTGCCGCCTCACTGTTGAGACTGTTATACCATCATGTGGCGTAGTAGAACGAATCAAGACACCAAAAGTGAAATATAAGTATAAAACTAGACCATTTAAAACTATAGCAGGTGCAGGTGTAGCCTAAGTTAACTTAGGTTCGCAGCGTAATGATGTGATTTCATTATGCCGCCAACTCAGAATATCGCGACATTCATATTAACCCCGGAATCGCGGGATTAGCAGGAATGGTAGGATACGGCACACACCTAGTGTGTGTGTGTGTGTGTGTGTGTGCACCCGCGCATTGGGTGACAATATAGAAGCAGTGATGGCATGCCATCGTGTCAATAAGATGAATAACATAAGGCTGTCTAGTTTGTTTAATAAAAGGACAAGGCATAGACCTGTTCTGTAGGAAAAAAAAAACTTTGACTTCTGTTGAGGACTTGTGTTGGGAAAAAAGTAAACTAGTGCCATTACGTTGAAATAATATGAATCGATATTTTGGAATGCATTAAATCAATTTTTGAATCAGGAGAGAAAGAAACGTGATTCGGTTGCACCGCAAGAAAAAGTTCAATTAACGTGATATTGATTTGAGGTCATATCGTCCAGCCGTAGGGCTCACAGAACAACAGATTGAGCTCATGCCTTTGAAATACTGCGCTAAGCTTATTTTGTGTATTTAGTTCATCAGTTAAGGTTTAGGAGGTCCCTGCAAGTTCTAGATAAAAAGGGTTCTCTAGAATGCAGTCCAGCTCATCTGGTAATAAAGTTCCTGCAAGGTCCAGGTACAAATGCAGGTTAATCCAGACAGTTTCTCATGCTAATATTTATGCATTTAAGCTATCAAACCAGGATAACTCTTCTAATCCGTCAGGGGAGACAGGACACCCCATTCTTGTATGTTCTTCCCATTAAACAAGGCTCGAAACTGACAGCAGCATTGGCTCCTTGTGCCAAATTTATATTCCGAAAGTGAGTTCTGAGGGAGTGTGTGTGTGTGTGTGTGTGTGTGGCGGATCATTGAAAATATGCCCCGTCTGCCGCGTGCCCAGTAATGCGAATTCATTATTTATTGCATTCCAGAGTTTGGGTAGAAAGTAATAAGCCCCTACCTAAGGCGGTTTCCATAGCAACCTCATCCCCGTTCCCCACAGACTCGCGCGTCACTACGACGGGAGACAGTATGACCGAGAGCGAGGCCCAGCGCCCCGCTAGCATGACGTGTTTGCAAACACGTACAGCTCATGAAAAAGCCACCCTAATCCTGGCATTTCAAGGACCTCATAAAGGCTTGGTTTAACCCTTTCATGCACACCAGTATGACCATTTATCCAGATTTTGCTGTCATCTGAATTGCAACAACGTTGTTCATGGCAGGGTTGCAAGGAGAAAGCCACAGCTTTCCAAAAAAAGAACATTACTGCTGTCTGAAGTTTGCAACAAATCACTTGAACGCTTTGGGATAAAAATGTTTGTGAGCAGACGTAGCCTAACAACACACTGTATTGCCAAATGTTAGAGGACACACATGAACTTTTAAGAAATTTCATTCCTAATCCATAGGCTTTAATATGGAGTCGGTTCACCCTTTGCAGCTATAACAGCTTCAACTCTTCTGGACAGGCCGTCCATAAGGTTTAGGAGTGTGTTTCTGGGAATTTTTGACCATCAGGCATTGATGTTGGACGAGAAGGCCTGGCTCGCAGTGTCCACTCTAATTCATCCCAAAGGTGTTATATCAGGTTGACGTCAGGGCTCTAGTTCCTTCACACCAAACTCACTCATCCATGTCTTTATGGACCTTGCTTTGTTAACTGGTGTGCAGTCATGTTGGAACAGGAAGTGGCACATCCCCAAACTCTTCACACAAAGAAACTGACCAAAATTTCTTGGTGTGCTGAAGCATTAAGAGCCTAACCCCTGAAACACAACCCCCATTGGAACACCTGAATTCAACGAATTGGAGAGGGGTCCCAATACTTTCTGCAATATAGTGTAGCAAGCAACATGATGGTGACCGCGTCATGATTTTGGCTTGTTCTACACCAAAACAGCTCACCATCATTCATAATAAAATAATATTTGAATTATAACAGGATGTCTGATCAATATATGGCATTCTTTTCTACCAAAGAATGGCTAAAGCAGAATATAAAGAAGAAAGCAACTGTTCTTAGGAAGAAAAGCAGTTCTTAAAAACCACTTAGGCAGATTTCATAAAGAGTCTGTCTTTCACCAAGGTTTTCGTATTTGACATTTGTTCTTAGGTAAGACCAGAATAAGAGCACCTTTATGTAAATTTTATTGGGTGACTTTCTACAAAGTTTAGATTTTCTATGATTCTGGAGTTAAAGATTATACTCTTTGAATGTCTTAACTTTCTTAAAGGTCCCATATTATACATTTTTGACATTCAGCAAGTTAAAACAGGTCTGTGAGCTCCACTAAACATGTCTCTGAAGTAGTTTGCTGAGAATACCTCTCGGATTAAGCATTTTCACCTGTTTTTTACGCTCTGATTCAGTTCCTTCCAGAACAGGCTGTTTCTCATTAGTATTCCTAAGTGTAAATGAGCCGCTGCTGCCCTTCGCTCCACTCCGGAACTGGGGTAGTAGACAGCACGGCGAGAGTATTATTTTCACCTCATGTGAAAATAATCGACATTGCTGCCGCTAACAGACCATCCATACAGCCATACATGTTCAACACAACACTCCGCCAGTAGACTTCTTCATTTTGATTCCTACACTGGCGCTTGCAAGAAAACATGGCGGATCAAGAAGCGCTAGCAGTTCTACCTGGTGGGCGGAGCTTCTCAGACAGGAGAGTGGAGTTATTCAAATGTCCCCTACTGTGACGTAGAAGTAGAGGAGAAATCTCAACGGCTTCTTTAAGCACACGATTTCTGACATTAATAAATTAACATTAACACAATTCACCATTTTTTATTAAACTTATGATTTGTGTATTTGGAGGAGGTACAGACCAAAAAAATGTTTCTGCATCGATGCAGTGGCAGACCATAATCTATTATATCAGGGTTTTTCAAACGGTGGTAAGTGGCGGCATTGCGGGTGGTCTGTGACATGCAGTCCAGTTTCACTACTGAAATCACTTTTTAACTTTACCTCACTTTACTTATTTTTCAAAATATTTCCTGATGATTTGGGCATCTTTATGAATAATGAATTTAATGCAAATATCAGCACAGACTACTGCTAAGTCTGGCAGTCCCTCAGGCAAAACCAGTTGAAAACCCATAATGGCATTGTTTGGTGATTTTCTGGCTAGTTAAAAAGAACATCCCGGTAGTAACTGTGGCTGCCCAATCTGTGTGTGATGTGAAGTAATGTAGAAAAATTCATGGGGTGCATCGTGATGTGTTGAGATATTGCATCGAATCCAATCGTTGACCTGATAATCCAATCATGAGACCAAGGCAAGGCAAGGCAAATTTATTTATATAGCACATTTCATACACAGAGGTAATTCAAAGTGCTTTACATAAAAGGAAGTAGAATAATCATAAAAACAATAATAAAAACAATAATCATAAAACAATAATCATAAAAACAATGATCACAACAAAATAATTTTAAAATGATTTAAAAATTGATTTAAAATAAGTTCAAGACAGTTAAAAACAGAATGCAATCAGTTCGGACGAAGCACGGTGCTCATTCAGTAAATGCACAGCTAAACAGATCAGTTTTAAGTCTAGATTTAAATGTAGCTAATGTTTTAGAACATTTGATCTCTTCTGGAAGCTGATTCCAACTACGGGCAGCATAATAGCTAAAAGCGGATTCCCCTTGTTTTGTGTAAACCCTTGGTATTTCTAATTGACTCGATCCTAATGATCTGAGCGGTCTGTTAGGTTTATATTCAGTGAGCATGTCTGCATTGTATTTAGGTCCTAGGCCATTGAGTGATTTATATGTCAGTAAAAGTACTTTAAAATCAATTCTAAATGTAACTGGAAGCCAGTGTAGGGACCTGAGGACTGGTGTGATATGCTCAGATTTTCTGCTTCTAGGCAGAATCCTGGCAGCAGCGTTCTGGACGAGCTGCAGCTGTCTAATGGTTTTCTTGGGAAGGCCAGTGAGGAGACCATTACAATAATCCACCCTGCTTGTGATAAAGGCATGAACAAGTTTCTCCAAGTCTTGGCTGGAAACAAAACATCTAATTCTTGCAATGTTTTTAAGATGATAGTATGCTGATTTAGTTGCTGCTTTGACATGACTACTGAAACTAAGGTCTGACTCCATAATCACGCCAAGATTCCTGACTTGGTTTTTAGTTGTTTGACCTCTAGCATCAAGATATGCATTCACCTTAAGAACTTCCTCTTTGCTTCCGAATGCAATGACTTCCGTTTTCTCCTTGTTTAACTGAAGGAAGTTCTGGCACATCCAACTGTTAATTTCATCAATGCATTTGCAGAGGGAGTCAATGGGGCTGTAGTCATTTGGCGATAAGGCTAGGTAAATCTGGGTATCATCAGCATAGCTGTGACAGGCAATTTGGTTCTTTCTCATTATTTGACTTAGTGGGAGCATATACAGGCTAAACAAGAGCGGCGCAAGAATTGAGCCTTGAGGGACTCCGCATGTCATGGACGTCCACTTAGACTTATGTTCTCCTATACTCACATAATAACCTCTCCCTTCTAAGTATGACCTGAACCAATTGAGAGCCATCCCAGAAAGCCCGACCCAGTTTTCCAGTCTCTCTAAAAGAATGTTATGATCGACAGTGTCAAACGCAGCACTAAGATGTAGTAGTACCAGCACTGATACTTTGCAAGAATCAGAATTTAGGCGAATATCATTTATTATCTTAACAAGCGCTGTCTCTGTGCTGTGATGCGGTCGGAAACCAGATTGAAAATTGTCCAGGTGTCCATTTAAGTTTAAGTAGTTGTTCAACTGATTGAAAACTACCTTTTCAATAATCTTGCCTATAAAAGGAAGATTAGATATTGGTCTATAGTTGCTCAATATGGTGTTATCAAGAATGCTCTTTTTCAGAAGGGGCTTAACAACTGCAGTTTTCAGGGAGTTTGGAAAAGTCCCAGAAAGAAGAGAGGTGTTCACCACTTCTAGGAGATCTGCTTCTAAACAGTTAAACACACTTTTGAAAAAAGATGTGGGAAGTGTGTCAAGGTTGCAGGTTGAGGAGTTAAGGTGTTGCACTATTTCTTCCAAAGTTTTGCTATCGATTGCTTCAAAACCAGACAAAGTGACTTCTTTTTTAAATTGCAGTCGAATCAGTGTGACCTCTGCATAACTTGAGGATGTGCTAATCACCTTTCTGATATTAACGATCTTCTCTGAAAAGAAGGAGGCAAAGTCATTGCATTTACTGTCAGAGAGCATTTCACTGGGAATCTGACTTGGGGGGTTTGTTAGTCTTTCAACAGTAGCAAAAAGAGTGTGAGTGTTGTTTATGTTACTGTTTATAAGGTTTGAAAAGAACTTTTGTCTTGCTGTGGCTAGTTCCACATTGAAAGCATGAAGGCTGTCTTTATAGATGCTATAGTGAATTTCAAGTTTCGGACCAGTGACCAGTGAAGGCTCACACCGCTAATGAATATTGATGTCATTCCATCAGAATGGCCAAGCTGACATTAATCCATTGTGGTGGACCAACATGAAGCGAGCAGTTTAAGTTGTTTTTGTCCCACATCTTTAAAAATTACAGTCAGTACACTAATACATTGGTTTTTCTGCCTTTTTTTCCCTCCAATTTATTCAACTCACTACAAACCCCCAGTCTCCAGCACACCATTAGGTCAGTCTGGACAATCCCAACAAAGACAAAAAGGGGTTCATTACAGCCCCTTATCAGTTCATCCTAGAAAAATGCCTAAATAAGGACATTTTACCACAACACCAACCATGTTAACATGGGATTCCAACCAGCAACCTTCCGATCATGGGGCGAAGGCCCTAACTGTTATGTTAAGATGATATTTGGTCATAGCAGCTACAGTCGGCCACTAACAAGCTTCAATGTAAAAGTTTCCGAAAAAGCCCAAAGCTTTGAAAGTACTGTAGTACTTCAAATAGCCAAAAAAGGAAAAGGTGTTTTGTTAACTGTGCAAAGTTTTGTTGACCACAGCAGCAGCAGCGTTATAACTCCTGTAACTACTGTAACTACAATCATTATTAAAGTTAAAAGTTGAGTAAGAGTTTGAGAAGATGTTAGAGGCTGGATAATGGATTAACTATCATAATTAATTTGTCATTAATATGATTCTGATATGATTTTGATATTATCGTGTGTCCCTACAAATTTTTCATCCTGTCACCTTTAAAACATAAAGCCTTACTTTCCTTGTTTTTAACAAGTCTTATCTATACCTGACCAGGAGTATATTCTGGCAAATATTTTAAAATCCCGGACGATTAATTTCAAGCATGACTGGCTTCGATTTTGCCGATATCCCGCAATGGAATTCTGTGAATCCAAAAAAAAAATCGCCATCTTTATATTTCTAGAACGAGCGCTCTTACGTAACGTCGGCAGATGCGGATGTGAATAAACAACGGCGGCTAACAGGATAATTAGGATAATTAGCTCTCGTCCTCAAGGATAATTACCGTCCTTTTGTTCCACCTTGTGCAAGGCTGAATTGCTTCACGGGGAATTGTTTTTACTGTACAGTTCTGAAGAGGGAGGAAAAAGTTCTGAACCCCTTTGTTTGATCTGGATTGCTACGTGAAGGGCCCTTTACATATGACATGATCTTTATGCTTGTCAACAAAACGAATAAGCCTTTTGTCAAATTAACGCAAGCGGTCGTTTTCAAACATTTGCCGATTGCTGTTAAATGACGGAATCTGTGGAGGTCATGGAGGGGAGGAACGTTCTTTAACATGACCCTTAAAGAAGTCATGGGCTTGATTGCGTTCGCGGGCACTGTGGCGTGATCAGAAGAGGTTTCAGAGAACAAGAAGAAGTATTTTAAAAACTCATAATGCTGGAGGTGTATAGCATACCAGAAAATCATTTTTTAAAGTGAAAAACTCTTGTATAAACATTCCTTTCACCTGATAAAATCTGTGTTCATGAGTCCATCACTAAATAAAACACTGAACATGAATGATGTTCTCGGGAGGTTTCTCGGGAAGCACATCACAGGCCTCGAAAAACACACTGCTGTCCCTCTTGAGGGATTTCATACCACGCCTACATACTACAACTTCAACCATTTTTGGACAATATTTTGGAAACATTACTAATGTTTGAAGTGAAAACTCCAACACCACATACCAACATGACATCACAGACGTTGTGCAATCTATGATGGAAAGTTGAAACATCGTTGTGTTCCTGTGTCGTGGGATGTTGGTGTGTAGAGTTCCTGAAACCCATATTTATGCACTGCAAAAAATCAGTGTCAGAAAATAAGAAAAAGAAAGGAATAATAAGAAAGAAGGTACCAGAATCAAGCAAAATTATCTGCCAATGTAGTGAGAAAATTTATCTTGTAAAGATCTCCTAAAACAAGAAAAAAAATCTTTCCCTTTTTCCATGTTTTTAGCTTTAATATTCTTAAAATAAGCAAAATTGTCATTCATTTCTTAACTCGTAGTGGAGAGCATGAGAACCTGTCTGTTCTCTTAATTAAATTACTTATTTCATTTTAAGAAGTTCTTATAATCAGTAATTTTTTCTTAATAAGATAATTGTAGCCAATGTTTCTTAAAATTAGATTATTTATTTTACACATACAAGTCTAGTCAAGTAAGTTATTCTTAAAATAAAAAAAACAAGATCTATTTTTTCTTTTAAGATTTTCTGGCTTGTTAAGATTTCATTTTTTGCAGTGTGAAAAAGTAAAGATATCTTACAAAGAAAATGACTCTGCGTGAGAACAACACCTCAAGTATCTCATATTAACTAGGGATACACGATAATATCGGAATCGACCAAAAATTGCTTTTTTCATCAGCCAGTCTTTTGACGCATTTATTGTATGTTGGAAAGGTAACACTCGTACCAGGCATGTCCAAAGTCCGAGGTGGGATTTTATACAGCCCGCGCCTTCCGTCTTAAAATGTATGGCGTTATTTTGTAGCAAAATTCTGAGCACGCAGTGGAACGTTCACAAGCAAAATCTGTCGTCTTTACGCACTCAACGCTTCCCGCTCGCGTGAAAATGTTTAACTAAACTGCATGTTTGTCTCACTTAGCAAATGTGCGCTCGCACATGGGCTGCGTCCTGAGCCCTGTACTGCCACACTTAATAGTATGGTAGGTAAGGCGCTTGTGTCATACTTTTCTATGCAGTAGTATGCATCTCAGGGGTTGTAGCTTAACGGCTCTCTACGCACTAGGTAGTGCACATGGAGTGTCACACCCACCCTGTTTGACTTGGTACACCACATAGGGCGGGAAGCTCTGCCCTCGCGCCACTCTGCTTTCACGCTCGCTTGACCTGGCACTGTTAGATATGTCAGGACTATGGCGTTATATTTGTGCCAAAATCCTGATCGCGAAGTTTTCAAGATTCAAGATTCAAGATTCTTTATTTGTCACGTGCAAGTTATACAGGTACAACAAGCAGTGAAATGTATCCTGATCCGCTCTTTTAACTGTGCAATAGACAAGGAAGATAGAGAGCTCAACTCTGCCTGCACTCGCACTCGACTCCACCTTCATCATTCATCAGCACTGGCAGATGTTAGCATGAAAAACATCGGATATTGGCATCTGCCAATAATTCCCATGTCTTGCATCCCTAATATTATCATGGCTCAAATCCTGCCAGTGGTGAAGTCACCCCTCCAGTGTCAGTTACTAAAACGTGTTTTATTCTGGTGCTGCAGAAATAACTGGGAGCAAAAGTGTTGTCAGTAAATATGTTCTCTACTTTCATTGTAATCCAGGGCCGGTAAAGTTACCACTGAGGTACTCATGAGCAAGGTAACGTCCCCAAGCACTGCTCCCCGGGTGCTTGTTAGATGCCCCCTGCTCCTTCACGGATGGGTTAAATGCAGAGGTGACATTTTGTTGTGGTGCACTGTGTGCTGTGCTGTACTGTACTATGGTGTGTTCACAACGACAAATAATCACTCAAAAAAAAAAATATATATATATATAGTCAAGAAGCGAGTGAAAGTTACTAACATTAAAAATGCTCAGTCCAAGTACTCAAAATCCCTATGTATAGTAATGCAATCCCTCAAGTAATCAGAACTAGAGATGCATTTCTCCATTCACTTTCTCCCATTAAGTATAGGGCAGTGCAAGTGATCGATACATCAATATATCGTGATACTTCCCTTTCACAATATATTATATAATATTTCTAGCTCCAAAAATCGATATTTATGAGGGGGAGAATCATGCGCCACAAGCAGCCTCAGATAACTGACTGGGCTCTTTAATTTCTTGTTTTCAATCTTATGCAGTTTATCTTAACGTTTTTGCTGGCCACTAGTTCAGTGTGTTAAAATGCAAAGACAAAAAAGTTAAAATTCAGTTCTGAGTTATGTTGTTTTGGCTGAATTATTAATGTAATGAGATTCATTAAGACCACCCAGATCGTACACAGGGACTTGTACATTTTCAGCGAACTGTAGGATATCGCAATATGTATAGTATTGCAATATACCGTGATATAATCATATCGTGACCCATGTATCGTGATACGTATCGTATCGTGAGGTCCCTGCCAATACCCACCTCTAATTCAGAATACATGGGATTTGGAACTTGAAAGCTTTCCTTCAGCCTGTTTTCGTGAGACGGTCAACACGGTTCTTATGTCACCTCAGACCACCTCACTGAACACACATCTCAATCTATTTTCACCCACACTCAATCTTTTATTGCTTTTATCATCACTCACTCTTTCCCCATTTACTTCAATCCATTTTAGTCAAAGTCGTTCGACTCGGCATAACGGTTAATGGCATAACGGTAGGTCGCCGATTCAAATCCCAGACCGGTAAAGGTAGCACTGAGGTACTCATGAGCAAGGCACCGCCCCCCCAGCACTGCCCATAGGCACTACCTATGTCAGCTGTCACATTTTGGCTGTGCTGTGGTGTGTTCACAATGACAAATAATCACTCACTTTCACTTTCACTCACTTTTGATCAGTTTTCAAGTCACAGCCACAAACCTTGAGCAACCACATTGGCATTGTCTTGCAGAAATCTCTAGTCTTCCACGAAATTTGTTTGTAGGTGAGAACAGATTTAAGAACAAACTTAAGAATAAATCTTGGTGAACGTCTTCATTATCTTCTTAAACTCCAAATACGCAATCCTGGAACCAAAAATGATGTGTCTTAAGTGAGAAACTCTTCCCGTATCTCCGTCACTTCTATTTTTAGGCTGCTGTACTCTGTGCTGCCGCCATCTGTGGCCAACGAGCTGAGGCACAAGCGGCCGGTTCCAGCCAAGCGCTACGACAACGTGACCATCCTGTTCAGCGGCATCGTGGGCTTCAACGCCTTCTGCAGCAAGCACGCGTCAGCCGAGGGAGCCATCAAGATCGTCAACCTGCTTAACGACATCTACACCAAGTTTGACATCCTCACCGACTCCAGGAAGAACCCTTACGTCTACAAGGTGCCGCCTTTACACACATCCTTACCCAGAAAGTTAACGGCTTCCTCTGGGATCCTCGCAAGCGGAAAATGTCTACATTCCGATTGGTTGCCGGTCGTTTACGGCCGAAACGCGTCATAACTAATTTGCATGAAGTTAAGCCATCTTCAACTTTTTTTGTTGTTGCTCTAGTTGCCCAAACTTTGACGCTCGTCACTGTCGTTGCTCTTATCGTTGTGGCCGCCTTTGTCAATAGAAAGTCGATTACTTCTACCGATTTTACAGCTTTAGTAGCTCTTGGTGTGGACGTACAGTTAAAGGTGTAGAGTTCGGAGAAATGGGCCGTGAGGAAAGTCAGAACTTGTAGACTGAAGTGGACTGGAGGTCATCGGGTCACTTTCAGCCTCACAAATGCAGTTTAGAGGTTCAGACAGGACTGAAAGGAGGACAAATGGCGATAACTACTAAAGGAATAACGTGAAATACATTTTGTGCCAACTGCTCAAATGTGAGCTGTTTGGCTGTTTTTAATATAGTCTGATTTCCAACATTTGCTATTTGCGGCTTATTCTTCAGAACAGAACGACTTTCTCTCAAGAGGGAACACATTTTTTTACAAGCTGCTCCACAGCTCCAAATGATAACATCCCCAATGCACAGAGATCATTTTACAGAGGATTTCAACTGTTGAAAAGTGTTGATTGATTATTTTCAGAATATGTATAATACATACATTTTTATCTTAAAATCTAAGCAATGACGAACGGCTCAAGACGTTTCCACTGTACTGAGCCTGTCAGCACATTTAAAGATGGCACCAATCCAATACGTGGAAGAGATATCAGTCCAATAACAACTCAAATAGCTGGCATTGGGCCGATATGTGAAGCCGATCTGTAAATGTGTGCACACCCAATTCATTATGCATCAGAAGTGTCACTGTGGTAAAGCTGGTTTATTGTTCGACATTCACACTATTCCTACATATTGATTTGACAGTGAGCAGAACAAGCAACACAACACACTACAACCCCAAAAGCATTATACTGTTTAATTTCCTTAACAACACCAGCTCTCGCTCGCAATCTCCGTGTTCCTGATGGTTTTAGCACTGCAGGATTAGGAACCGTCACAAAATTACACAACTGTGTTTAAACGAATAATTTTTTGAGATGTTATTTTAATAATAAATAATTCAGCATATACATATGGGTGTGTAATTATTACATTGTTTTAGTTAACAGTATTTAAGTCAAGTATTTCCTTAAGCATAACAGAATTCAGACATTTTTAAGGCATTATTTTTAGTTTAAAAAAGACTCAAACTGTATTGTATCGGCAGATATCTAATTTTAAAATATCAGTATCATATCAGACATTATAAAGTGGTATTGTGCCATGTTTAAGCACATTGTTGACATATATTTAGATTATTTAGAAAGTGTTCATCAGTATAATCAGCATTCCTTTTAATGATGTTCTCAGTCATCAATATGACTTTTTTTTTTAGAAAAATTTGATCTGACTGACTTTGATCGCTGTTGTATGTATTTTCAAATCCTATTTACAGCTCATTTTTATTGGTAGGGTAAATCGCATGCTAAAGGTGCCAGCCTCTGGTGTGTTTCGTGGGAACCGCGGCCGGGACGACCGAGATGGCCTCGGTGATTTACGCTGCAGGCTTTCAGACAGGAATGCACTCTGAGAAGCTGAGCTAACTGACCTAAATGGGAGGCTAGAATTTCAAGGCTGGTTCACCAAAAAAAGCAATATTTACTTTAGACCATCTGTGGCTAGGTGGTCCCGAGGTTTTACAGTCCCTCCACAGCCCGAGTGTGTGTTTAAGCATGAGTCTGGGGGGTATTTGGTTGTAGTGAGCACACACACTGTGCCCAACTGTCCGTACAGTCGCTGTTTCTCTTTTGTGTCTTTACTTTGAAGATCAGTTACTGAAAATGGGTGGTCAGTTGGCCAGGTGCCTCCCAACTGTGCCTATCATCTCATGCCACAACATAGATTATGAAAGACATTAAGATCAGCAAAATTTGTTACGCTCTGTCAAATGCTCCCCGCCTTGCGCCCGTTAGTTCCCGGGATAGGCTCCGGTCCCCCAGCAACCTCAGTTGGGTTTAAGCAGTTCAGATAATGAATGAATGAATGAATGAATGAACTCAAAACTGCAATCTGGAAACAGATTCATCTATGTATTGACCTGTGAATCATGACTCGCTTATGACTCGTGAATCGATTTTGAATCAAATCGTGAGCCCAAGGATTTCTGAATCGTGCACCCCTACAAAGTAGGCACTTAATTTTGCTTTGGACTTGCTTTTGAGCTATTGACAGGTATTGCAGTGGTCTCCTCAGTGGGCTGAAACTTTCACCATTTCTTCAAGAGCTGCCCGTCTAGTTGCATTTCTGACTCTGCCCTGTGAAATTCTGTTGTTTTGGGCAGGTGGAGACAGTCGGGGATAAGTACATGACAGTGAGTGGCCTTCCGGAGCCCTGCACTCACCACGCCCAGTCCATCTGCCACCTGGCTCTGGACATGATGGAGATCGCTGGACAAGTAAAGGTGGACGAGGAGCCAGTGCAGGTAGGACAACGTCACGTCTACATCCATCAAAGAGAACGCTTTAGGGCGAGGAAGTAGTTTTTCCCCTGGCGTTTAACAGATACAGGCTTTTTAGGGGGTTAAAGCAGTTTTGGGTCTCAGAAAAGGATCTTGTTACCCTACTCCAGGTTCAGTCTTAAATGGAAAAAGCCAACAGCTTCACAATTTCGTTTATTCTTCAGAACAGAACGACGCCCTTTGAAGAGAAAAGAACAAGCTTTTAACATGGTACTCCTCAGCTCATAATGACTCTTTCATTCTATTTGTCTTATATAAAACCTCAGAGGAGCACCGAGATCATTTTACAGGCACAATTAGCTTTTGAATAAAGAGCCTTTTCTCTATGAATAAGTACTATGATATAATGTATTATCCTATTATTTAATGTATTAAAAGCACATACATTAGGGGTGCACAATAATATCAGTAATATTGGAATTGGTCACTAATTGCCTCTTTTAAGTCATCTGCATTGGACCGATGCTGAGGTTTCCCCGATATTTCCAGCTGATATTTTATGTCGCAGGTATCGTACATCGGAAAGGTAGCGCTTGTGCCAGGCATGTCCCAAGTCCGAGGTTAGACTTTATACAGCTCACAAAATGTATGGAGTTATTTTGTGCCAAAATTCTGAGCACGCAGTGGAACACTAAATCTCGTCTTTACGTTCTTGACTCTTCCTGCACTTGAAAAACGTTTAACTAACTAAATTGCATGTCTGCCTCACTAAATGAATGTGAGCTCGCACATGCTCTGTGTCCCGAGCTGTGTACTGCCGCACTTAATAGTATGGTAGGTAAGGCACTCGTGTCATACTTTTCTATGCAGTAGTATGCATCTTCGGAAATAGCCGGGGTTATAGCTTAACGACTCTCTACACACTAGGTAGTGCACATGGAGTGTCACACGCGCCCTGTTTGACTTGGTACACCACATAGGGCGGGAAGCTCTGCCCTCGTTCCACTCTGCTTTCACGCTCGCTTGACTTGGCACTGTGAGATATGTCAGGACTGTGGCGTTAAATTTGTGCCAAAATCCTGATCGCAAAGTTGAGCTCAACTCTGTCTGCACTCACACTCGACTCCACCTTCATCATTTATTAGCACTGGCAGGTGTAAGCATGAAAAACATCGGATATTGGCATCGGCCAATAATTTCCATATCCTGCATCCCTACAAAACTTTTCACTGTAAAAGCTGTGGGCTGGTCCTCACAGATCTCAAGGTTTCCTATTCTTTAGGATCCACCCTAGAAGTGGTTTAAAACCGGTTCTCACTTGCAAATGATTTTAAAAAGTTACAGAAATCTGAATAACTGGCTCTGATATTACTAGAAATAAATACTGATGCAACTACTGTAACCGAAAGCAAATCTAACTTCTCCAAATAAATGTTAGAAACTAGAAAAGCATTCTTCCTTTTAGAACAAGTGAGAACAGATCCTCACTAACAAAAATGTCATCCAAATAATTAGACAAGTCTGCCATAAATCACACACCAAAACATCTGCCAAAACAGCTGTGACCCATCCATTGTAAGCATGGGGACTCATAATGTTTTTATATACAGTACATCACGATGTATTGCTTACCCATACAGAAATCATCAGCTTTCATATAAACACATGCAGGATAAACAGCAGTGATGGTTATATAAGTCTGTTTGTAGGTCGGCAGTACTGGTCAGTATGACTGGCTCTCATCGTGTCCCGGGGTTGAGCACCAATGGCCGCTGATGACACACCAATTAGATGAATAATCGGGTGGCATCGCGGCGAACAAACCTGTTATTTATCCGATCGTGCGTCTGTTTCTTTTCTTGCTCTCCTCTCAACTCCAGCCTCTTTCTGCACACTTTCTCCCTCACCCTCGCTCTCGCACACTCCTGACATTTTGCACCTCTTCAGCTGCTTGAGAATGATAAACGGAGGTTCCTGCCAGCGCCCACGCCGCTTATGCCCGCTCTGCTAGTCCTTCATAACCAAACTCGGGTCAAACAGGAGCTAAAATCCAATATTGTCTTCTGAAGTCTGAGAGGTAGATATCACGTTATTGGCACGTCACATGTCGCCAGTACACGGTTTGGCAGTTGGCCCAGTGATCGGAAGGTCGCTGGTTTAAATCCCGGATGGTTTAAGGTACCACAGAGGTACTCATGAGCAAGATACCGTCCCAAAGCTACAGCTCCCTGGGTTCTGCCAAAAAAAGCTGCCCGCTGCTCCTTCATGGATGGGTCAGATGCAGAGGTCACATAATCATTGTGGTAAATTATTTGCATTACAAAGGCCAATAATTAATAAATAATACAAATAAAAAAAGAAATGGAAGGTTGATAAATGCATCCCTGAGCCATGGTGGTCACGTCTAATCAGGTTTATTTATAAAAGCAAAGTGCTGTACAACAATGTTAAAAAATAAAATAATATCCATAACAATAGTTTTAAAGGTATATAGTAATAATAAAAAATGGAAGTTGTCATGACACTGTTTTTCCACTAGAGGTCACACCAATTTTTTGTGTTTTTATACCTTTAACTCAATTAATTTTAAATATATAATATAATTTTAATATAATTGTACTTCCGTGGAAAGTGCTATGAAAGAACTTTAAAAGTAAATTTTAGGCAACAGTATATTGGTTTTATCTTGGTGACTACAAGTTAACTACACATAACAAAATGCTAAGGAAAATATTATGGTTTAAGGTTTTAGAAAAGTATCACTATTGGATTTTTAAATGTGAAATTGGTATCCACTTAAAAACCTTATATTGGTTATTACAAAGCTCGATAACTAACAAACACAGTTCTGTAAAAAAAAAATAAGAGACCACATCACTTTTTTCTATTCACTGACATTGTAATATGTGACTGTGAGTGCAACATAAAGTTTGCTGTTCTTTTATGAGCTATTGCAGTTCATAATGTTATATGTAACTGCACTTCTGTTTTTATAGCAGCTATTCCATGTGTTATATTCCAACACCTATACACCTGATTCAGTTTGATGATTAGAGGAAACAGACCTCAGCACATGAGGAAACTGTGGACTTGTGGACCATATTCTTTTAATGACATAATGGTAAAATAATATATGTGCTAATAAGATAATACATAATTTACTCCAAAAATGTTTGGAACTTTGAAACAAGCATGGCGAAGTTATAAAAGAACATTGACTTTTATATATGACTGCATATTTTACACAGACACAGAGACACAAATTGTGAATCAGAAATAAAATGAAGTGGTCAATTATTTTTACAGTGGTGGGAAAAGTATTTGCCCCCTTCCTGATTTATTTTTTTGCATGTGTCACACTTACATGTTTCAGATTATCAAACAAATTTAAATATTAGACAAAGATAACCCAAGTAAACACAAAATGCAGTTTTTAAGTGATGATTTTATTTACTAAGGGAAAAAAACTATCCAAACCGACATGGCCCTATGTGGAAAAGTAATTGCCCCCTAAACCTAATAACTGGTTGTGCCACCTTTAGCAGCAACAACCGCAATTAAGCATTTGCAATAACTGGCAATGAGTCTTTCACATCACTGTGGAGGAATTTTGGCCCACTCATCTTTGCAGTGTTTTAATTTAGCCAAACTGGAGGGTTTCCGAGCATGAACCGCCTTTTTAAGGTCATACCACAGCATCTCAATAGGACTCCAGTCCAGACTTTGACTAGGCCACAACCTTCATTTAGTTTTTTTAAGCCATTCAGAGGTGCACTTTCTGGTGTGTTTTGGATCATTGTCCTGCTGCAGAACTCAAGTGCGCTTTAGCTTGAGGTCACGAACTGATGGCCGCACATTCTCCTTCAGGATTTTTTGGTAGAGAGCAGAATTCATGGTTCCATCAATCACAGCAAGTCGTCCAGGTCCTGAAGCAGCAAAGCAGCCCCAGACCATCACACTACCACCACCATGTTTGACTGTTGGCATGATGTTCTTTTTCTGAAATGCTGTGTTACTTCTACCCCAGATGTAACGGGATGCAGACCATCCAAAAAGTTCAACTTTTGTTTCGTCAGTCCACAGTATAGTGTCCCAAAAGACATCAAGGGGATCATCAAGGTCTTTTTTGCCAAAAGTGAGACCAGCCTTTATGTTCTTTTTGGTCAGCAGTGGTTTTCGTCTTGGAACTCTGCCATGCAGGCCATTTTTGCCCAGTCTCTTTCTTATGGTTGAGTCATGAACACTGACCTTAACTGGGGCAGGTGAGGCCTGCAGTTTTTAGATGTTGTTCTGGGTTCTTTTGTGACCTCTTGGATGAGTCGTGGCTGCGCTCTTGGGGTCATTTTTATAGGCCAGTCACTCCTAGGAAGGTTCACCACTGTTCCATCTTTTCTCTGTTTGTGAATAATGGCCCTCACCGTGGTTCACTGGAGTCCCAAAGCTTTAGAAATGGCTTTGTAACTTTTTCCAGAACGATAGATGTCAATTACTTTGTTTCTCGTCTGTTCCTGAATTTCTTTAGATCGCAGCATGATGTCCTCCTTTTTTGGGATCTTTTGGGCTACTTTGTAAGTGATCTCTTGATTCAACAGGTCTGGCCTTAATCAGGCCTGGGTGTGGCTGGTGTAATTGCACTCAGATTTCCAAAAAATGTGATTAACCACTATTACTTTATGATTTTACAAGGGGGGCAATTATTTTTCCACATAGGGCCATGTAGGTTTGGATAGTTTTTTTCCTTAATAAACAAAATTATCCCTTAAAAACTGCATTTTGTGTTTACTTGGGTTATCTTTGTCTAATATTTAAATTTGTTTGATAATCTGAAACATTTAAGTGTGACAAACATGCAAAAAAAAAAAGAGAAAAAATTAAGGAAGGGGGCAAATACTTTTTCACAGCACTGTACTATATGGTATATAGGTTGTTTTTTTAATCTTTCAATCAGTAAAAATCAGTATTATACAGTAAACACTATATTGATCATGATCTAGTGTCCTATTGTTACAGCATTGGCATTTATGCCATTAATCAGACTCCCGATTGCGGGGAGAGTCTCGCTAGAGCAGTGTGGGTTTCAGCTCAACAGAACTGGATTTGAAAATTTTGCTAAAAGTTCCTAGTAGTGTTCATCACCATTACATATGCTAGTCTCCATCTTTTTAGTTAACCTAATCCAAGAATAAATTGGATTTGTCAAGACAGAAACACTACAGTTTGGAGACGATGGTTTAAATATAATTTACTTTATATAATTTACTTTACTTTATTAAGATTTTAAAGCCTTAGTTTAGTATTTAAGTACAAATTACACCAATTATTGATTTGGATGAATGTATGCTAAGATTGCAGCAAACCTGAAAGAGGTTGAGGACAGCCTATGCATCAACCACCAATTTCGAGTACAAATACTACAAACACAAATGAAGAGTTGTCTTGTTTTAACACGGTCTGGCTCCTTAGTGTTTCCAAATGAGATTTTTTCCTATTCTTTTCCTCCTAGAGGCCTCGTGTGTGGCCTCATGTGTCTAAAAATACCCTCGACGCACGTTCGTAAGGCGCCTGGAGCGAGATGCTGTAAACGTGAGCCTCGGCAGCGCCGGGTTTTGTTTTAAGTAACGTCTCCGGGCGTGATGCTGGAAAATGGCCGGGAGAGAACGTTGATCGGCCAAGAGGCTTTGCACAAAAAAACAGCTCTAACTCGCTTTCCCACACGAGAGGAGCCTCTCTCCAAATCGCCCGTCCATTTCGGTTTCAAAAATAGAGTCGCATTAACTGCATCCCGAATGCTGCACTTCAGTTCAGCGCTCGTGACTAAGGTGCCGAGGCCAGGACAACAGCCGACACGATTCTGCTCAGGGGATGGATATAACACGGGAAGAGAAAAAGGTCACAGCCTTTTTTATAATCTTTCTAGTAGGACGTTTAGAGTAGGGGTGTAACGATATACATCGATTCAATGGTCAAGGAGTGACCATTTCTAAACAGAAAACGTTGATTAGACATATCGTAACAAGGCACAAGAGAGGATTGATTTTCATTTTATGACATTGTAGTTGCATTTTGTGATTTGATATGAATGGAAGTAAATGTTTTAAATCAGCATATGATATTGTCTCCTAAGTCATTTTAAAATCGGATCGTAGCAGATAATCGGCAGATGTCGACTCGTTGCTCACTGAATCAATACAACATCGTATCCTGTTGTAAGTCGCTTAGGATAAAAGTGTCTGCAAAGTATAATGTAATGTAATGTAATGTAATATCCTGATGAAGCAGGTGAATAACAGGTCAATTCTGATTCATCGGATCAAAAATAACCATAAAAGAGAGCCTAAACAGTGAATGAAGCGTCTGAGAAAGTAAATAAGTCAAATTTAAGTGTGGAAGAAAACAAAGCAAACTAAGTGAAGGCTGGGACAAAAATGGGGCAGAAAGAGCTAGCCTACTGGTGGTCAAATAAGGAGATACCGCCTGTCACAAGGCTAATCACTTCAGGTGGCATCACACGCAAATTATAAACAGTACAATGTGTAATAAATAAAATTTAAAGCAACTTGGCACCCATCATGCTGCCAATTTGATTGTTTTGTCATCACTTGCTTTCTGTCTACATCAGATCACCATTGGGATCCACACTGGAGAGGTGGTTACCGGAGTCATAGGTCAGAGGATGCCTCGATACTGCCTGTTTGGCAACACAGTGAACCTGACAAGTCGCACCGAGACCACAGGGGAGAAAGGCAAGATAAACGTGTCGGAATACACCTACCGGTGAGCGTCAACACTACAGCACTCTTATGATTATTTATCCACATTGTATTTATTGATGCAATGTTGTTAATATTATTATTATTATTATTATTATGCAGCAATACAATGACACATTAAAAAAACGTTATCTCTTAAACCCACCCAGCTGTCTGCAGTCAGCCGAGAACTCGGATCCTCAGTTCCATCTAGAGTACAGGGGCCCAGTGACCATGAAAGGCAAGAAAGAACCAATGAAAGTGTGGTTCCTCTCACGCAAGACCACATAGGAGCAGGCACGACTTGAACGCAGACATGCATTGTTTCTTTATCTGTTTATTTACAGTCACATTTACACTCAAACACGAGTATGAACTCTGATCCCTCCGTTATAACTGTAGTCACATAGAGCAGCTAGCAGGTTTCTGATTTCTTTTTAGGAAGTAAAAGAAACGTCTTGAGTGCTTTTCTTTTTTTCTTTTCATTCATTTTTTCCAGAAGGGGCCAAAGCTAACAGTGTGGAAACAATGTCAATGTACTTTTATCTTATATGTACTTCTGTTTAACAAAAGATAAACTGTAAGCTGCCTATAATTTATTTGACAAGGTGAAGCCTATCAGTATTTGAGAATTAATAACTAATAAATAATACAGTGTTCTCTAATTATATGAGTTTGTATGTAAGCTTTGGGCTAAACTCTATTAGTATTTTTTATATGCACATTAAAAACTTAACTGTACAGTATTACATATTGAAGCATTAAAAACTAATGAATACATGAAAAGTAAAGCTGTCATTATGGCCAATATAATCAGAAATCTCACATTTTTCTTATTTATTTCGTCATGCACCAGTGTTGCTTTGTATTGTAGTTTAACTGCCTAATAAAAAATAATTGTGCTATTTTGACACCATAACACATTTTATATTGTTTTGCACCATGTTCTATATGTTCTGTATAAATAAATACAATATCTTGGGGGGAAAATGTATGTTTGTGTCGTAATTGATTACCAAAGATGCTAATAAAGAATGCTAATTTCATGCTAACTGTCTCACATTAGCTTTACTTAGCCACTTGGTATAGTGACTCTTTAAGGGCTGGACTTTAGATAAATGGAGAGAAAACTAGTGTAAAAATTACCAGTTAATGAAGAAGAAGAAGAAGAAGAAGAAGAAGAAGAAGAAGAAGAAGAAGAAGAAGAAGAAGAAGAAGAAGAAATATATTCAAGACAAATTAGTAAGGTTTGGTTTGGTTTCATGCACAGCTGAGAGTCGATTAAAAAGAATCGATTCTTTTGTGCTACGGTAATTAGCATCTTTTGAAGTAGCCCCATTAAATTAATTTATAGTATACTATTAAGACTGAAATTAACATGAGATAAAAGGCCATGATCTATATCAAGTCATGTAAAATTATCATTTTTACAGTACAGTTCAGCGTCTTTTTCAGTCATGGCTAACACGGACATAGGGATTCCGAACCAATGCTAGCCTAAAAATTATGTCCCTAAAAATTGTGCTTACTAGTAGCATATCAAGTTTTTTTTTTTTAAATCTTGTCATTCACAATATCTATGCGAGAATGTTTGTTTTACATGTTCTCTTTGTTTGTGTTATTATGATTCATAAAATCCGGAATCAGAAGCGGCGCCGATTCCAAGTTTTTACCAGGCGATTGCGACCTCTGGCGGCTACAAGCAGGAAATACAGCCAGAAAAAACTAAACAGATTAAATTTTATTAATTTAATTTAATTAATTTAACGCCCAAACCTGGGCTGTCACGGCCAATTTGGCAAACTACACAATAGAAAAAGAATCCTAATCATTTGCCTAATCATGACGATGATGATAAAGTATATATTATATACAAATACTATAAAATATAGTGTAAACTTAAGTGATGGATAATTTGTACGTTAAATATTTCGGTTTTAAATAGAAGTCTTATAGTATTTAAATGTATGGAAATATTAATTTATGTCGAAAAGATTTTTTAATTAAAAAAATGTATATATAATAAATAAGAAAATGAAACCTGCAGCGATTTTTTACAATAGAGCGATGTCTCCATCTTGTGGCTAAAATAGCGTATTACATTTAAAACCTGCAATATTTAGCTTTCTTTGGATCGTTTCCCCTGTATTTTACATTTAGGTTTAAATAAATAAAAAATAAAAAAACAGAAATGGCTCCTTAAGCATAACAATAGATAAATAATATAATAAAATAATGACATTTGCAAATACTCACAAATGGAAGATAACATATATTATTTTGAAAACAGGCAATGCACTTCCAGAAGGAACAAGCTTTTAATAGCAGATATTTACCTCTTATGTTAATAATTAGCCATGGACAAAAACTTCCATTAGCTGAGTTAAGCTCTTGTCAATTCTGTGTTGCAATACAATAAGGGAAAAGTAGAAAGGTCTCCTTCTACTGTCAGTACTGTCAGTGTGTTTGGAAACATGCTGATAACCTTTAGCTAAACTGTCTGAACAGATTGTGCTGATCTTTGGCACGATTATATCATATTCCAGATATGAAGTATAGAGTAATAGTTAATTGACTAATGTTAGGTGCCTGATCACAGCAAGTTACGATATGCACATATACTATATAACATTAATACTTTTGAGTTCAATAAGGCATTGTGTAGACAATGATCCATTGCTCATCTCTCAAAATGAGCGGTGATGCAGAAATGCACACAAATCTAAACCCTGGACTAATTCATGAACTGCATTTTTCCACACTGAGCTGCAGACCCACACACCCAATATTAGATTTCATTAAGAATCAATCTGGGGAGTTTGGTGTCAACTCATAAATCCCTTTCTAAATGAAAACTGCCTGCAACTTGCAAACTTAAATTTTAATGAGTTTCCATGCATTTATATTCATGACAAACTCAGAAAAAATATCAGAACTCCATCCCTTGTGCACTCTATTAGAATGTGACCTAACATGCCATTTTAAAACACACCCAAACTGGCACAACTGTCCATGCAACGTTTGCCAAAGCACAGTGCCCGAGGAGAAGAACAGGCCACTACTCTGCATATCAGGATGTTTGAGTTATGTAGTCATGTATGTCAAAAGTCAAGTTTTTGCAGCCTTTATCCTACTAACTGGGAAATCCTGGAACACAAAGATTCTTGGAACAATCCCAAACCAGACTTAAAACCAATAAAAGCAAATGTTTATAACCAATGTTAATGGTGGTAGACTGGATTTCAGCTCTCAGAAACCCTGTAGACACCAATGTTAAGATGCTTTGACTTTGAGCTACACACCGACACATCTTAAGTTTAAGTATATCTTAAAATGATACTTTATGAAATGATACTAATACGTCACCTTATGTCATTAATTGGTTCTAGAAAAGGACTTAACTCGAATAACTCCCCTAAAAAAACTCAAAAGGCAACCTAGATCCTCTATAAACATACCAAAACGTCTTTAATAGTGCCATCACATAGAAATACAAGCCATTCAGTAATTGAACTTTTTTCATATTTTTTGGAAAAATGTATACCTTTCTCTTAAAAAAAAGCCTTTCTCTTACTGTACTGTATAAAATGTATTGCATATATATATATATGTATATATACTAACTTCAATATACTTTTTTCTCTCTCAAGGGTAGATGAAGATATCGAATCTTCATTTCCTGATAATCCTTTACGATCTGAACACTTATGAGATTTGAAATGATGCCCTTTTGAACAGCTGGTGTCACTGTCTTATAGCAATTATGCAATGATACACTCGCTATTTCTACTCATATCCGTTCGTAGCAATTCCAAACAGATGGTTATTGTTCTTTAGATAAAAAGGGTCGAAGGCCAGTTTTTCTCTATTTTTTTCCATTTAATTGTCTCAAGAGTGTAGTTGAGATGAGCGTGGACTAGAGCTTTATCAAAGATTGTCAAGTTCAAAGGGGAATGAGGTGAATGAGGAGAGATTAGCCTTATCGTATTATCTGTTGGTCTACTTTGACCACTAGGTTTCTGGATTTCCACTGCTTGTCGTTGTTCCAGAACATTTTCCAATTGCTTTAAATGAGGATTTTTGCCATTTTTCTACAGTTTTTTAAGTCTACAACCAATCTGATGTGATCTACAATCTATTTATCTATGAATCTTCGAATCACCCTGTTGGAAGCATTTGACCTTATTTCCATCAGTTGTAACAGACATTAGAAACATAATGTTTTTGTTTTATGAAAACATAAATAAATAACAAATGCATGCATATTTTCATTTCTTTCAATAGCTCCTTTTGTTGTGATGAGAAATGCAGAACTGTTTTTGCACACTTTGCATTTCAAAGCACATTTTTGTCTCTTTAGTCACTAAATTGTTCGCACGCAAAAGCAAAATAGACTTCTTCTCTATATTATCTTGATTTCGGCTTTGCACAACTACCTTCGACTGGTTATTAGTCTCAGAAGACTCGCAAGTTTAGCGCCTAATCAAAAATCAACGTTTTACCTTTAACAAACCTTTTACATTTGCTTCACTATCTGAATGAAAAATAAAAAGATCCAAAGGGACTGTTTGCTACTGCGCCCACTTGAAACCAGTACATTTAACTTTGGTTCCACTACAACACCACCCACAAAATATATTGAATGTTCAAATATTGTACAAGGACCTCTGATCCACAGTATTCAGATTCGGACTCTAGGGGTCAAGTTGACATGATCTAGCAGTGACATGCACTTGGAGCTTTTATACACATTAATGTCACTGTTTGGTGACATAAATATCCAGCCAGGATCCACTCTGAGGTCAAAAAAATGACAAAGGGTTAATGACAAGGCAGTGGCAAAAGAGTGGAGTGTAATCTCTGGACTTAAAACAACAAAGAAGGTGCTGCTCATAAAGCTTCCAATAAATACACACAAGTATGAATAAATACAAAAAATAAGTGTAAATATCATTTCAAAGCTGAACACAACACACCCACTTTAGTTCATTAAAGTCACAAATCACATGCAACTGGCTCAAAAGTCTGGTTTGCTTTAATAATTACAGGGCTTCTCTTAGACAGCAGTGGCATGTCGAGACTTACAGAATCCTGCGTAATTAGGTACAAAGAAAGAGTAATGGTAATGGATTAGAACAGGAGTCTTTAACCTTTTGGAGTCCCAGAACCTCTGAGAGAGACACTGAGCACGGACCCCCCTGATATTCACTGCCTTACCATTACTTATGGAACCTAGTGTCACACATACATAAGTCTACCTACACTCCCCTGCATATATGCAAAAAGAATGATAAATTAATAGTAACAGGAGTGCTTTATATAAACTCATCTGGCTTATTATTGACATTTATTATTTCATGATATTGTCATTTTTCTTATTGTAATCAAAGTCCATGCTTTAATGTGTTATGGATCGATTTTGCAGTTTAAAAAATTAAATGCAAATAGTTGTGTATGACTAATTCCCTTTATAGAGAGCAATCGCATTTTTTTTTTACACACACTTCTTCTGAGCGCTACTCCTACAGTTTTGGTGCTAGAAACTTCATTCCTACTCTAAAATGTGCGGCTGTTGCGGTGCCAGGTGCTTGGATACACATTTTTGATATGTGCACTCGTCCGTGAGTTATGTTCTTTTTCTGCCTTTTTCTTTCCTGTCCCTATAGACCTACATGCGGCTCCAATTTCGACGATTTAGTGCACGGCCGCCGTTTTTTCACCATGCCACCAAATTTCGCCGTGATTTGAGAGTGCACGGGCCTCCGCATACATCTGAAACCATCATGACCCACACTCATCTTGCAACTAGGGGTTAAAGACCTTGTTTAGGGGCCCAAGAGTGATTTTTTAGGCTCACCTGGGGTTTGACTCTTCTGTTTGCAAGTTTGGGTATACATATGACTGGAATCCAATACTGCCTTTCAAATCTGCATGAACATTTTTATATGTAACCAAAGCCAAACTTGACCTCATAAATAAACTGCTTCTAGGAGTCACCGTATTACCTCATTGTACAGTGTACTTTGCTACGGCACACACCCCGAAGGGTCAGTGTGTGCAGACTGCCGCTGCACATTGCCCTTGTCACACCCAGAGCAGTGTAAACATATAATTTGACAGCCTCATTCTGTCAGCGCAACCGGAATACTTGTTCTGCTCCCACATGCACACACTTGCTCTCATGCACTGACTCAGACTTCTCTTTTTTTGTTCTCTTTTTCGCTCTAAAGTGCGTTGCATGCTGAGACGGCATACCCTCCTTTGAGGGGGCTGAGATTCATCCCGGTGAGCTTTACACGGCCACATCAGCATATAGATAAATGCCTCTGATAAGAGAGGTTGTTCTCGGCCGCTGGGGTATATAAGCAGCATTGTGAGGAGAGGGTGGGTCATTCCAGTGCGCACACACACACAAACTCCTCTGCAAGCTCCAGGTCAGGACTGCAACTTTGTGTCATCATGACTTTCAACGGAACATGGAAAGTGGACCGCAGTGAGAACTATGACAAGTTCATGGAACAGATGGGTAAGGCAGAAATTGCTTTTTTGGTTGAAGAAGAGTTCAGTTTGCATTAAGTGAAGTGTGTGTGTGTGTGTGTTCAGAACTAATGGCTAACTAGTAGTCTGAAGTTACTCTACAGTTTCCCAATCCTGGTCCTGAACAAACCCTGCATCACAGATTTTTATGTTATCTACTCAAACTGGAGACTTGGACTTAGGTTGAATATTTAAAATTTGCAGAGCAAAAATTTCAAGATCAGGCTTTGAAAATTGTAAATTGGAACACGTAATGCTGGTATTATTGACAGACTTAAGACATGTTGAGTGATGTTAAGATATGGACATGACTCAAGCACAGGAATAAATGAATGACAAGAGGAACTGTCTAGAAACTGCAGTTGAGGAAGAGTTCAGTTTTGCAAACTCTGGAAAATGGAGACTTTCACAAATATTTTGTAATGACACTTGTAATGAATCTAGTTCTTGGCAGTCATTGTCGGTTTTAACAGTCAACACATTTCCAGACTTTTACCAATCCAATAATAGGAACATAAGAAAAAAATTACAGATTGCAATATAACCTAACATGTCAGTACACCAAAGACATTTATCATTGCACAATGTCTGAATGAGTCATACAGAATGGGTGTGTTCACTCATTTTTCTCCTTCACGTCTCCAACAGGCATTAATTTGGTGAAGAGAAAGCTAGCGGCCCATGACAACCTGAAGATCACCCTGGAGCAGAAGGGTGACACTTTCCACGTCAAAGAGTCCAGCACTTTCCGGACCCTGGAGCTCGACTTCACCCTGGGGGTCACCTTTGAGTATTCTCTGGCTGACGGCACAGAGCTTTCCGTAAGATGTCCCTCTGTGATCCCCCAATCTGCACAGCCAGAGCGGCTTTAATGCACACACTGCAACATTTTCTAATTGATTCTGATCTATCTGGTCAGCCAAGGCATGTCTGGTGTTGAGACTTCACTTCTTTAGTCTAGTGTATGAACCTATGATGCTAATACTAGCTGTCCATTGAGAATCATGCAAGCTAGTTAAGAGTTATGCAAGAGTTAGTGCATCATAAAAGAAGCTTTGTCTACAATTGGTCGCTCCAGAAAAGCAGAATTTTGCCTCCAAACATGTCAGAATAATTGACTTCATTGGAGGTTTGGCTAGAAATGTGAACATAATGTCAAAATTTCCCCCAATTTCAGCGCTAAATAGGTCTCTAGAATTCTCAGTCACTAATGAAATGTTCATTGCATTGTTAAAAGGGAGATTTCTGGAATCTCTGGAATGACTGACTGCATTGTAGCATAGAAAAATATTGAAACAACATGTAAAAAGTTTCCCATGGTTTTTTTCTTCTTCTTAGAGATGGCTCCTCAGAGTTAGCGTTCAAACCCGAGAGCCTCACAAGAAACTTTGGAGAAATAAAAAATCACTTACCATTTTTACTTCCATTGATGCCAAAGTTGAACGGAAAACGTGTCTGAGCGTTTCATGTCCCTTACGGCCAGCTCATATTTCATGTTACATTTTATTTTCCCGTGGAATATGACCTCACTTTATAGTTCAAAGCGATGGGAAAATGGTAGAACCAAATTTGCTAAGTAGCAAGTTCATGCCTGAGCAGACAGTCTACGGGAAAATCCGTTTAGCCCACAGTGAGCAAATACTCCAGCAGCAGCGCTAGCAAAGCTCCTTCAAACACACCAGTCCGTTAAATCGTCTGTGGGTTTAAGAGATTTCCTGACCTCAAGCCTTTTACATTTTATCCTTTACAGGGAACATGGGTCTTGGAGGGTGACATGCTGAAAGGCTCCTTCGCCCGCAAGGACAATGGAAAGGTATTGACCACAACCAGGGAGATTATTAACGAGGAGCTTGTACAGGTGAGTGGGATCTTAATTGGCGTTATCTCCACAGTTGAACTAGCTGCTGGTTTTGTTCCTGCAGAACACAATAACTAAGTAGGAATACGATTTCTAAATTGTGGTAAATGTTTTCAAAACAGTGCTACAACTACGATGGTGTGGACGCTAAGAGGACTTTCAAGAGGGCCTAAACCCGAGTTCTAATCACATGCTCCAAAGGAATGAATAAGTGAGACGAGTCAGAGGTTCTCTGAATCTGTTCGTCCTTCGGATGGTCCCAAACGGCACTGCATTCTGGATATGTGGAAACATCACTGTTAGCTAAGAAGGAGCTGTCTTCGTCGTGTACAGCATGGCAGTTTTTATTTGCACTGTGAATTTTGATATTTAACGGAATAAAGTCGCTTTTAGAAAGTGCGCACCTTGTCGGCTACGTTTTTACTACCAATCAGTATGCCAGTTTTTCCTAAGTTGTCCTTTGTAAATAGCAACTGGAATCAATCATAATAAATAAATATTACCACAAAAATCAAGTTTAAATATTTACTATTAATAACACATGTCTGGGCATCGTTTTTAGTGTGGCAGGTTCTCACCACAAACCACTACCTTTATTCATTTTCTTTTCTAACTCTGTAATCACTCCACCTTAAAGATTTCTCAATTGTTCCAGGATTGCTTGGGAAAGTCCTAGACGTGTTATACCGCAAGTTCAGTTCTGCACTGGCTTTCCCAAAAAATACTCTCCCAGCTGAAAGCTGTCCATGGTTTGAATACACGAAACAATTCTCTCTCTTTTCCAAAGATTACATTATATAAGGGGGGAAATGCAGCCAACTTTTCATAGACCACTGAGTAAGATGTGATAAAAAATCATTTTTACCAACTGCTCAGACTCCCAACACTTATCATACACCTGGTTGTAGATGCAAGAACCTCGCTTGGTATTTCTGCAATCCCAAATTTAAGTAAAACAAAAGATCCATTACAAAGAAAATGACGTCACGAAAAGTTAATGTCCCGTTAAAATATTACTTTACTTAAGTATTATAATGATCTGATATTAATATACTTTAAATATTTTATTAGCATTATCATAATGTTCATTATCAGTTACCAAGGAAAAATAAATTATATATAACTGCAGACAAAACGGTGAAAAGTAACGACTGTTGTTAAAGAAACCTGGTGGAGTGAAAACGATTACTTTCATTATAATTGTATTCCGGTAGAGAGTGAAAGATATGCACAATTGTAGTCAGGCAGTGGTAAATAACTAAGTTCGTCCAAGTAAAAAAAGATTACATAGTACTTAAGGACAATTATACGAATACTATACATCTCTGCTTTTACACACAAAAAATGTAATCAAATATGAGCGTTCAAATTAAGTTTATTAAACAAAGAATAAAAATAAATGCATAGACATTTCTAAAAAATATAATAGAGGACATCATTGTACAACGTTCATGTCATAGGAACCCATCGTGTCGATATTCTGCATCGCGGTGACTAATGGTGAGAAGGCACTCCCGTAAGCAACCTCGGAAAACGCGCGCCGTTTCCGCTCTCGGGGGCTCGGAACCCCAAGCGCCTGTCGGAAACCGGGATGAAAAGCTTAGCGATGGGCGGCCGATTTTCTTTTCGTGTGTGTGAAAAAACTGCCTTCCTCTAAAACGACGTCGCCACACGTCTAAAAGCTCGAACCGAATCTCTGAGTCTGCTGTGCGTTGCGGGAAAAAACAACAACAAAAGTCATGTTTTGGCATCGGGGATCCAGGAGGGAAGTTTCCTTCTTTTCTCTTCCGGGAATCTTTGGCCTCAGCTTCAAACTGCATTTTTTTTTTTATCCGAAAAGGAACCTTTAATGTAAAAATGATGAAATAATCAAGGGGTTGACGGCGTATTAAGACCATTTTAGATACATTAAAAAAAAACAACAAACAAACCTGTTGAGGAAGGTAATAAAATTCCATGAATTAAAGTTGTAAATCTGCTAGCAAAAACTCGGACGTTTTCTTACATGGTGAAGTTATGAACCTTCAGAAAAACCCTTGGAATTTCCTAAATAAAGTGACAAACCTGTAATTAGCAAAACATATTTTCCTCGCAAATGTATGACCGTACAATATCAGAGATAGTCCCCGTTTTTATTTCTAGTAAATTTGCAACTTAAATCTCGGCAATGCGGCTTTAATCTTGGCAATGTCACGCAAATATATGACTTTGCAATGTCAGAGAATATCAGTGTTTTTTTTGTTGTTTTTTTTTTACATAAATCTCAAGAGTTTCTGACTTTTTTCTCGGAATTTTACCCCCTCCCTCAGCTCCTATGTACACGGTTCCAATGAACACCAATAGCCCTAATACACCGATGTGTAAACAGTTAAGACAAGTTTGTCACGTTAGCATGCAAACTTTAGATCAAAATAAGTTAAATATTAAGAAAATGAGCATTTTTCACAAATCAGTGTTGGGTTTTGCTAATTTAACAGACACAAAAGTCTACAAAAGGAAAGTGTGACCCTTACCAAAACCTTCACAAATAGCCATGCTCATCCAGCCCCTTGGGGGTTACCGGGTGCCACTTTGCAGTGGACTTATTGCTGTTGGAGCCTGAAAGTGTAAAAAAAAAAATTATATATGTGTGTGTTATATATATATATATATATATATATATATATATATATATATATATATATATATATATATATATATTTAGAGATTGTTGTATAATTCTTCAATTTTATAGCTACCAAAAAAGTGTTTCCAGTTTCCATTTTGCACTCAAACAAAAATGAAAAAGCAGAAAACACTCTCATATTCTCTCATTGCGCTTATTTTAATCAAATGCAAAAGTATCATGACCCAGAAGGTAAAGTACACACAAGAAGACTTCTATTAAAAAAGTGAAATCTGTTTTCAACTGAGACAACAGAGAATACGCATTCATATTCTACTTTAATTTTTTTTTTTTTAGGTGCCAGTGGCAAATGTAAAAGCGGTTGCCAACGTGATAAAATGTGAGCCGTTGTTCCTTTTGGCAATAAGAGAGTTACACACAGAAGGTGAAGAAGACTAATAGTTGCATCCAGATGCCACTTGCATTCAAGAAAAACCTAAATAAAATAAAAGTGTGTTTTCCATTTTTTATTTGAGCGCACAATGGGAAATCAACTATTCTCTTTTTCAGCACTGTCTTGGAAAAAATATCAGTGCTGGGTGTTTATTCTGGTTTTTGGTTTTAATGTAGTGCGAATGAAAATGACATTTTTAAAAGCTAACTCTACAGTACTGGTTTCTGGAACTTCTAATTCATGTCGTCTTTAATAAGCTGCCAGGTGTGGGAAACCTGTCTCAGCCCTGTTCTTGGCGTGCTGCTCCGAGCTGGATGGACCCTCGGCGTGGGGGTCACGACAGCCCCCCTGAGCGCTGCTCTCTGCTCGGGCACGGCGAGCACCAGCGGCCTCTGGTGGTGATACTTCAGCCTGTACGTGTCCGTCATGCAGTTGTCAACGGAGAATATGTAGTGAGGGCAACACCACCCGAACTACCAAAGTTCCACCGCCCGGGCCCCCTTTCGTCTGGTCGCTGCTCCTCCGCTTCAGCCCGCCTCTCGATCTGAACCGATCTGGAACTGGCATCCAAAGGGACGGGCCTGGGGTCAGCTTCTGCGCCCGTGCTACGAATGCTATAACAGCGACCGTGGACCTCGCCTGTGTAGGTTCTGGAGGAGACGGGCCGAAAAAGGGAAGCATCCTGGTGGTGCCAGGAGGGCGCTGGAGCATGTCGGGGCTAGACGGGCAGCTTAGGGCGATTCTTCTCGACTCTGAGGGGGGTTAGTGGGGCGTACAGGACGGGGTGATTCAGGTGGTGCTGTTTCACTGGTGCTGGAGCGGTAGGCACCGTCCTCCTGCTCCGATAGAGGGTTGGTCATCTCGTCCGAGCTGTTGCACTCTGAGCTGCTGAGACGCGCCGCACGCCTCACTGCCGGGCTCTCGGCGGCTGCCCTCGAACGTACCCCTGGAACTTCCTGAGGCGGATCGGCTCGGGCCTCGGCGCACCATGGTGACAATGACGAAGATGGCGGAGGCGACTCCTTCTCCGAGCCGGGGCCCTTCCTGGAGCTACAGGTGGAGTATTTCTGTTTTCGCCTGCAAGTCGTGTGGGAGAAGGTTTGAAAGTAGTATGTGAGGAAGCAAAGCTTGCTTCTACACTTGAAAAAAAATATAAGCGAAACTGTATACATTTTGTTCAAATATTTAGAAAAATATGGTTTTGCTCCACCCTCTGGAACAAGCAGTAGATTCAGTGTGCAGTGGGTTTTAAATGTAATAATATATTTTACAAAAGAATAACAATTATTTGACAAAATATGTAATAATAATAATGGCAATATACAACATATGTTTAGTACTTCTTTTAAAGGACGAGTTGAAATGTTTAAAGTAAAATATTTTAGATATTAAAAACTACTATTACAAAAACTACCACTAATAATATTAATACTGTATAGAAAGGATTAAATACATACATTAAATTAATTAAATGGCATGAAGCCTTTAAAATAAGTTGTAGATAAAATAAAGTTACTGATGTTTAAATAAAACAAAAAAGTAAGTAAAATAATTGAATCACCGAAACCTTTAAAATATTTTTTAAATATGAAATATGTTCTTTAAATAAAACACAATATTACTACTATGTTAATTATTACTACTACTACTACTAATAATAATAATAATAATACTACAGAAGGGTTATATACCTACATAGTAAAATTATTTTAATATAAATGATACATTACATAAATATAACTTGAGATTTTAACATGGCATGAAACAATAATAATAAAAATAAAATAATACATTAGTAAAAATATAAATATGTACAATATATTCAATTGAAGTTAATTCATTCATTCATTCTGCTTTACTTGTGCAGCCAATTACATTCAAACAAACAAATCCAATGACTTTGTATTTGTATCCAAATGTATCTTTGTATCCAATGTATTTTTAAGATACAGGTCCATTTTAAGCAAAACTAAACAAAACTAAAAAGATACCTTGAGCTCGGGCTGCCTTTAATAAGATGGTCTGAGTTCCTTCCCTGGATTTTTAGCAGATGTTTGCCTGGAGGTGAAAAATCACAGCATCAGTGCAGTAATTCACATTTCTGCCCTGAATGGTGATTCCTGTAGTTCCAAAAGGGAAACAGTAGGTGGCAGTATTGGGATTAGTAACACAACACACACAAATAACACTGCCTTTTTCTCCCAAGTTGAAATGGTATTATGGCAAAAAAACATATGTTATATGTGTGTTTCTTTGTGTGTGTCTCTGTTTTGTATTCTCTAGTCCCAAAATATTCTGTGTGTTCCCACTATAAAAAAAAGGTCCTAAGGTCTCTGTTCATTTTAGACAACTTGAGCTGCTCCACTGATCGCTTGTTAAATGCTTAATAAGTTGGTGAAATATTATGTGAACTCTATTTCGAAACTGGCTAAATGAACTCAACTCAACAACAGGTTTGTAATGTAAAAAGTACAATATCAGCCCAACTCGGGCTAAGCCAATAACAGCAGACGACAATTAGAAGCAGACAAAGCCTTTAAAATATAAAGGTATGTTATAGAAGATGTGATTAAATACACATAATACAGAGTGTGTGAATCGTATAACATACCCCCAAAAAAGCCCTCATTAGGAGACTATTAAAAGATGGCATCATCTGTGGACATTTCCCCCCGGCGGCCACGTCCCACCCTAATCTTTCCCTCTTTAGTAAAAGGACAAAATGGCCTAAAAAAAATTAAGCAGCTTTCCGCCTTTTTCATAACCTGTCCATTGCGAGGACAGATCTGGTTTGGGTAGATGGATTGCGCTGGTGGATGATGAATGTGAGGCTGAAGGATCCAGATCACTAGCCTGAATGATATTTGTTATGTAATGTGTTATATATGAAGTGCAAAAGTAGCGTGTGGACTAAATGTTCTGGCTCGTTGAGAGTGCAGAAAATGTAATCTACAGTATATTTTAATATTACATCTAACTAGTAAAATATTAAAATTGTAATGAAATAACATTACTTATATACATACAGTATATAGTATAATTTATAGTCAAAGAAATGCTGTTAATATTTTGTTTGTAAAGCATTTCTAGATATTTTAATAAATAAGGTGTATGTATATATACTTTCCAACATACAACACTATATGCAGTAAAAATATCTAAATAAATACAATCTATTTCATCACCAACACAAGGGCAAAATAAAATATTAATATTATAATACTTGATTATAAGAAAATTATATACAGTATTGTAATAACATACATATGTTATTTTATTACCATTGTAAAATAGCAGTAGTAAGATATTACATTTAAATATACATGTATACATTTATGTATGCAGTATAGCTATATAAATATTATATGTACAATATATAAGTAAAATAGAATGGAATATATACCTGCATTAATATTAAATTAGTAGACATGAACTCTTTAAAATAGGTTTTTGATAAGAAGGGTAAAAGCTACTGATGTTTAAATGAAACAAGTAGAATAATTGAACTGCATTCACTGAAACATTTTAGAATATATATTTTTTTAAATATAAAAAAGATGTTCTTTAAATAAAACACTACAAAATTACCACTACTACTATTATAAATAATAATACTATAAAATTAAAAATAACATTTATACATATGCAGTATAGATATTAAATATTATTTTACTAAATTTGGAATAGTTTAATGTATACATTTTATTAATATGTATTATATATAATGTATTATAGTTCTCTTTAACGCCCTCTCCATTTTTAGTCTTATTATTTGGCAAATTATTTATTATTTTTTCCTGAGTCTTAACTGTATCACAAATCCCATCTCTAAACTATTGCTCATCTTAACTAAACAAATATTTTTGAAAATCAGCTTCCACAACTACCACACGATCTGATAATCACCAGCTAAATCACTAGACTTAATTGCAAGTGAGAGATTGTCATTGTGAATTAATATTCACGTTAACAGCACACAGTGCAATTCACAACCAAATGACTTATTTCAATCTATCCGAAGATAATAGTCATATAGGTAGCACTCAGGAGCAGGGCTTGCATTTAGCATTAAATTATCAACAACAAGCCCAAAGTTTATTATTTTACACATACTCTACCAGGCATTAACAACGGCGAAGCGCACTCTGCCCTGACTCAAGACCACTGTGATGCACTTGACCCCTGAGGAGAGAAGTGTGACAATATTAAAAGATCGCCAAATTAGTCATATTAGAAAACTTCATAACAACTGGATAATTTCTCACCTGAGCCAAGGCAGTCCGGATTGGCTCGGATCGCTCTTCCTCTCGCAAGAATGTTCTCATCCGGTGAGTCGGGGTTGGTGGACCGGCTGCTCAGCCGCCGGGTCGCTGCTTTCATAGTTCACTCCGCCCCCTCTGATGGTCTGTTGTTCCCTAGGGCTGAACTGCTACTACCTGCCCCCTCCCCAGTAATCTGCCCGTTCCACCTTAGGCCGGCGCCGACCCGCAGGCGCGGCCCTGCGCTATGATTTCCTTAACTCCGCATTCGCTCTGCCAATCATCTTCGTGAGATCGCCATCACTTTTCGTTGGCGCTTGTCAGCGCTTTCTGCCGAGGACGCCGTTGCAACGGCTTTCCGCATGCTGCTGCGCGTTGTTGTTGCTTCCGTTTCCAGTTCGCCAGAACCCGTCCACGCTTCGTGACCTTCGTGACCGTCGCCACGACGGTTTGGGCTAGTCATGTCTGCCACCGCCGCCTGCCCGGAGGGTCTGAGAGAGGAGGCGTTAAGGCTTGATGGGGAACGGGACTCTGAGGAATTTCATGATAGTGGAGGATTACCCATCATGAGGGGCGTCAGACGAAGCAGAGCGATGACGCTGGTCCGGGTGGGACCGGGGACCGTTGTCGGGGGGAGAAGACGATCTCGGATATGTCATGTCTAAACAGGAGCGAAGAACTGACCGCTTAGGAAGTGTTCAAGTGTAGTGCACAACATTTTAAGAAAGTCACTCTCTGTCAGCATTGTAAAACCTATGAAAAAAAAAACTGAGCAGGAATTCAGATAACAAATGATTCAGCCAAATTACATTTGATCAGAAGTGAAAATGTTTACGGGAGAATTTTGCAACTATTAATGAAACAAATTCAGCAACAATGCCGAAAAGTCTTTTATGCATCTATTGGCTTTACATTTGAGCAACAAAGGCTCGACATGAAAGCTGTCACGAGGCAGGAAGTGGCCATATGGTGAAAATAGGGTTTGAAAAATGAATTTGGAGATGGCGCTTCTCGCATGGACATACTCAGCTGCGAGCCAGCCTCTAGTTCGGAGAGACAGGATGGTGCTCTATGCCCTGACGCTGGCCAAGACCATAAACTATTTTCTCCTGTTGCCTCAGAGTGCCCTCTTTCTGTGGGAGGATTTGTGCACCTGGAAGGAGTTAGGGAAGAAAGGCTTAAAAGAAATATTGGACAACCGTAGGCGTCAGCTATAATTGAAAAATAACCTAAATTAGTAAATGCTTTTCTGTTCATGCACAAAAAAAAGCTACAAAGGTCCAGGCTTGAACAGACCAAATTTAGCTTGAAACGTTCAACATTTAACTTGGATAATAAAAAGGATTTGGAAAGAAAAAACGTCCTCTTGACTCAGGATCCAAATAGTAGAATAAATGAGAATTTGAAATGTCTGGGAAATTAGGAAAATACTCTTTTTATATTAAGATTTAGTGTCCAGTAGTAAACTATGATATTTTTGCATTATGATGCTGTACTTCCTTTTTAAACATTTAAAAAATGTTTTAGGATTCAGTTTAGAGAGAAAACCTTTTATTTTTCATTTTTGGGAAATGATTGCTTTTGTTTTAGAATTTAATAATAATTCAATGATTAACTATAATGCTGTACTTGATCTTAAGAGGTTTGGGAAATCTCCCACTTTAAGAATTTTGCGTTCAATAATAAAATATGATGCTGCAATAACTTTATAGCATTTAAATGTAATTGTGATTATTTTTGGAACACTGTGAAAATAACATTTTGGTTCTATAATTGCGTCTAGATCAGGGGTTTTCAACTGGTTCTGTCCCAGGGACCACCAGTCAGATTAAACATATTCTATGCCCATCAAAGTTCGTGTGTGAGTTACGTAAGTTAGTATTAATTTATTAAATTAATAATATAAAAATTAATATAAAGATGACAAATCATCTATAGTCGTTTTGAAAAGAAACAAATCAATCATTTAAAAAGTGATTAGTAGTGAAACCGGATTGCACGCTCAGGACCACTACCGTCACCGCCGACAGCCAATAAAAGTGCCCAATCGTTGAAAACTGGATCTAGAAATAATGTCTGACGAACTATTATTCTTGCTTTATTATAAGGTTGTATTTGCCTGTTAGTTCCCCACGGTGCAAACCAGAAGGAAAAGACAGAAAAGTAATTTCACTAAAAAGCAAAAAGGTTGAACGCCTGGGTTTGTTATCTGGTTGTTTAGCAGGCTTACGGAGCCGGAGGCTGCGGGCGCGAGTGGATGTGTTAGATGAGGCAGGCCGATTGCTCATTGTCGCCACGGCCACGCACAGTTGTGCAACGTAATCTAAAAGCAGTTTCTCGTGTGTCAACACTGTTCCACTTAAATATGCGCCTCCTGCAGATAAAATGCTTATGCTACTGCTTAGCTTTTAAATCAAAAATATTATACCGAATCCTTTTTATTAAAAATATTGCATCTACTTGCACTGATTTAAATGAAAAGAAAGGAATTTTTTAAAGTGAGTGATGCATTGTGAACACAGACAGCACAGGCCACAGTGCACCAATGGAAAGTGATTTTGACCTATCTGTGAAGGCGAACTGCAGTGGTAGCTTAAATGGGATCTCCGATCATGTAGTGAACTCCCAACCATTACGCCAAGAACTGTCTCAAGGTTCTGCCACCAAGTGAATGTATAAGAATTAAATGTGAAGAATTTTACATTCGTAGCATGCATAAAACAGCATAGAAAATTTTACTTTCAATTTCTGTTATCTGTCTGCAGATTTGTACTTAGGTTAAACTTATTGTAATATAAAAAACAGGTTATTTATCTTTATTTGGCCCCTCATCTCCAGTATTTGCCAAAGTTTGTATACTGTATCTCTTTGGCTTTTATTTTTTCTATTATTATTATTATTATTATTATTTTTTAAATTATTTGCCCAATTACAGAAATAAAGAGTGACCAGAGATACATTTTACTGCATGTTGTACCTGCATAATTTGTATGTGCCAAACAGCAATCCCTTAAATCTATTTTAATGTAAACATTTTAGTGTTTGAGCATCTATAAATATGTAAGATGGAAAAACCTTACAATAAACGGCAACATGGATCAAGTATCAAACTGCTGTTTTAACATGAAGCAATTCCTATTGTTCTAAAATAGTAACTGTAATATCCCATCGCCATATCTTAGTTTGATTGTTTAAACCAAATTACAAAATTCAATTTGCTTTGTGAAAACCTCAAAAATCTTTTCTATTTCAAAATAGGCTATGTCTGCAGATTCATTGAACACCTGATTGCCTTTATTAGTTAATTCGCCTAGGAGGAGTTTCTTTGTCCATAATCCCACTTAGAAACTTGTTTGGCTTAAACTAAAGAATCAGATAAAGCAGGAATTTTCACGCCAAATTTCAGTTTTCTGCAACTTACGGTTCAACCTGTACAATCCATTTTGTAGGGAAATAATAATAATAATAATAATAATAACAATTAATAATAATAATGAAGTAAACAGTATAACTTATTTCACCCAGCAGCACCACCCCATGCACCTTTTTGTGTTGGAGAGGCTCTGGCCTGCGATGAGATCGTTCAGCTCCCCTCCGCTGTCTTTCTCCTCCTCCCTGGCAAGATTCTCTGGAAGACTCTCGGAGTCGGCCTGGGCTTTCAGGGACAATTCCTGATCAAAAACAATCAGACAAAACCTTATTATCCCCATTTTAATCATAACTTTTTTTATATATGCGATGGAGGATGGGGTTGTGGAGGAAGAGAGGAGAAATTGTGCTTAGATTTCCGTTCCTATATTTCTCTAGCCTATATTTACGAAATATTTATTGTATGTCGAACGGTAGCGCTTTGTGCCAGTATGTCCAAAAGTAGGGGATTTTTTACTGTTCGTTTCTTCTGTCTTTAAAGGTCCTATGATGATACATTTTTAAATAAGTGTATTATACATTTCAGCAAGTTAAATAGGCCTGGTTTAGTTTGGAAAAGTTGCTTGTTGAAACACTTCTAGATTAGGCATTTTCACCCCGCTTTTTAATTCTGTTTCAGTCCTTCAGAACAGGCTGTTTCTCATTACATTCCTATGTAAATGGAGTTACTGCTGCCTTTCGCTAAAATTCGGAACCGTAGTGGTGATACAGCACTTACAGAGTTTACCTCATGAAAATAACGATATGGCCACAGTAACAGACCATCCATACAGCCATATATATTCAACACAACACTCAATCGTAGACTTTTCATCAGATTCCTGAGCACTGGCGTTTTGCAAGAAAAATGCTGGCGGATCAGGAAGCTAGCAGTTCTGGCCCCTGTAAGAGCTCAGATAGGAGGGTAGAGTTATTCAAATGTGCCCCACTGTGACGTAGAAGTAGGAGAGAAATTTAAACGGCGTTGTTTAAGCACACAAATTTCTGGTTATTAGTAAATTAGTCAATAACACAACTGACCATTTTTTAAATCAAACATACAATGTGTGTAGAGGCAGTACCCAAATGTCTGTCCAAAGAACACAAAAAGTAATTTTTTTCATAATATGGGACATTTAAAATGTAAGGTGAAACGTTACACGAGGAGCACAAGGTGAAACGTTCGCGAACAAAATATCTCTGGCTGCATGCACATAAATGTTTAAACTAACTTGCGTGTTTGCCTCACTTAATGAATATGAGCTCGCACCTGTGATGGTGTCCTGAGCCGCTTAATAGTATGGTAGTTAGGGCGCTCGCATCATACTTTTCTATGTGGTGGTGTGCATCTCAGGAAATGAGTGTCACACACACACCTCGCTCCACCCTGCTTTCACGATCGCTTGACTTGGCAATGTGTGTTAGAAATAAATACAGGATGTTATTTTGTACTGGGGGCCTGGCAATTTTGGCAAGCAAAAATATCTTGTCTTTAGACACCATTCCGCTCAAGGCCAAGGGTTTCGACTCGGCCTTCGCCACGAGTCGGCATCGGATATCGGTGATCAGCCACAATTCCCCACTGTGCATGCCTCTAATTTTGGAGGCTAGTGAGAGACAGTGAGAGGGAAGAGAGTGATAAGGTGGTTTTGGGGTATGAGAGACAGGCAGAGAGAGAGAGAGAGAGAGAGAGAGTGAGTGGTAAAAGGCAGAACTTGGATGCCGATTGGCTATTGAGTGCAGCTTTTGTTTGTGAGATTCCTGATTGTTCCAAGAAGGAGCCAGCAGACTCTCTCACGCCTTCAAGTTTCTTACACCCTGAGAGCGGAACGTCGGCTACTGCCACACACAGAACAGGAAAAAAAGAGATGGTAAAGGAATGGTTCTGTGGAAAGAAACGTTTGTAAAGAGTAGAATCATTGTAGTCCCACTAATTACGCATCGCCTGAACTTTTGGTCTTGCTCTACCTAAAACCAACATTTTGATAGTCAGCAAAAAATAGAAACCAACAATTTGGTTCATTTGTACAGGAAAAAAACAAAATACAAAATCAACTCACGCATGAAAAAATATAATTCAAATCACTTGCTGTTACAAAGGTTGAATCATTATCTATTTTAAAGATGGCACACGTGATTTTATTTGTTCAACCACAACGGTAAAGCACTTTGAGATCACCACACAGCACTAAAATATCTGAAACAAAGTTGATGGTTTTTGTGAGAGTTCCACTATTCCACTGCATGAAAGAAACAAATCATGATATTTGAGATCCTAGATTTATTGGAGTGATTTTTTTATTTATAGAGGTACTAGATGTACCACGTGAAGATATGCAATGTGCCATAAAAAATGAAAGCTACTACAAAGCAGATACCAGTAACAACTTTTATGTCTCTATTGCACACTTTCGCCAATTTCCACACGCGGCACGCCGCAGTGTAAAGAGTAGACGGTTAGATATGAATAAACAGGACACACTCTGGGCTGGCCCAGATGTTAAAAGAACAAAATAAACACATGCATCCAGAGCCAGCGATGTGAGGCCGAGCTGAAGAGGGATTATGGTTTGCTGAGGGATACCAGGCCAGCCGAGACTAGCCTAGATTCTCACTCATAGAGAGAGAGAGAGAGAGAGAGAGAGAGAGAGAGAGAGAGAGAGAGAGAGAGAGAGAGAGAGAGAAAGAGAGAGAGCTGCGGGAAAGAGAGAGAGAGCTGCGGGACAGAGAGAGAGAAGAAAGAATATATAGAGAGAGACGGGGATGGGCAAAGAGAGAGAGAGGCAGGAGGAGAGAGGGAGAGATAGAGCATGGGATATGGAGAGAGAGGGATGGAGAGAGAGATGGGAATGGGGAAAGAGAGAGAGACAGGGATGGTGAGAGAGAGGGATGGGGAAAGAGAGAAAGAGAGAGAGAGAGAGGCAGGGTGATGGAGAGAAAGAGAAGGATGGGGAGAGAGAAAGTAAAGGGACTGGAGGGAGAGGGATGCGAAAGAGAGATTTGAGAAAGAGAGAGATGGGGAGAGAGGCAAGGATGGGAGAGAGAGAGAGATGGAGGGGGGAAAAGAGAGAGAGAGAGAGAGGGATAGGGATGTGGAGAGAGAGCGCGAGGCAGGGATGGAGAGGGAGAGAGAGAGAGAGAGAGAGAGAGAGAAGGATGGGGAGAGAAAGAGTAAAGGGACTGGAGACTGGAGACTGGAGACTGGGACTGGACATGTTTAGCTCTATGTCTGTCTCCCCTGTCTAGTCTAAAATGTATATTGTATGTTGTCTGGTTTTAAAATGTATATTGTTTAATGTATATTTTAGTATTTTACTTATTTATTGTTTATTCCATGTACCTAGTCGTGCCACTGTCTATTTATTCTCTGTTCTACTGTTCTTTGTTTGTTTGCACTGAAAATAACCTGGAGCCACGTCGTCTCGTCTCTCTATGTATCTGTACAGTATATAGCAGAGATGACAATAAAGTTGACTTTGACTTTGACTTTTGACTTTGACTTTGAGAAAGAAAGAAAAAGAGAGAGAGAGAGCTAGTTAAGAAAAATGTCTCTTATTTTGGTGTTTTTATACATTTATGGTACTTATCAGAACTGCAATATATACAGAGGGGGAGGAGTTAAAGGGATTAGAGGAAGACAGGATTTTTCCTCAAAAAAGGAGAGGTGTGGTTCCATAACATACCCAAATATCCCAAAAAACATGAACAAAAGACATTTAGCATGTATTTAAAAGAGTGAAAGCGAGCGAGAGAGAGAGAGAGAGAGAGAGACAGATGGGGAGAAAGAGAGAGGATGGGACGGTGCTAAGATGTAAACCAAACAGCACAGAAAATAAATATATTTACATTTTTCCAAAAATACTGAAGATTAACCTGAAATAATGTTCATTAAAACCTACAGATTTCTCAGAAAATAAATTAGGTTAGCATTTCTTCATTTCGAATTCGCCTCAGATTTAAGAAGATGAACTGTGCAAAAAGTGTTTTATTTTATTATTTTAATGATATTTCACAGTCATAATTATAGTCATGCCACTACTATAAGAGCAATATAATAAGTATTTATTTATTTGTAATATACCATATTTCTATATAATATAAACACGTTTATTGGCCATATTTATTTGCCAACTAATTTATGTGATTAACTAACTACTTTAATGATAGGTTTAATATTAGTAATTTTTTACCCTACAAACTTCTCAAAATTACTCCCTACACAAGATTACTCCCTCAATAGGGCGAAAAAGTTTAGCTTTTTTTGGAACCCAACAGCTGGCCTCTTGTTGGCAGGTACACCATGTTCATCATTGCCTACAGCTCCTGCAACATTTAAGCAAATCCCCCTCACATCTGCCCAAATCTCTTTTTCCTGCTCTCCACCTCCTCTCTCATCTTTCAGCGTTCCACAGATTACTGGCATTTTTTAAAATAAGTCAGTCCGTAGTCCATAAACGAATCCCCGTCGCGACGACAATGATGCACATCTTCAGCCTCAATACGTTGCTCCAGGGCAGTGCGGAAGTCTGCTTTTAAACTCCAAAAAGAGGGCATGTGAGGACGGCGAATAGAGGGAGAAGTGGTGGGGGGGAGAAAAGAAAGAAAGAACACTTTTCACTTTGATAAAACCGCTGGCATGTGAGTAGAGCCCAGCAGTGCCAATGGTACGCTCAGCAGAAAAGAAAAGAGAATGCTGCCAACGGAATCTGCAAGTACCGAGCTCAGCAAAGTGTGAATAACGAGACAGCACCGGCCGGCCGGCCATTAAATGTCCGTTCTGAAGCGGGCTGGAGGCGAGGGGCCAGCCATCGCAGCTTTTAAGACCTTTTCCCAAACTCGGGGAAGATCCGTCCAGCCGTGGCCCAAATTTACAGACAACGCAGGCTGTGGTTGGATCTGGTTACCTCGAAAAAGGCAGGCTATGAGGTGTTCTAGAGTTACAACCAAAAAACTGCTGATCTGATGTCACCCAATATGAGGTGATAAACAAGTGCTGGACTGATAAAATTATAGTTTATTTATATAGTAAGTATATAAGTGAGTGAGTAGGTATTTGTCATTATGAACACACCACAGGACAGTGCATGACAACCAAGTGTGACCTCTGCATTTGACCCTTCCATGAAGAAGCAGTGCTTGGGGACAGCACTTTACTCATGAGTACCTCAATGTTACCTTTACTAATCCTGGATTGGAACCGGTGACCTTCTGATCACAGGTTCAACTCCCTAAATGTTACACTACTAAAGTATTTATCAGTAGTAAAACAACAGTAAAGTTGTGGTCTGCAGTCTGGCAGATGAACTAGCCAAAAAAAACATTAATAACATGCCGCAGGTTACTTTCGTAACTGTCATTTACCTGCAGATTTATAGACCGGGAAATGCATTTTGACTTGGGTTGGCTGAGTGGCATGGGCGACACGGTGGGGCAGTGGTTAGCACTGCCGCCTCACAGCAAGAAGGTCCTAGGTTTGATCCCCGGGTCAGCCGTAGGGTCTTTCTGCGTGGAGTTTGCATGCTCTCCCCGTGTTCACGTGGGTTTCCTCCAGGTGCTCCGGTTTCCTCCCACAGTTCAAAAGCATGCACTGCAGGTTAATTGGCGAATCAAAACTGGCCCCATAAGGTGTGAGCGCATGTGCCCTGCGGTGTGCTGGCGCCAACCCGGGGTTGGTCCACCCCTTGCGCCTGCAAGTTCCTGGGATAGGCTCCGGTTCCCCCAGCAACCCCGGTTGGGATTAAGCTTAAGCTAAGTTCAGATAATAAATGAATAAATGGCTGAGTGGCATTTATTATTTTCAACTAGCTGAAAAATAAAACGTACTCTCTCTTTAGTCCCGCGTGGTCCAGTCATCTACAAATCTGCCCAAATGCAGGCTGTGGTTGGAACTGTGCACCTCTACAAAGGCTGGACCATATGAGCAAAACTGTCTTTTTCATGCTGAGTCAATAAATTGCTGACTCAATATTACCAGCTGATGAGACAATAAATCAGCTGATAAACGATACAGCAAAACAAATAGCTATGTGTTTTTACTGTTATCACTAAGTAGTCGTGACAAAATCCATTTTAATGTTTCAAGTCCATCTTTCAATTCACCGTTTCTTTATTAATTGTCATTTATTGGCTGATTTATCAGCAATTACCTGATTCTGAACGACCCTTCCTTTTCAACTCCTTTATTTTTGACCCAAATTTGCGCCATTTTTGATTATGGAGGGCTGGCCAAGCAGCAGTTATCATTTTCACCCCCTGCTGAAGAAGAATCATTTCACTCTCTCTTAGGGCAATTAATCAAAACCAAAATTCCAAACCCCTAATCAACACAGTCTTGCCCATAACAATTATATAGTTTATTTTTTAAAATATCATATAACCCAGCTGTACTCTCTCTCCAGTCCTGCGAAGTCCGGCCTTTGCACAACAGCTACAAATCTTAATGGTGAGAATGGAACAACACATCTGTAAAAGACTGGACGATGTGAGAAAAATGTCTTAAAGGGGATCCTAAAGTCCATCCAATAAATTGCTGTCCCAATATTATTCCCTGATATGAGGTGATGATTCTGCGTTGGCTATTATAACGTCTAATAAATGTCAATTAACAAAAAAGAAAAGGGACGTTACTACTGTTTTCACTGAGTAGTTTGTCAACTTGAGAACACACTCTGCTCAGTTTTCTCTCTCTTACTCACTTGTGAAAGCTGGTTAAGAACACTAGCCATAAGCAAATACGACACCGCTTTTGCTGAAAAGTAAGCTCAAGAAAGTGTCATAGTCAGATCACCTTGCTAATAACAGAAGTGTTTATAATGCCTGATAAATGTCAATTAAAAAAGTAAACAGGTCAATGTCTCAACCATGTTAATGCTGTCATTGTGTAGTTGTCTACTAGAGGGCAGAGTGCGATTCTGATGTTTGTGTCTTACGCTTTATCAGTACTGTAGTGCCATGCTGATATTGACTGATGTGAGCTAATCACATATTAATGTGTTTATAATAGCTGATAAATAAATACGTTCTGTTAATCACATAATTTATGCTGTCACTGTCAAATTTATCCACCAGAGGGCAACACTGCAACTCCACTGTGGGCTTTTTTGTGTTTTCACTATTTTTAAATCAAAACTGTATTATACTTTCTTGCCATTTTTAAACTGAGCAGATTCATCCAACAACTATCCTATAACTACATTGTTGCTGCATTTGTTTGTCAGTAAGAAAACAACTTCATTTGTTTTGTGTGTTTTTAAACATTTGCCTCGTTTATAAAAGTGTATGTTCTGTTGCACCTATTTGTTTAAACAAGATAACAGCACACACTGCAGTTAAAAATTTTATGTATGCAAATAAAACACATTTTACCATCTGAAATATGACGTGTTACCTTGGTGAGATCTTAAATAAGGAAAAGACTGTGCCACTGAAGCAAAAATGTATATGTTTAATTTTTAGGATTAGCTAAATATCAATATTGGTCTTGAAAATTTTATATCAGTTAGGCTTTAAATAATACAAAGAATTTTACATTTTAACATTAGGTATTTATACATGGTAAACCTAATGCCTTGATGGGTCAAACCCAAGCAATTAGCAAAGGCTAATATTGAAATAGCAAACAAGATATACACCAACTATCCTATAAATATACTCACTGCGTTGGTAGATACAATCCCAAAAAATATATATTTCCAAAAATAATAACAAAATCTCTAAATCAGTAACAGCCCAGTCAAGGTCACTCAGATGTCACCCCTCACCAGCATTCGTCTAAACATTCGGCAAAGACGCAAGCACTCTACTTACGGACTTTTCTAGGGAAACAGCCCCTGGCTCCCATGGCTACGGAGGCTTGCGGATACGCGACGCAGTGCTGGAGGATATCCATTTTAGCGAGCTGCTGTTGGTTCCGTAGTTTGGAAGTAAGAAGGGACGGGGAACGGAGGACGGAGATAAAATTTGGCGGGTGAGCGGAAGCGTGTAAGGGGTGGGCGGGGTAGCGTGCAAAGCGGGAGCCAGTAGTGGGGATTAGGATGGATGGATGGAGCAGAATATGCGAGAGAGAGAGAAAGAGAGGAGGGTGGAGAGTGAGAGCAAAAGAGACAAGAGACTGAATAAAGAGAGCAAGAGTATAAGTGACAGGGCGGAAGAGCTAGAGAGAGAGATAGAGAGAGAGAGAACGACAGAGAGCGATGCCGATAATCTCTGTCCTCAGTGAAGTTCAGACTCACGCACGGACAAACTCATCCATCCAGCGAAAGAGTGCTCGAGGTAAAGAGGGGGAAAAAGGGGATTTGTGCTTAAAGTCTGAACACCAAATGGAACATGGACACAGCTCCGGGATGACGGCCTCAATTTATATAACCTCCTGCTGCTGCTCTTTAATGGCAGGCTGTCTTTTATCTATTGCTGAACGCAGTCATGGCACAATACTGCCGTTTTCCACTCTTATCCCGATATTAAAATTTGATTATCAGGAGATACAGAAATGCATCCGATATTTTTCCAGTTAATGAAATTTTGAAACCATTTATTCACCACATTTCATTTACTGCATTGTCATGTTGAAGTGCTCTAGTTTGGATAACCCAGTGTTTTCCCAAACGGTGGGCCACAAAAAAGTACATACTTAACACTGAAATGTAACTAGAGGTGTGAACCTTAAGCCTTCAACCTTCAATTCGATTACGATTATCACGTCAATGATTCGATTCAATGCCATATCTCAATGCGCCACAATGCATCTCATCAATTTTACTTCATTACTTGACACTGCACGCAGACTGGGCATGGATCGCAGATTGGGCAACCATAGTTACTACCGGGATGTTCTTTGTAACTAGAATTAGATGCAGCCAGAAAAACACCAAGCAATGTCATGATGATATAATCCAGGGGTTTACAACTGGTTCTGTCCAAGAGACCGCCACTCCGACTATGCAGTAGACTGCAGCTATCCACTGTGTGTCCGTGTCTTATTTTTAGATAATGGCATTAAATTCATTATTCATAAAGATGCCCAAATCATCTGGAAATGTTTAAAAAATAAATAAAATAAAAAATTTTTTAGAAAGTCATTTCAGTAGTGAAACTAGACTGCATGTCACAGACCAACTGCAATGCAACCGCGGACCACCAGGGGCCAGCAGGCCACCAGTAGAAAACTCTGGATGTAATCAATTATGGTCAGACACCATATTGATGCAGAATAGCCCACCTCTGCATCGAGATACACTAACTATGTGATTAATGTTAACACTTCAGTGTCACACAGTTATTATTTAATTAGAACGGCAGAGAAGCTTTACCTGTGCCCTCCCCATTGAGAGGAGACCTGTACTGGGACCACATGGTGGTTTGTCGAGGGGCATCCTCATTGGATACAGCGGTACCATCCGGGTTGGCATAAAACAGGAGCAGCGGCTGGAAATGACCCCGGATGCATTTGGACGCCACGTCTTTCCATTTGGAACCGATCTAGACACAACAAGGCAATGTGAGATTTCCACAGAGACTTCTGTAGGGAAACTAGATTGTCCAATGTGATTGCTCAAGTTTCGTAGCTGTGACATGAAAACTGGCCGAGCAGAAAGACTTTGATTAAAATGCACTGAAGTGAATGGGGAAAGAACGAGGGATGATAAAACTAAGATAAAGACGAGTGTGTCGAAACGGATTGTATTCAATACATTTAGAAGAGTTTATTGAATCGTGAATCATTTATAAATCATGAATCGATTTTGAATCGAATTTGTTTCCAGATTGCTGTTTTGAGTTACTATTCCCATTTCAACAACAAAAAAAAAAAATCTAACTGAATCAAACGTAGTTTACGCATACTGACTGCATCTCCTTCATGCTCACGCGAAGGCGGTCTATCTGGGCAGATTTCGACACTGCGCCATCTACAGGATTTGCGAGCTAAACTTCGGGTGAAAAGTAAACTACTGCCATTACGTGAAAAATTACATTGAAAAATATGAATCTTTTTTTTGGAAGAATTGCGATTCAATCCAATTTTTTTTTTACACATCCCTAGAAAAAACGAAAAAATGGACAGAACTTGCAAACGAGTGCATATATCTAAAATGTGCATACAAGCATTCCACACTGCAATAGGCCCCACATTTAAGAGTTGTAATGTAGGAGGAGTAGCGCTCGGAAAAAGTGTGTGGAATAACCGGATAATCGGATAACTATATATGACGATATGCTCACTGCAGTCATAAAAATATAAAAAACCTGGATCTATGACACCCGGGTGATGTTTAAAGCCTCAGTGTAAGCACCTCTTTCACTGTGGCATCGTCGAAGAAGACCCACTTGGAAGACTTGCTGTGATATGCGAAGGCTAGGTAATGGCGGCTGGAGTAGCAGATCATTCCCACCAGGTGGAGGTCTCTTTTTTTTGCATTCTCATCCGTAACGCGATAGAAAAGCTGAAACAAGAGAAGAAAGGTAACAATAATTTACATTTACAGCATATAGCAGACGCTCTCATCCTGACTGTTCTTATCCATGACTGTTCTGCAATATGTAAAGCTAGTAAAATCAACAAAATGTCATTAAGACCAAGTTACCGCCAACGAAGTTATATATAAACCTGAAAAATGTGAGTTAGTGCACAGGTAACAAACGTACCAGCTAGTGAGTTAGTGTTTTTTTTTTTTTTAAGTGCATGACTGGTGTTATCCCGAGCAGAACGTTTTTTCAGTCCTTGAAGGAGAACTTCGGTCAATTTCAATATTTAGCTCTATTGTTTGGTGTCACAGAGTGGTCAGTAGCAACAAAAATGACAAAAATTGGTGCTACCTACTTCGACTTAATTCAAAGAAAAATAAAAGAATAGGCCAAATATCATAAAAATATATCTCTAGAAATAATCAAAATTAAGCAACTGAACTAAACACAAAATAAGAAAATAATAACCAAAATATTATAATATAAGGAAAATATATCATTAAAAAGAATTAATCAGAATAACATTTAATTAATTAAAATAGTAATAATAATTAATAAAAATGCAAACCCAAGTATTAGAAATATTTGAAGAAAAACCTAAAAATAAATTCAAGTGTTATAAAATGCTACCAACTTATTGACATTGTTTAACTTTTTTCTTAAAATCAAATATAATCAAGTGTAACTTGCATCCCCTTACAATAACAGCAATTAAGAGATTCCCATTCCATTCCATTTTCATTTTGAAGGAGGACAAACTTTTGCGCAACTTTAGTTTTTCCCCATCTAGTCTTGTTTGGTGCATTTTTCCCCGACCCGTTTCTAATCTTTGCTGTACGACACGGCTGGGCCGTATCGCAGTTTCAGAGCACATCAAGTAAAGAAGAAAAAGCGCCGTCGGCGCTGAGGAAATGTCACAGCACGCATGGTTGTGTCATGACTGTGCCAAGGACTATTATCTGAGCGATGGACACACGGCCTGAGCTGCTGTGATGCGATGACCCGAACGTTCAGTGCCATTGGCTACTGCCAGTTCCAAGGCTGCTGACAATGAAGCGGAGGTCAAGCGGATGAGCGTGATGAGCGGCGTCTATTATTTTTGCGAAACAGGCTTGCAAGGCCATGCATCATGCTTAGATATTGAAGTGACATTAATTTTGCCATTAAAGTCAATCGAGAAAAGAAAAAATACAATTTGGCTGATGTCAAACAATTGATTTCTTTTCAGGAACATTGGGCCTTATTTATTTTCATTGGCTATAGCTTGCTTAATCACGTCTTTGTGGTGTTCACATGTCGCTGATCAAATATGTTGGACCCTTCTGGACAACTCAAAAACAACCTTAAAATCGTGTAGTGTTGATAGACTGCACACAGACAAATGGGAAACCAAAACCAAATGGGGCGTTTTTTAAAACTCAAACTAAGAACCGTACCCCCGAGAGGTTGAGATGCGGCCCAAGCGAACGGATGACGTCTTCGGTCAGGTCCGACTGTTCCGAGTCCCACACGAAGCCGATGGTGACAATCTCGGGGCAACTCATCAGGACGCGGCGGATTTTGATGCTCTGGCCACAGTTGCCCTGTGGAGCAAATGCAAACATTCATTCATTCATTTTCCGAACCGCTTCCATCCCAACTGGGGTCGCGGGGGGACCGGAGCCTATCCCAGGAACTGATGGGCGCAAGGTGGGGACCAACCCTGGGCAGGCGGCAACACACCGCAGGGCAAATGCAAACATTTCCAATAAATTTCAGCATTAGTGTCGGCTATCATCTTCGACTAACAATGCTTTTGTGATCGTGTTTCTTAACTAAGTTGTCTACGTCGCCGTATCAGGAGGATTTTTAGAGGCTCAGTTTTAATGCAGCAGAGGGAGTCATCTTTCGTGAACTCAATGCAGAACTAACCACCTATCTGTTGAGACGATCACTTTGGACAGCCTGATGACCACCCCCACAGGTAAACACACCAAACTACAAATTGGGCTGCAGGTTCGCGTTAACCAGTTTCAATCCAACGCCAATGTAATGCCTTACTGAAGTCAATCAAGCGTAGCTACAAAACGCAATAAAATCGTGCAGGGTGTTCAGAGAACGTTCACTTATCCAAGATTCGAATGCCCGTATGGATGGGGCCTTAGAATGTTTGACAGCACAGAATCACCAATAAAAGAAGAGTGGGGTGGGGTGGGGTGATGACCATGAGGTAGGATCCTCGCCTACAGCCCCCGAGGTCATAGGTGCTAATCCAGCTCTGTCCTATCTATAGAGGGCCCTTGAGCAAGACCTCAACCTCAGGCTGCTCCAGGGTGACCGTCACTGTAATTAGGAAACCGAAGCCGCTCTGAATAACAGCCTCTGCTGAATGCCATTAATGTAAATGCGAAAAGCGACCCAGTCACAAGTCATGGCACAAACGGAGCCCAGCGTTCTGCAGTTGCCAACAGAGACAAGAGGGCAACGTCGGCTAAGCAAGGCGCTATTTATAACCGCTGCACACAACTGGCAGCGAGCGCTTCAGGCCCGATCTGTCGCAGCGGACGAGGCATGACGATCTCAGACAGCCTTCGCCGATTGGCGCTTTGTGCAACGCTCAGATCTCATAAAGCAGCATTCGCTTTGCCCGAAAATATTCCACAGAACGTGGGGAGACATGAGCCGAGAGACAATGTTAGGAAACTCGCTTGGTCGCGTTTAATTGTCCCCTCAGGAGCATTTAAATCCCTTGTAGTTAAAAAAAAAAAATCCTCTCCACGGTTCCCACTAAAAGCATTTTTGGCTGCCGAAATCTTTCTGCTGACTCCATCAAATATTATTTTGATGTAATTGCACGGCAATTCCAACGTCTGCATCTGAGCCCCCTGCGATATTTAATAAAGCCAGTGGTAAAAGACGGGGAAACGTGCTCAAGCGTCTGAGGCATCTCCTTAGAAACACGTGTCATCCCCCAGAGAGCTACAGTAAATATAGACCGTCACATGACCTGCTGTTATGTCATCACTGGAACAGACTCGGAAGCCGAGCTCACGGCTGATTCAGCAGATAAATCACATTCGGGTCTTAAGAATCTGTGGCACTGGGATTTCAAACTCATCTATTTGATTCCAGACAGACACAAATATTAAAGAAACAGGATTAGTGGAGCCCAGAAATGAGGATTTAGTATATGAGTAACAAATCAGAATCACATTTGTAGACTTTTCAATTTTGCAAATTTTTGCGCTTTCATGAGCATTTTCCAAAAATGACTTTGCAATTTTCTAAATTTAGCTACAGTTTAGGTTTCTCCATTAATCATTTTTTTAAAAACTTTTCTTTCTTGCTCTTACGCCTCACAGTTCATCCCAACACGAGGCCAAGCATGCAAGACTCTTTCCCAATAAAAATCTCAAACTAAATATAAAATATAAATATAGCTGTAAGCAGCAACTAGCAGGGTCCAAGTAAATGTCACAAAAATTACCAAATTTTAGCTAAATTGAACTTAATACTCTTGAGTATATTAAGAGGTATACTGAGTATATTAAGCGATATTAGACGTTTGCTGATTATCTGTATCAGTGTTTAATTTTGAACATCACCGATAATAAGTAATTACAAGGTGTGCTTCTGCGGCTCCACTGCCGTCTCTTCTCTCTTATGATCCCACCCACAACAGTCTCTGATTGGCTATATGTCACACAAGTACGAGTCAATCAATATTTTCTATTTTGCATATCGGTTACAGGCCCAGTTAACTAGCAGTAGTAGGTATTGACCTCTATTCTTGAGATAAAGGCATTTAGCATTTATAGCGCCCCCTATTGTTTAAGTGGCGCCTTTGATGCTGGCAGGGCCAAAACAGTCCAAAGATACATCTGTTTAAGTGAAAAAAAAGCCACACCCCGTTGCAATTAAGTCGCTAATCTTATCCACCCATTTGTGAAATCCCAGTAAAGCTTTCTGTTTCCGTATCATGCTAAGTCTGCAGATTCATTTAATTAGCCTAGGAGGAATTCGCAAAAGTTTGTTTTTCATATTATGTGAATTAGCTCAAAATGGGATATCCACAGTCCCGATTAGAAAGTTGTTTGGCTTAAACCAAAGAAACAGATAAAGCAGGAATTTTTACTCCAACTGTGGAGGTCACAGTAAGCCTATAGGTCAAAAATGATAAGATTTTGACAAAATAGTTTTTTTATTTTCAAAGTTTTTATCCCTTTTACATTGTTAATTATTGCTTTAATCTCTGTCCATTTATTTGAACACAAGTCAAAAGGGACTTACTCTCTGTCTCACTAAAAATCAGACACAGGCACTACTATACTATGATTATTCCTAGCTAAAAATGTTCAGGTTAAGTAGGAATATATTTTTTTAAAAGCATATTTTTATCCAAGTCCAAACACAAACAATTAACAAAAGCCTGCTGCCACAGATGAGCATTTACAAAGGTTTGTAGAGTTTGCTCTCATGATACTATGATTACATTACCAATAGAACCTCAACCATGACCCATTGTTGATGTTAATGTAGGTCTTTAGGTAATAAAATGAAAGATTTTTACAAAATTATGTTGAGGACGAGACGTACAGGGCAGTTGCGCAGGTCCCCGATGGTGTTTGCTGCCTGCAGCAGTTCCCCAAACATATCAGACCTCAACCTGTCCGTCCTCTCCAGCACTCGCTCCACCTGTTGGCTAACCAATGGAACAAAAAACAGCTCATGTTATTCCTCAATGAACTTTTGCAGTTGCATTAGTACTAGCAATTTATGCTAAATTTTGCATTATTTTGTTAAGTTCTTGTTGTTCTAACTGTGCCAAACTGGCTCACCAGAGGGCAGTGGTGGAGACGTAGTGCACCAGCTCGGTGAAGGGGAGGGGGTCGGACGAGGCACCGCAGCTTCGGCACACAAACTACAATGCAAAGAAATTACAGTCAGTGCCACGCAGCATAAATCATGTTCACTGATGGATGCTGGATGCAGCTGCTGCCCAAAACACTGCAGGTAAAAATGGGAATTAATTGAGAAGAAAAGCATAAAACCTAGTTTGGATTCTGGTGGTCTCTTTCCCACTTAGATCCAAGGACTTTGCTATTGGTTCCAAATGCCTGTCTGGGCAGGAGTTTCATATTCTTAAACCAGATCCATTTTTAGTTATTTTCCATACTTCATTCTTGCTCTAATATCGTCCCATTCAAATAAACACAGAGCAAAAAGAACGAGGCAAATTCCTACTAAAAATTTGGTTCCAAATTTCTGACTAGACTGAAAAGTAGCCTCCCAGGGGCACAAGAGGAAATTTTATTCCACACCAAAGTATGATTTGTGATCTAAAAAGGTAATAGGTTAAACTGCATACTGAAGTATAAGATACAAATGTATTTACTATGGATGCTTCGATAAGTGGATAGGATATCAGGCCAATATATAACAACTCAAATAGTTGGACTGAGTATGAGCGCACATACAATTCATTATGCATCGGAAATGATACAGCAGTTAAGCTGCTTTATTGTTCGACACTTGCGCTAATTCATACATATTGATATGACAATGAGCAGAACAAGCAACACAACACCATAAAACACAGTTGTACTGTTATTTAAGACAAGAATTTCCTTAAGCGTAACAGCATAATCTCAGTCTCCTCCTCACAGAGAAATACTTAAATTAAATTAGAAACTGGTATTGGATCGGTACTCAGGATCGGCCAACAACCAAACCCCAAATATCAACATCGGTATCGGAACTGAAAAAGTCGAATTGGTGCATCACTGTTTTTTACTTCTATTACAGAGAAAACACTCTAATGCTCTCTGTTGTTCAGTTTTTGGATTTTCTGGAATTTCACACCAACTTGCTCTTAAATGCTTTGCTGCCTGAATGGTGTCAAAGGTCTGACCAAAAATGTGACCTAGACTAACTGTAACCTTTAAGAGAAGGCCTAAACCTGCTCCTACCTGCTCATACAGAGTCATGGCAAACTTCTGGTGCGTGATGCAGGACCTGGATGTGCAGATTTCAGCGGACGAGTCGCACACCAGGTGCAGGTGAATCCTCTCAAGAATGTTCTCCTGTCTCCCACGGCATCCAGGAAAAGAATCAGAGACAGTCGCAATAAAAGGTCAGGGCTGTTCTTGTCAAAAACACAACAGGTTTATTGAAGCTATTCTTAGGTTTGCGATTATTGCTTTATCATTGCTGATATTATTAGCATGGCCATTATATAAGACGCCCAGGATGGGTAAAGTAGTTGTACTTGAAACAAAAAGCTATTTAAAGCAGAAGGATAGAAAGAGTTGAGTGTCCAGGTAACAAAAAGAGTCTATATTTAACATACTGCTAAATTTAATAACAGTTAGAAGATAGTAGAAATGAGGCTCTTATTGCATAATTGAATGCCAAGTACACTCTTAGAAAAGATGTGTTAATATGGACACAAACCGTATCAAATTCTTACACATTAATGAGTGAGTTTTGGGACAATGTTTCACGTGTTAATTTTAACACATTCACTGGGTTAACATTTTTGACAGTGAAAGTGCCAAGAAAGGTAACGCAAAGATGCGTAAACATGTACTGTATAATGTTAACATGTGCTGTTCCTGGTTACGCATATTGTGTTGAATGCTTTGAACGAATGCACATGTGAAACATTTAAAACTACACATAACTTTGTGTAAAGGATCTGACTTTTTCCAACATAATTTTATTAAACATTAACACAAAATGTGTAAACTAAAGTGCTACACATTGTTTGCGTAATTTTTCTACACATTCATGTAGCTGTCTAACGAGCATTCACTTTCTATAATTTAGACCGAAAGGAGAACCTAAAGTACAAAGTTTATGAAGTTGACAGGCTGGAATGAAATTGTTATGGAGAAACAGAACAGGAAAGAACGACATAAATTAAACATTTATATGACAGTAAGCGTCAGAGTTGACCCGAGTATTTGTGGTTAGCAGAATGATAGACTTGCTTTTAGAAATACAATATAAAACAAGAAAGGTACTAAAAAGTAGAGGGGATAAAATGGTGAAAAAGGTTAAATGGATAAATTTTACAGATGTTTCGGCTAATTATAGTTGACCAAGCTGTTAAACTATGAGCTGCTGAATTTAGGGTTAATAAACCCCCTTGTAGTTCACTCAGGAGAACAAAGTTTGATTTTAGACTTTCCCAGAAAAGATACCTGCACCATCGACACTATTTAATTTTCATCATTAATAAATAAAACGACTAACACAGGAGTCTTAAGCAGCCTTGTTGGTGAACGAGTGAGGTTTAATATGCCTTACGAAACACTCTGCTGCATCGTCCATCAAGCCCAGCTGGAAACGCTGCTCGTCCTTGAAGGTCTCGGCCAGAGCATGCCGCAGGGTGTCCGAGGGCAGCGCCCGTTCTCGACTCTGCTGGAACTGGCTGAAGATACTCTGTAGAAATAAACCAAGAAGAGAGAAAGAGGGGGGCAAAAGAAATATTTCGTTTATATAGGGAGCAGAGAAATATCATATCAGACTGGCGGTTAATTCCGCAGGCCTCCTCTGTCGGAGCAGACAAATTTCAAGACAGCAGCAACGCAGCTGGGCAAGAGAGGTTATGCATATAATCAAACAAAATTTAGCTGCTTGTACAGTAAATATATCTAGAACCACAGCCTCCTCAAAAAAACACGAAAGCATGAAATTCTTTTTTGGAAAGACCCATTAAAAATAATTAAAGTGTGTGTCCCGGGTCGTATTTTTTGCAGTTTGACTACTTTACAGGAACTTTCTATAAACAAAAACGCAGAGATGGATAGCAGTGTGCGCAGCCTGAAATTCTATCATGAGGACAGATCAGTGACAGGTTGCAATGTTTACTTACTGACCTTTAAAGCACAGAAGATGCAGGCGTCTCCAAGGCAGAAGTGGGCGGACAATTGCCTCAGACTCCTTCTGAAGATGTCCAGTTGCCAGAGAACCTGCATGATCCAAACCAAAGCTTAGGGTAACTTCGCAACAGTCCCAAATAATGCTTTTTAAAAATAATTTACTTTATCCATGCATATTAATATAATAATACAACTTTATAGTCTCTAAAATTAAGGCAAAGTAACGTTTTGTAAACACTAAAAATATACTGTAGGTCAATATTTTCAGTGAGTGACATAATGCTAACTGCCGACATTAGCTGTCGTTCGCAATTTGGCAACAATACACAGATGACATCGTGATGCAATAAGTGTACAGCAAAGAAAATGACTCAGGCAAAAGTTGTCACTCCTTGAGTAAAAGTACTAAAGTATCTGACATGAACAGAACTTAAGTATTAAAGGTATGTTGGCTAGTCTTTCTTGTAACATTCACACTAATATAAGCATAATACTTTCAGGGGCAATTTCCCCAGTCAAGCATTAAGCCTTGATTTTGAATAGTAAATCTCCACTGATACTTCATCTTAGCCCAAGACTAGTCTTAATCCAGGAGCAGAAAACCGGCCCTTAATGTTTAAGTAGCTGATATGGACAGTATTAAAAGTATTTTGATGGTATTAGTAAAAGTTAGTCATTACAAGAAAGACTCAACTCAAAGTCATCAAATGCTTCAATATTTTTTAAATAGTGAAATTCCTTTAATTCTACATATGACAAGAATTAGACTGTGGACACCACCATCTTGACACAGAGTAACAGAAAGAATTAATTCAAGGTATAGTAAATGGCACTGTCTGTTCCAGTGTCCAAAAGAAAAATGTATATGACTTGTGTGGTAACAATTATCCCCTCTAGTATTATAGTAGACAAAAAAAATAAGTAGTAAAAAGCTACTTTCAGTATAACTGCAGTCAAGTAGGGAGTTCAAGTTACTAGTATTGGTCATACTCAATATACGCCAATTTTTAAAAATAATAATTACACATGAGTATAATAATGAAGTACAATTACTCAAGCACTTTACATGACTGGTGTACTAACCTCTAACCACAATAATAATACTATTTTACCATCTAGAGAAACTGCTCTATCACCCATTGGCTTTAGTCTGCAACAGGGATTGAGACTAGGGCTGTGCAACAAAATCAATACATCAGTATATCGCGATATTTCCTTTCACAATATATTATATAATATTTCTAGCTCCAAAAATCGATATTTCTGAAGGGGAGAATCATGCACCACAGGCAGCCTCAGATAACTGACTGGGCACTTTAATTTCTTATTTTCAATCTCATGCAGTTTATCTTAATGTTTTTGGCATCCACTAGTTCAGTGTGTTAAAATGCAAAGACAACTTTGTTATGTTGTTATGAGTTATGTTGTTTTGGCTGAATTGTTAATGTAATGTGATTCCACCCCGATCGTACACAGCAACTTGCATTTCAGCTCTGTTTTTACATTTTCAGTGAACTATAGAATATCGCAATATGTATAGTATCGCAATATATCGTGATATAATCAAATCGTGACCCATGTATCGTGATACGTATCATATCGTGAGGTCTTTGCCAATACCCACTCCTAGTTGAGACCAGAGGTGTAGTGGAAGAGGTGAAGTTTCATCCTCATACAGTATTATTTCACTTAAATGGACAACAATGCGATATATGCCAATATCACAATGTCTGCTACGAAACAATGTTGATTCGGTTTATTTCAGAAATGATGCCTACGAGACAATATCGTAATGTTGATTTAAGATAATTACTTCCATTCAAATCACACAAATCCCCACAAAAAGTGACTAAAATATCCTTTGACATTTTTATCCCTGACCTACTGCTCACAGTGTTATCGTGTTTTATTAAGTGTTATCGCACTTAATAAAAGTTTTGACGAAACCAACTGACGCCTCCAAGCTCCATGCATGACTGCATGTATGATATCTGACTAACGCATTCATTTTGGATCAATGCTGGGGCTGGCTGATATGAGCTCAACTCATTATCACCGACCCCAAGCACTGTTTCCAGGGCGCTGCAGATGTCAGCTGCCCACTGCTCCTTCACGGATGGGTCACATTTGGTTGTGGTGCACTGTGTGTTGTGCTGTGTTCACAATGACAAATAATCACTCACTTAAAGTTGAGAGTGGGTTAATGAGACCCCCTCAGTACTCACCTGCACGGCGCTGTTGAGGAAGCAGCTGTTCTGACCGGGCTCGTTGAGCAGGCCTTTAGTGAGGGCCAGAGAAAGCATGCTGCCTGCTTGATATGACTTTCCCAATCCCGGACCACCTGTCGTACCAGCCACACCTCCTCCGCCACTGCCGCCGTTACCCGGCTTCCTGAACAGCTTCACCCATGCCATGGGGCACAAGGCCCACCCTCCTTCCAGAGGGCAGAAAGAGTCACTTATTTAAGAAACCACAAATGCCAGTATATGTCTTTGGGCAACATCTGCACCCAGCAGCACTCTCCAGCACTGGATCGGGCGCCGCGTGTAGAGAGAGGGACGGTGTTTCCAGGGTGCGGAATCTGACCGCACACCATTTGGGATGGGAGAAGAAAGGGTGATGGCCGAGGACTTGTTAGCCCGACTCGGACAAACTTGAAAAAGACATGGTGGCTAGCCGAAAGTAGCAACATACTCTTTCTCCAATTCTAAAGAGCGGACGTCAGAGGCGGCGCATGGGATCTCTTCATGGGAAAGCCCTGATGTGCGAAAAGACAAGGATGAGGAAGAAGAGGAAGAGGAGCAGAAGGAAGAGGAGGAGGAGGGACGTGGGCAGCGGGACAAATCCATTTCTTCTCCAGGGTGTTCCTGATCAGGGTCAGTGCAGGTCAATCAGCTCATCCATAGGGACGTTCCAGAGGAGTGCACCAGAACATTGGCTGACAAAGGCCGACCTACTATGACTGACAGAGAGAGAAAGGGAGCAAGAGAAAAAGAAAGAAGGGGTGGAGTGGGACGGAGACAAAGGAGAAGGAAAATCAATGATTGTTAACTGGAAAGCCACTACCAGGCTACAGCAGGTATTTAGCTAAATGAGTTGTGATCTTGAACCCAGCTACAGTAGAAGCGTACATTTCCATTCAAGTTGCAATTGTATTCTAAAGTAACAACCAGTTTTGCTAGAAATAGGCACTGCTATTTAAGAAGCAACAATATCACTATCTGCCACACATCCACAGTTAAGCCAAATCCCTCTCATTCAACAGCCTGCTGATCATCTTTCAGGTCCTTTTAAGGATCAATACGACATAAAACATTCGCCGGGCCGCTTGCCGTTTTGTGCTGGTTCAGCTCTGCAGAAGAGAGTGAGGGCCACGTCCAAACATTGCATCAGACTCGCCTTCAACTCTCAGTTCACTTTCAGTGGTAAGAGGAATTAGGGACCTTGCCAAGATACAACAGCCACAGAGATGCCTCTTGCAACCACAATCAGCAATACTATACTCGCTTTCCTTTTCGATTCTGCAGTCACAGTTTTAAAAAAGGGGCATATTTAAGGAAATATTTTACTCATTATATAGATATATGCAAGTTCTTGATAGTTACTACTTACTTGTTCTAGAATATATTAACTGTAACTAACTAGAATATTAACTGTAATAATTATATCCATATTGACTGTTTACTAATTTTTTTCTTGTGAGAATTTCTATACTTAGAATTATAGAGCAGAAATAGGTGGATCCAGCTGCTATTTCAACTCAAGGTTTTCATCATTCCCTCTAAAGAAACTTTTTCCTATAACAGTATGTCTGTCAAACGCAACAGCATTGTGCAAATAAAAAATTTCAGCTGAGTCTTTTGCTTTTCATGGAAGTAGGCATAATTTTGATATAAATATGAAATATCCCATGTCTGGCATATTGGTAGCAGAATTAAAAGCCTTGAGCAATGGATTCCTCTGTGTCTTCTTTGTTCACATGATTAACATTTTTACAAGGCTATAGTTAGACATTTGTCACTTCATCTAGGAAGCAGCCTTAGGACAGAGCAAATGATAGGGGTGCATACAACCTAAAATTGCTCTGTGAATCCAATAGCAATTGCACTCAATACTTGAAGTGAGGCAGGAGGATTGAATTTGCCAAAAATGAGAATTCCATCTCTATTTAGAAAGACTGATCATGGCATTTGCCACCTTGTACATTGCTTTTAGTTAGCAGCAACCCACAGTTGGCGCTTGACTAGTCCGGTCTTGCCAGAGTCAACAAGTCCACTCTCTGTCCGCACTATCCATCAAAGTAAGAACACGTAACATTATACTTAGAAAGCTTCAAGGCAACGGAAGATGTTTGGAGATCCTCCATCCTAAATTAGATTGTGGGTTAATCTTACGCGAGGTGTCGCGCCTCTGCGACTAGTTCGATGATTAAGCTTCATCGTGGACTTCTTGGAAAGAAAGAAAGAAAAGGGGAGGGCAAGCAACTAAGTTAATTAGTCAAAGCTGATCATGGGATCTCCAGTGGTCGCTTCACATAACTAATGATCTGCTCTTGACAAATCATAGCTCTGCTTTCAACATGTGCCATTAGAACTGTAAGGAACAGCCTGGCTTGCTATTAAAAAAATAGCCCATAAACTCTTCCTTTAAAGCATAACCACTTTGTTTATTGCATTGGAACCCCATGCCAGAAGTTGACTTTTATGGAGGCCTAACAAGGGAGCAACTTTGCAATGTTAATGAGATGCCCGTAAAGCCGTGTTTAAAGATCTTTCCTGAGAAAATGTTTGTTTCTGAGGGTCAGGTGAGGTTCCCGACAGCGTGACTAACGCAAATAATATTTTACCCCTTTGCTGCCACCCTGAACACCTTCACAATCACTTTGAAACATCTATTCAAAAGTCTCTGGAAGTCTAGTGGGAAGTGTGCCAAGAATTAAATGGCGAGATAAACGACAGAATATGCGACTGCTGCAGCAAATCACAGGGTCTGAGAGGCAAGAGGGTTATCATAAAGCGGGTCTGCGAATTCCGGGCAGTTCCACTAATTAAGGCTATAAGGCCCCTTTATCCCACTTTTCAAAAAGGCCTTTCAACTCTCAGGAGGCTAACATAACCAGCTAAGACCCCCCGCATCTAAACAACTATTAGTTCTGACTGTGGAGCACACCATATGATTTCATTAATTAGGTTTTTAACTTATTAACTAACCCGAGTTGGCAGAGAACAGGCACGGAGGCCGGAAACGTAGTGTACCTGGGCCAACGGGCTCAGGGTCAGAGAGGCAGCGACGTGAAGCATCGTAGCAGCCGCAGTGTCGCAGTATATTACTGTGAAAATCACTCTCTGGAACACTGCCATAGCTCCTGCGTGAGGAGTGTGGATCCATCTGCAGACCGCAGCAGCACCAGCAAGCGAGTGGGTCAATGTGACCACTTCTTGTGGTTCAGGTAGTTATAGGTTTTAAAGGCCTCTAGAATAATAAGGAGATATATATATACATATATACATATATATATATACATATATAATAGATAGATAGATAGATAGATATAGATATATAGATATATATATGATATATATACACATATATTTGTCTCTTTTAGAGGTAAGCAAAAGTTATACCTCACAATTTCCCCTCAAGTCAATTTAACTTCTGGCTTTCTGTATTACAATTTATGTAGTTTATACATTGTTTTGTTTTTTTTAATTATTATTATTATTATTGTTTATTTTAAGTCAGTTTTGTAGCTAAGAAGATATTCTTTCCCCCCTCTTGTTTTTTTTAAACCAATTCCAAGAAATAACGGAATGGGTCTGGATTTGTTGACAAAATTTAGTGGAAAAGCTCTTATTACAGATGTACACGTGGGAGACAAACACAGACAAACAAACAAAGTGTGGCAAACGTAAAGCTTAGACTGACATGTAAAAAGACATCTTACGTTGGTCAAAAATATAGACAGGAGAAAAATCTTTACCCGAAATGTAGCAAAGAATTGGCGTCACAGAAAACGCGTAATTACGCGCGCGCGTTTGTCGCGTGATTGAGTGGAGAAAAGCCCGCAGCACGCGCCTGAAGGCTCCGTCTCGCGCTGGTTAACGTTCAACAATGCATTCCACGATTTCTTTCCTCTCTCTCTTACAAATGGCCATTCTTACTTCTTTTCTTTCTTACCATGCCCGGCTAAAAACGCCCCAGAAGTGGCACCGCAGTGCAACAGCACGCCAACCGATTTCCACTACAGCTCCGGTTCATAAAAAAATCCCCGCGTTCCACCTGTCAGGACGCATGCGTGCCGCGAGTCCACTTTTTGCCGCAACTATAGAAGCCCATATCGAGTCAAAACACACGCACGCACTCAAGCACACACAAAACAATGTCGAGCTCGACTTCACGTTACTCACCCCCACGTGTGTGCCCTCCGCCCCCCCAAAATGCGTGACTATTCCCAAAGTGATTTCCACTTCTCGTCCTATTGCGTCTTGGAGGGATTAAAAATATTCAAGTTTATACTGCCAACAAATCAGCTCCGGCTCCAAGTGAAGTTCATCCCTAAACGCGTTTTTAAATCGTTGCAAAAAACAAACAAGTGCTTGAAATATTGAGCTCCTGTTTTGCGACACTAAGTCAAAACAATGAAGACCAGGAGCTCAGCTTGTCCGCAGTCACCATCAGCAGCACCTCCGTTAAGTCTGCTTTAGGCGCTACAGCTCTTTGGCATCTCGCTGATCCGTCTAATGCCGTCGTCTCTATTTCCTGAGGGAATGAATGATTCCGAGCGCTTGGAAGTCTGCGAAGGATTTGCAGATATGTACGTCTCAAACGGGTCGTCAATCCCTATGTAGGGTCCTGGAGTAACACCCTTAGAGGGGAATCCATCCGATTTCGATTGATCATGAGAGTGTTTTAAGCACCAAAGCAGGTATTAAGATTTTCAAAACAGACTAGTGCTTGTCAGAGTTCTATTTCGGCAGATCTGCCACAGTCTCTGTTGCAATACATAAAGCACAGTATATCACTTTTTAAAATTGAAGTAATAATAAAACATTGAATTACCGATCCTTTTTACATTTGCCTAGGTGCTGAACCCTTACAATAATGTCAAAAAACAAAATCCACACATTAATTGGTCCCTAATGTATTAGTGCTCTCACTCCTTGCTAGCTGATACTGGTGAAAAAAATGAATATATTAAGTGACCTAACAATGCAAATGATAAAATAATTTAAGTAGCGATTTCAGTGGTTTGAGGATAGGCCACTCTTGTTTTAACGTACAAAGTGATTTTGCTTCGTAGGGTCAGTGGTGTACTACATAGGAAACAGCAAGCCATTTAGGACATATCCTCGCGGATTGGGGCGTTCCGAGGTCAAACTCCGCCCCTGCAATAGACTATTTACTGCAATCCCGCAAGAATGCGCGTTTGATGGGGGCGTGGATTCCGCTACATCCCGTTTTATTCGAGACGCGGACGAAGGCGTTGCGCATTATCCTTTCGGCAGTCGGACGCTCGCCAGACACCGCCGCCGCGCACCGACAACCGCCTAATAAATGTGCAATGCAAAGAACTCACGGCCCATATGACGTTATCGGCGTTTATCCACATTCGCCTTTGCAGCAGACGCTCAGAAACCGATTGTTAGCTGCCGTGTGCGCGAAGTGGAGGCAAAGTTAACGGGGGGCGCGAGCGCGTCGACCTCGTTTCCGCTCGCACGTGATGTCATGGAGATTCTGTAATGCTCCAGTTTATTTAAAAAACTGAATCTGCTTAGTGTTATGGGTCATCTAAAGACAAAGGACAAATGAGATTCTCATCATGGCACATCCTTTGTGCATTCATATTAGTTCTGTTTATTGTGAAAATAAATATGGTTTAAAATAGAATTTGTTCTACATATTACCTACAGCACGTTTACTAACAGGCTTAGTTACAAATATATGAATTGTATTCGTTGTACATCATGTACACTTTTTCATATTGCTTTTTCTATATTTCTCATTGCTTATTTCTTTTATATCTGCACTGGCTCAAAATGAAAATGTTGAGTTTTTTTATTTACCAAGAAATATCATGTATCAATGTACAGTACTGTGCCAACGCCCTGAGCCACCTCTCATTTCCTTATATTTGGCTAGGTAAATATGTACAGTGATTTATTGTAAAGTGTGAATATATATGTAAATACTATTCCTCAAGACTTAATTAAAAACACAACTCGAAGAAACAAAATCTGGAAAAAATGAAGTGGTGGCCCAGTAATGTTATTGTTCACAGGTCTACTTAAAAATATATGAATTGCTTAATCATTAATATGATTCATTTAATTTCTGTCTTTTACTTTCATATATAAAAGAAGGCATACATGTTCAAAATGATTTTTAAATTTTTTCTTAATTATGAACCATTTTAACACACTTGTAAATTAAACTGTATTGTATAAAAAGGATAACCATTTAACTTTATTATATATTCACATTTTCGAAATGTTTGTTTTAGTTGTTTGCACAAAGTTTTCTTTTTTCCAAATATACTATAGTTTATATAAATGTACTGCAAATGAAGATTTTATTGACACAACATTAGAAGAGCATTACTCTATAATCTCATTGTCTTTTTGAACCGCTTCTTTTGATTTTTGCGGATGCCAATACTTTCTAATTATGATTGTGGGAAGGAACGGGCAATTATATCAACATTAAGCCCAATAAAAATTGATTTCTTCTAAAAATGACCCATGACTTCCCAAATTTCTCCACCTGGAAGGTATGAATGTTGTCAAAATGGGCATCAAAACACAACAGCCCAAAGCTGACTTTCTGACCTCTGCAGACTTGGAAGGGTAGTGTGGCATCGCTTCAGCCAGGGTTCTGCCTCGGTGGGTCCTTACGAGTTTGTCCAATCCATATTTTGTGGACTATAATTAGCGTTTGCCAGTCATTGTTGTGTGAATAATGAGGGTGACACAGGCTTCAGGCACAAACTGCTCCAGCTTCTAATCCAAGATTGAATTTAACACAAAAAATGGCAGCAATAACACTTTGAGTTACCAAAATGGCACTTCTCAAACAGTGGACATAAAAATGCAAATTAATGTCAGTATCTAAGTGCTGTTTATTAACCTTACATTTATTAACCTTATGTTGACCTCTAAAGGTGGCTCTGTCTACTCACGAAAACCCAGGTTAATTCATATTAGGTAGATGAATAAGCAATATTTAAAAATTGATAAATGTGTATCAATGCAAGACAAACATGAGAATATTATTTTCAAACAAATGTTGCAATTGTATCTTAAAAAGTATAGCAAATTATTTTTACTGAAATTATATGTGATGCCCATCCATGCATCCAACTGAGAATTTATGGCAATGCAATATAATACATGCGAGGTATATATGGGAAAGGGAAGCAATCATAAAGCAGCTGTTGATGGTCTGGAAGCTAGCCTGTGTCTGTTTATTGTAACTCTAGCTTTGTAAGTGCCAGATGCAAGGCTACTTATGTCTCCTTTAAATATAGCTGGTGTTAGCGGACACAGATGTCATACTGCAGCTGAAACTAGAGCATGATCTTCAGTAGAACGTCTGGACTACCTTTATGTACCAAATATTGCCTTTAAACTGTACCAAAAATGACCAAAAATGAAGATGCTTTTTGTTTTACACATTTTAATATACTGAAATCTTCCCACCATTTTTCCAAAAAAAAAAGGACAATTCCTCCCTTGAAAAAAATATACATTTTATTTTGGTGTTTTGATTTTAGAACACCACCAAGTTTTGAAATCGTTTCAATTACATCACCATACTTCATATGAACAAAAACAAAACCCTCAGGAAGCTTATCACTATTCACAAAATTGTTAGCAAACAGTGAGGTTTCTTTTACAGTATAAAGCAGCTTCATATAATGTGCACACTATTTACATTTTTAAATCTCAATGAAGAAGATGGATTTCACCTTTTATTGTGTTTCATGCTTAAGGGTAAAGTACTTGGAGCTACAGAGTGCAAAAATATACATTTTTCAAAAACATTTTTTGCACATTAAATACAATTCACAACAAAATAATGAAATAGTTAATTGGAAAAAAACTCATGATAACCTCTAACACAGACATAAATAAAAATCGAAATTTTTACCTAAATCGCTAAAGCAAACCTTGCCAGCTCTGTTATGTTGTTTACACCTTATTAATTTAATGCATGAATTTATTTTATGAAAGGCTAATAATGCATTGTACAGGAATAGCAATTTGTTTCCCTTCTATGTGGCTTCAGACTATAAAATCTAATCCAAAATATACTGCAAAATGTATAAGCTAACTGTATCACTTCATACACACATTACAATATGTTACAATTTTGATATCTGTAGTTACTTTTTATGATGATCATTTAAATGTCTGGTTTTGTTTCAAGACCAGTTCTTCTCCCAGTCCTAACCTAAGTGTTGGAAAAGCACAGAACTACTTTTGGTTTAGAAGCTGGGGTATAAAATCCTTTACCACGTCCCTCTACTACGGCAAGACTGGGAGCCACTGGTGTTTATTAGTGAATTATTATTTTATTATTATTATTTATGTTCTCTTGCAGATCGATGCTATGGAGTCGTTGATCACTGAATCTTTGTACATCGATGTATTATAACACAGATTCAGTGATCGACGAGTCCATAGCATCGATCTGCAAGAAAACATAAATCAGACATCATACATATTTTAATGTCACTTTATATAGAACTGGAATCTATATTTATTAAAAGAGAACATTGCTTTTCCTTTGAATGTCTGGTTAAGCTCAGGAATAAAAATGCAAAATGACATTTTAGTTGCTTTTTGTGAATTATGAGATATGAATGAAAGTGATGTGTTAAATCAGCGTATGATATTATCTCATATCAAGCGTTGACTCCTGAATTAAACTGAATCAAACTCGTATCATAACAAAACTTTGTAGAATCAAATCGTATTTTGTTGAATCAATATACTGTAATATTTTATCTTGACGAAACTAGCGATTTGTACCCCTAGTTTACAGATCGTCCGACTCAGGGATCTCAACAGGGTCAATAGTGACCACTGGTAGAATGAGAGGCACACCGTCAGAGATCCAGCCCTGGGCAGTCCGGTTGAAGCTTGGCCTCTTCACCCCGGGTTCTTGCAACTCTGGGTACCGTGGTGGGTTCAGGTCTATCTCTGGGATCTTGAAGGTGATCCCTCGAGGGGCTTTCTCGAAGCCACCAAAGGGCGTGGCCACCCTGGATTAGCAAAAATTGGATGCATTTGTAAGATCAATGCAAAAACACTGTAAGTCTAATAAACTGACCTCTGTACCTTTGAACTAACTTGTTGACCAATCTTGGCCACTGTTGTTTAACATTTCAGAATTAAGTTTGCAACAAAGCAGTAATCAATTTTTGAGGCAGTTGGTAGCATAACGGTTGTCAATTCAAGTCCTGGACTGGTAAAGGTAACTCATGAGAAAGCACATTCTGATCTGCTGAAGATTGCAGGGTTTCTATAATATCAGTTGGACTAATATAGTAGGCTCCATTTACATAAGATGCTGCTTCTGATGTATCTTGTTAATTAAGAAAAACAGTGTTAACTGTAAAAACAGTGAGGATTTTTTCCCGCAAAGTGAATGCATGATGTTCTATAATGATCACTGTATTGTTAATACATTTCTAAATGCAACAGTGGAAGAATTATGAAAACTGCTCAGCATTTACCAACGGTGAATAAAAGTACAGAGGTCATTTTTGATTTCACAGCATAAAATTCATGGTATGTGCATGCACATTTCGGTTTTGAAACATGCAATGCTCATGGAAGGAGGTGTGGTTGTTACTGAAATTAGTGGTGCACTGTAGGTTTGAGGAAAAAAATAGATCTAATTGGAGACATGCATCCATCCTGTAGCTCTGCAGCTACAGCTATGTGCATTAATAATTTGTACATTACAAAAACGGTATATGGAGTTTGCAAGTAAGGACTCCCGCATCATCTGTCATCCTGTCAAACGTACAGTATCAATGGACTGCATCAAATGGATGTACTATGCTGTTGCTGTCCACAAGGGGGAGCCAGGTCGTAGAACACTTGCTCACTTAATACCGGGGACTCTCAAGTACATTAACATTTACGACATTTAGCAGACGTTCCATTTGCTAATTTCAGGGACAGTCTCCTTGGAGCAACTCGGGGCTAAGGGTCTTGCTCAGGGACCCACTGATGTTAATGCTGGACATAGGACTCAAACCCATGACAAGGATCCTAGGATCCAGAGGCAAGGATCCTAACCACTAGATCGTCACCTTCAAGTCTTTTTGCCTAACAAAAGCATTGAGCTAATTTTAAGTGAAATATTATTTGTCATTGTGAACACACCACAGCACAGCACACAGTGCACCACAACGAAATGTGACCTCTGCATTTAACCCATCCGTGAAGGAGCAGTGGGCAACTAACAAACACCTGGGGAACAGTGCTTGAGGACGGTACTTTGCTCATGAGTACCTCAGTTTTAACTTTACCGGCCCTGGATTCGAACCTACAATCTTCTGATCATGGGGTGAACACCTTACCGTTACGCCATCAATTTACTAAAGCAAACCTTACTAGCTCTGATATGTTGTACACTAACCCTTTTGTGCTTAAATACTGATTATGAACGGTAATAATGCCTCTTACAGCAATAGCAAGTTATTTGTTTCTCTTTTATGTAGCTTCAGACTATTAGGCCTTTTTAAAACTGTCACTTCATACATGCTTTGTGCTGCTAACTTGTGTTTTTATGCAAAAGCTGTTTACTCAGTTTTGAGTCATTTGCTTGTAAAAATGCATAAATGATCAAAATGAAACTTTCTTCACATCAATACATTACCTGATGGTTGCCACAAGGCAAACAGAAAAGTGAATTAATGACTCTGAAACAACCTAAAGTGCTTGGTGTGAAGCAAACATTTAAAATGATAATAATCATTTAAAAAAGAATCCAAGACTGTCCTCTGGTGAATAACCTTTGTCATTGTCTTTATCATCTTATAGAAGCTATTCAGTTGCTAAAAACAATGCAGCACTTAATCTGGACGGACACTGTACAAGTTGTTAACTTTTTCCCCTCCTGTGAATAATACAATTTGATCTAAGGAAAAAAAGAGAAAATTTGTCTACAATAATGAGAACCATCAGTAGGAAGTCAGTGGAGTACAATATTTGTCTTGCAAATCATTCATTCATTCATTCATTCATTCATTATCCAAACCGCTTAATCCTATCTGAATAAATTTCAGAAGTGTCCCAAGAAATGTATTATTAATTAGTAAAATACAGATACTCAAATTGTACATGTTCTTCATTATAGTCTCTAATGAATTTCTAGACCTCCATGTCATTACAACAAAGCCTGCATGTTTTATGTACATTTTGTGTACAGTAAAATAAATAAAATATGGTCATGGATATAAAATGCTGAAACTATATTTAACACATGTTGGGGAGACATAACTAATATGAAATTATACTCTTAATTGAAATATTGGTTTATATGGTTAGTAGTTATGAGGCACCGTGTTCAGTCAAATCTAACATGCAAGCATGTATTTGTCTTTTCAGTATCACAGAGACTACTGTAGTACCTGTTAAAGCTCTTGTAGTCTGGCATCTCTGATCTGGGTTCGGGAACAGGCATCCTGAGATTAAGTGTCTCAGCCAGAGCCGGATCACTGATGATGGCTTCCTCCCAGGGAGAGTGGTAGGACTTAGGAAGGGCGGTGGCATTGAATCGCTCAGGGGGTACATCCTTTAGAGGACCTCCATAACCTTGGTTAAACATAATAGACCCTGATTAAGACATTTTTGAGACTTTCTTCTTGAAAACAAAACTGGAACTATTTCCAGGCAATGGAACTATTGGTATCATCAAAACTTATTTAAAATAAAAATTTCAAAAAGATCTTCTAGCTTTGCTGCTATTAGTTTGGATGACTGCCAGTGATTTTTAAATTAATTTAAAAAATAATCCATGGTAGGCTAGTCAAGGTGTCCAGAACGCATCTTCATTACATTTAATTACAAGACTTTCATGAGAAATGGCAAATGATATCCGCAAGGTGCGCAAAAGGATACATAGAACATTTATAAATAGACTAATAAACTAATATAAACCATAAAATAGACTAAAAGGTGAAAAGAATAAATATTTAGAAGATTAGAATGTGTTTTTAGCAGTATATGTGGCATTGTTTAGCAATAACTGAAATAACTATCATTACAACTTACACATTTTTTTATTGAGTACAGTGTTTTTCATAAAGGCCAAAGGCTGGTTGAAGTGAGTGGGATGCTTGTGTATGAAATGTCTTTTTGGCACTATATCTGTTTTCAGCTATAACTGAAAAATTGTCATAATTTACATTTACAGCATTTGTCAGACAAAATTCGATTTCCTCTTTAGAGAGAAGCTTGGAGTTAGCGTTCAAAAGAGTTTCGGCTTTCTTTATGCAAGTACAATGGATTAAGTTTTTCAATAAATTACTTTACTTTAAAGACAAATTACGTCAAACTTTTGGCATCTAAGACTGACCCTGCTTCAAGGCTGAAGCTGTAGAATCCTAAGTTACACTGTCAAAACAATCATTTCGTAATGTCTAAGTCACTGGTGCAGAAATGGTAGCAGAGGCAGGAGCTGGCGCTGAAGGCACGTCACAATCCTCCGCCTCTCTGGGTTTGGGTCTCGGGCTTTTGTGTATTCACTCTTCCCTGAGAGATGAAAGAAGCTTCTGGAAGCATCTGCCGTCTCCAGCATAGCTCTGAGAAGCTTAGTGCTGGATGTGGGAGGGCTGCGAAAACTAGTCTAAGTATGAAGGGCACAACATGCCGCCGTAATCGCAGCCTCGTTCAGGACAGTGAGTTTAACACATTATAATGGCTCTGCCGTTCTCATATAAGAACATTTGAATACTGATGTTAGGGTTAGCTTAAGCTTATATTAATAAGCTTATATTGATAATATATTATTAAGCCTATATTAACTGAAAGTGTGAAAAAATAACATTTTTGTTACTCTGCATTGGTCCACATACCATATTCTGTCCATACTTTACCTACCTGGTGCAATATGTTCCGGGTTGGCAGCGTTTCTCGCATCGGGCGTGTTCGGAGGCGTCTTTGATGCAGCTTTATTTTCTGCATTTTCGGAGTTATTTTGATCTTCGGTCTGAAAAGGGGTAAAAATTAAGAATCAATAAGCAATACTTAAGCAACTATTTACCCTAAAATAATATTTCTGGTCCCTGGGAGAATGTATATACACTCTAAAATTGTCAGACTATCAGGCTAACCACTGCTGAAATGGCACTGATGAGCAAAATGATACTATAGTTGGAAATACAAGGGAATTTATAAGTGTAAAACCTAGATTTGTTTATTATTTAACATCTGCTAAAACAGAAGTTTTCAAATCTAGGCTGGGCTATAATATTGTGATGATTACAGAACATTGTAAGTGATAAAGGATTTTTTGTTTTGTTTGTTTAAAAAACGTTTTTCTAATGACTCATAGCAAAGCTCCTTAGCCATGAGGGTTGGTGTCAAAATAAATACATGTACTTACTTATCAAATATTAATCACACAACTAAGATACAGAATTTGGGCACAAAAGATATTTAGATAAGTTATTTGTCTGTATTGCATTTACTTTACTTCATTGCAATTGAATTAACTATTTAATTAATTGCAGATTTATTTTGTACTTGAATAAAAGTAGTAGATCTGTTTTGAATCCCTCTCATCTCAAGGAGTGTGGGAAATCAGAAAGGTCTAGATCTTCAGCGGTGCAATTAAGATAAGGTAGGTAAATTACTTGTGTTACCCTTGCTGTTTATGCAGCTTAAAGGGCAAAGGAAAGACTATCCACTGTGGGATACATGCAATTAATCGACCCATTGGATGATGCCTTAAAGCGTGATGGTGAAAGTAGGGATTGTCTTTACGCAAAATAATGACGTATATTAAAGGGAGAGCAGAAATTAACTGAGTTGTGAAAGTCAAATTCAGGTCTAGATTAACACTTAATAGAATGACAAATTAATAACAAAAAATTTAATCATATAAAAGAGAGAAAACGAAGTTTGAAGATACTGTCCAAACTGCAGTCATGTGGTACCTCCAATATGTTCCCAACAAACGTTATCAGAGATGCATGTTAAGACACACACACACACACACACTCAAACCCAAACATCCAGCTTCACTGATAAGTGAAGTGGGCTGTAGCCCTCATGCTATTGCTGACCCTAGAGAGGGAACATTTGGAAGGACGTGAGACACGTGGCCTTCACTATGTCCCATGTGCGACTGCCATTCAAACACACTATAACAGCTACATTAGCTGCCTCCACATAGCTCAAAATACAACACTAACTGCATGACATTACCGGCTAGTATCAATGAAACCAGTCCGATGACAAGAATGCCAACATGTTAACTACAAGTGTGTAGTACAAGCATCATTAACAAAACTCTAATAATGGATTTGTGGCTTATTGTAGACCTTCCTGTAGTGCGTTTTGTTCTTAACATCCACTAAGGGGGGAAAAAACTAAAGCTGGAAAAGTAAAATGTCTGATAATCCCTATATTATAAAATACCTAATATTATCCTGACGTAAAATATTTTTTTTTATTTTATTCTATTTCAATTCTTAGTTTTTCTGGTTTAGTTTATATTTTGCCATTATTTATTTGCACTTTGAAAGCTTTGTAAAATGTGCTTTTTTATGAATCTCTTTTACTGACTAAGTCTAAAGTAAGGTAAAAGTGAACAATTGAGATGAGCCCATTTTGAATTCAGACTTTCAAGTCGTGCCAGAATTTCTATTCACTATGTACTTACATTCAGAACCTTGTTGGTTTCGTTCTGAATACTCTCAAAGGTGTACTTCTCTGATCGTCGCTGGCGCATTTTAAAAAGACGGGAGCCTCGGTTGGAGAGGAGGGAGAGCTCCTCCAGCATGATGTCTTTAGGAGTGGAGAGCTTCTTGCCGAGGTCCATTGTATCACCTAAAGTGTGAACGTATTGTTAAAGTAGCATTACAGGAACACAACATGAAAATCTGTGATGCATGACCTTCTTTTATAATTATTAACTTATGAGGATAGTCTCCTGTAAGTTGGAGTTTTGGGGAGCCCAAAGGATTGTTAAAAATTTGGTTAAACAATTTCTGCTCAATCTATTCAGATATATCACCTTTGGATGCCCAAAATGGTGAACTATGAATCTCTACATTTCATGGAGGTGTTCCATTTTGAATACATGGTTTGTATTATGGAAGGTTAGTTTTTAATACAGAAGTCAAACTGTCATTTTTACAGCTCTAGCTCATGCAAAGCAAGCGTTCCACTGCTAGGGTCTTCTGCGTCTACAGTAATGCCTTGTTGGGTTAACTCGTTGGAACTGGAATTGGAGTAAAAAAGTTTTACGTGTTTTACTAGAAAGTCATGAGCTTGACTCTTAAAAGCATTATTTTTTTTACATGTGCTCGCATTGACCTTAAATTAACTTCTGAAACAGAGCTCAGAGCATAAAAATTAGGAATGATAGTGGTCTGGTGGTTAGGAAACTCGCTACTGAACCAAGAGGTCGTTGGGTTTAAATCCTACCCCCAGCACTACCATCATTGTGTCACTGAACAAGACCCTTAATCCCAAGTTGCTCTCAGGGAGTCTGTCCCTGAAATTAGGAAAATGGAAGTTGCTCTGGATAAGAGTGCCAAATGGCATAAATGAAAATGAAAATTGAAGCAGTACTCAGAAAATCAACCATAAGCTATGTTCTACCATTTTAACTCTACAGAGTGGTGCACTTATAGTGAAATGCATTCCTGGAAGGTCATAGTGTTGCAGTGTTAAGTATTTTTATCAGGTAATTAGTGGAGCTTACATGAGTTGAACCAGTTTCGAACGTACGAGAACTAGTTTGGACACCACTGCTATGGAGTGTACCTATTTGTTTTAGAATTGCAACGTTTTATTTAGTGCAGTCCTGAAATCCACAGGGACGTCACCCTGAACATCCAAACTGCTTGGCAGCCTGGATGGAAAGCATTGCAGCTGTCCATGAACATCACTCTATCCTTTGCCCTGGCCACCACGCAGTTGTCCACCGTCCACCGAAGCCCACCAACTCCATACCCACCCCCCAGCATTACCACTCAACTCAAAAATAAACCTTTTTCGAATGCCAGGGACAAAGGGGTCCACTGCTGGAGGTAGCTAAAACAGCCCACAGCCAGTGTATTTTTGGCCGGCAAAGAGGAACATGTCCGTGAACCATGTTCCAAACCAATATTGAGGCATTCATTTGAAAGGTGAAAGGTAGTGTGACATCTCTTCGAGCCACTTGATCCGACCTGTGTTACGGTTACTGTTAGTTATCTTGGTGGAAATTAGACGTAGTCTTCGATGTAGAGAGTGTACCGTTAGTGACACCATGAACCTCGCGGCAAATGGCTGCCGCCTGCATCTTCCTCTCGCGGGCTGATAGCGTGCTGAACCGTGACATGGAGCCTTTTTCCTATTGGGTTTAAAGGTTAAGAAGTGATATTCAAGGACACAAAAAGGCACCAAGTTTGACAAACTTGATTTACACTGCTCATGACGCATTGTTAACACATCATCTTTGCACACCATTTTGACGCTTGGAGTCGTCATTGATAAAAGGCCATGTGGAGGGAATCAACACGCAGTCAAGTGATTCTTAAAGGATGTGATGAGTTAATTTTTGATGAGTTTATTTTCATGATAGTTGAATATTTGGGGTACAAATCCAAAACTTTGGTTGTTCATCAATTCACCTTCTGATATTCCACAATCGTTACGAATTCATCCACAGAAGATGGAAAGGGCTGGCGCTTGAATGTCCAAGGCTTACAATGTGTTACTGAGAACTCTAACCTTGCTCTTGCCAAGCCAAACATTTAGCGCTCCACAGACCATATGGATCGTTTTTATGTCAGCAAGACCTTGAAATATGGTCTGCGGTCTATTTTTACATCATTGTGATACTGTACATTTAAATAAGGATGTCCTTTTGTGATCGGAACATGTTCATATTGGTAAAGACTATATTGCGACAAAGAGTTAGATAATGAATATGGATCTTTTGAGATGGAAAATGTACTACTGGGCCTAGAATAAATAAGATGGATTTATGCCACTGAACCATGTTGTTTTGGTTATTTTGTGTGTTTGCATACATATTGGGGCATTTTTTATTGTTGTGATTTACTGAAGTTAGTATGCACTTTTCTGTGAGGTAACAAATTATTTATTGGGACACTGGGAGGTAGTAAAGATGTCACATGCACAAAACTGTAAAATCTGTCATCTCCAAACAAAATCAATATTTAAAAAAACAAAACAGATCCTAGATTTAGTTTTTCCTCCTGAAATATGTATCGCTAGATGGAAGTGCAAAATGTAGTTTGTTAGACAATGACAAGTGAGCTGAAAGACAAAAGATAGATGATTAAAATGACAAGTCAGCTACTGTAAGTGTTAACTTTTGTCATGCAGATTAGAAAAAGCTCCAAACGGGCACTTCATGGGCCTTTTATCTTAACAAAGGACTTGACAGCAAAAATGAGCATCTGTCAGACAGTTTTTCAGTGGCTCTGCTATCTGCCACAGTCCACTCCCAAAAATTCTTAAGCCAGTTAACCTCCTGTAGGAAAAAAGTTGGCTTACCTGTAAGACTGTCTTGTCTTGCACCTGTAAGTTCTCAGCAGAGGTAAGCGGTCACCTTGGGTGGATTGATCCAGACCGAGACTCCTTTCGTTCTCTCTCTCTACACCCAACCCACCGTGGCGCTGGAGGTGGTGGTGGTGGTGTTGGTGGTTGTGGATGGGTGTGTGGGAGGGTGCAAGTGTGTGTGTGGAAGGCTGGAATGTTAGCTTACATCAATAGGCTAATTTTAGCATAGTGTTTAACACCATGACCCCTCACAATGCCATGGGATGGTGGAAGACTAGAGATGGTGGTGAGTTGGGGTATATGTCAGAATGGAAGAGTAGGGAGTGTGAGTGTATGAGTGTAGGATAAAAGTAAGTGTGCTATTGCCAATCTGATGATGACCAATCTGAGAGAACTACAATGATTTATATTTACATGGAATCATAAGATATAACTGTGAACAGCAACTGTGCTCTGAACTCTAATTGTTCTTTACTTTTCATACAAGTTGAAATGTGATCATTAAGTGGAGATGTTCGATGTGTGTGTATGAGGGTGTTTAAATTGTGAGTCTGCAGAAATATGTAACAGGTTTTCTAGACTTTTTACTGTCAAACCTTTTCCAGTATTGATCTAAAAGCACTTTGTAAGAAACAATAACACCTGACCAATAGGATACCAACTTTCCTTCCTTTCATCCTTTTCTCTTTTTTATCCTCTCCATTTTTCTAGCGTCTGTATGTACTTGAAGTGACAAGCCCTATTACGTAACTGCCTGCTCTGGTCCACAAAACATTTGAAGTTAGCTTTGGGATTCTTTTCTTTTGTGTGTCTTATATACAGTGTTGGGAAGGTTACTCTTCAAATTTATTCCACTACAGAACACAGAATACATGCCCTAAAATGTCAATGTCAGTAACTTATTCTGAACACTTTGGATTACTTCCACTGCTTTTTACAACTGTATGAATGTGGCAATCACACGCTGCGCGGTCATATTTCTGCCCTGCTCTGTCATGCTGACTCCAGCTCTGACTCCTCCATTGTGTGGCTGCGGCATTACGTTAAATGGACGTTTACTTTAGAATGTTTGGTTTTAATGTTCTGAAGGGCAATGAATGGACTTGCTGTAATTTATTAGAGAGAGGATAAACGTGTAACAGCAAAATGCTGTCATGTAATCCATTATCTTTAACAATGTAACTGTATTCCGATTCCCATCTATTTAAACTGTAACTGTAACGAAATATAGTTACCTATCATTTGTAATCTGAATACGTAACGTTGGTACATGTATTCCGTTAGTCCCCAATACTGGAGAGTTTTATACCTCTCTCTCTCTTTTTCTCAAAACAGACTTTTTAGATAGATCACTACTGATTGCTCACTACTTCCACTACCGACTGGCTATCAAGTCTGAATATTTAAAGATCCATTCATTTAATTTATCAGTCTTGGAATTAACCAAGTCTGTAACGTTCTGTTGAAACTGGCTGAACTTTTCAGCTGTTCTTCTGAACATGTTCAGTGCACACGGCTGTGGCTAACAGCAAAATGAGAATCTATTTAGGGTAAGGAGACATTCTCCAGTCTCTGGGGCATCACAGCCATGCCAAATCCCAGCTAGCTCAATCTCCCACGCCTACACGGACAGACTAGAAGCCGAAAACAAACTTTCTGCATTGTCTGAAAGCATTGAGGGCATGTAACACTATTCCCAAGCCAAATCCAGAGCGGGCTACTGGGCTTTAGCATGAGAAATGACAGCAATAGCAACGGTCATTACGCCATCCTCTACGTAACATGGGTATTTTTTATTATGTAACTGTGTTGGTTTGCGGCTTTACCGCTGACATTTGATGTTCTGCAGTGCTTTAAAAGGAATTACCTTCAGTAGACATTTTGATGTTGCATACCAGACTTTTGTTGACAGAATGTAAGGCACTATTTATATTAGCCCTAATAAATACCCAGCAGCAAATAGCATACAGTAGTTTTAAGATTAACTATCACCCCAGCAATAACAGGCAAATGGCAATCAATGACCTGTTTATTGTTAGGAAGGACCACTGCAAAACTACAGAAGCGTAATGCATTCACTCAAGAAAAATAATAATGTTTTTCTGAATTAATGAGATAAAGTTTTCATAGTTAAAAATATCTCTCTCTCCCCATGGTGCGACTTTTATTTTTAAAAAAATCCACATGGAAACTTTATCTCATTAATTCAGAAAAAAGCATAGATTTTTTTGCTGGTTTGACACAAAATTAGCGTTCAAAAGAGCTGCTATATTTCCCTGAACAGTTTGTTGGCATCCAAATTACAGCGTAAGCTGGTCCCAAGTAAAACTAGCTTTTATGGACCGGATTTAGATTCAACAGGAACTTGAAGGCCTTGAGTTAAAGTATTCACTGTTGAATTTGGCTGAATGTTGTTAGAACCTGTCATTACTTGCTGTAACATGTTTTTATTACATTAAAAATAGACAATGTTAGAGATGGTAGTATATGTTTTTAATGTAAAAATATATGGTTGGGGAAAAACAGAAAAACATTCCATTTAAAGTGCTTTGACTATGAAAAACCCAGTGAGAGAAAACAGTCTTTGGCGCAGTTGTGTAAAAAAAGCTATAAAGCATTTCATCATGTCAACACATATATATATCAAGAGTAATCAACAGTGAGTTTAGCTGTCACAGTGCTGCCTTCAATATAATCCTGCCTTGCTTCAACATGAGTAAAAATATCTGAAACTATGTGTGAATCAAACATGATGGCACAAACATGTGGCAATCAAATATGTGCACTGAAAACAGAATCCACACTATTAAATGTGCATCTGCAAAATCACATTGCGACTCTGTATTAACTTCAAGTTCCCATTACATTCAAAACTCTAGATTCTATTTAAGATTCTCTCCATTTTGGCTAAAAAACATGCAGTATCCATCAGAATCTTTTACATTCATTTTTTGCCCTTTCCTTACACTAATGCAGCAATTCTCTAAATTGCTAATGCATCAAAAAGTAATATTGTTCACTTTTAGACACTTTAATAACTTGGGGAATGCTGCCACTAAATCAATTCAGACATCTATATTCAGAATTCAGATTCAATGATCATGGCTGCAACTTAACATCTACAACACATATCTTCAATTTTTTACGTGAGAAACCAGTGTGAGGTGCCAGCTGCGCAATTCCCTACATTTTCCAACTGACCCGATGCGCTTGAGCATAGTTGGAGTAGGCTGAAAAATTTCTGGGCAAAGAACTGGTCCCGGTGTACCTGTTGAAGGACGTAAGAGGCTGGGCCGGTCTGAAAGGGGGGCCATGAACGATTGGCTTCTGGAAGATGGGAGCAGAGGCCTTGGTCGACGTCGGGAAGCTGATGTCGTCATTGGAAACCCGCCGCTTCCATTCCAGTGGAGGTTCTGGCAGTGATTTTCTGTGCGCGGCGGCGTTGACGCTGGAAGATACGGACTGCTGAATGTTTTGCGGTCCAAAGGCCTCATCCACCAGGCCCAGGGGACTCCGAGCTGCTGCTTCCCATGGAGAAGGGGGCTTCTGAGGATGCTCGACCCAGGACATGTGCCTTTCTAGGGGGCTACGGGCAGGATAGAGGCCTGGACTGGAGACAGGCGACATGGCGGAGACCGAAGAGAGTCTCCGGGGCAGAGACATTGAGCGACTTCGACTGAATATCTAAAGGAGGGGAAAACAACAGTCTGAAAATGGAAATGATCAGCACTTCAGTGAATATAAGCAGAAACGGTAGAGAGTATAAAACCATCTGGATTTTGAGAGATCATGGCCAGAGGTGCTACTATGTGGTCACAGAAGTAGGTTTTAGTCTTTGCCGTCATCACCTGGTGGACTTGTGTAACTGCAAGTAAGAGTGACAGGATGGGACACTATCACTGTTTTCTTCACAGAAGATTCTGAACCTAACTCTAATAAACCAGATGGCAGTCTTCAAAATGGAAGGTTGTTTTTAAGTTTATTAGGAGGTTTACCCTAGTTTTTAATGTGTATCAATCACTGTAATCTTGAGAGTTTGAATCGAGGGCAGACTGAACTGAAGAACCTTTCAGAGTAGAGGTGAAATGTCTGCATGAATTTTAAAAAGAAGTCCAGTTGCCTTTGATTCAAGTTCTCAAGATTACCATTTCCTGGACACCTGAGAACCTACACAGACATTATTCACTGTAGTTTGTTAAAGTATTTGGTCCAATTATAATTAATCTTGCACTAGGACACAGTGATTTAAGAAACTGAAATGAAAATGTATTATAATAGTTATTAATATATAATTATCAGTATTTTTATTATAATTAAGCACTTGTGCATAATAGTAATTTATACACAATCAAAATAAGGGTTACTCCCTGAATAAACCAAAAGACAACCCTCAAATGGCACGTTTTTAGTGGATGGCACTTATTTTTAGTGGGTATTAATTACTGTAGTTTGCAAATGTCCTGTTTGTTCTATTATAATTTATTTTGCACTTGGCTTGGCTCATTTACCTGCAAAATCCATCTCTGGCTTAAGAAATTAAGAGACAATTTAAAATAATCACTGGGAAATATCCAGGTTTACTCACGTGCCTGAGTGTAAAGTCTTGTATTTCTGTTAATTTGGCAATGACAGCAAATGAGTTGAGTTATAAAATAACTCTCATCTGAACCGTGAACTTCTGCCAACATTTGACTCAGGACCATTGGGAAAAAAGGAACATTAATTTGCTACACACTAAAACTTGCTCAAAAATTCACTGACAGTTTAGGTCAATGTAGTCTGGGTATTGACTGGAGGTTAAGCTTATGATGAAAGCTTGCGTAAGAATTTAGATTTGTTGTCATGTCCTAAACTTACTTTCAAAATCCAATTACTTCATCAACAGTAGAATTAGCAGTAGCTCTTTCTCCACCAGGGGGCAGATGATAGGGGTGTCAGCACTTACCTCTTTCTAAAGGAACTTGGCTTGTTGGCAAGTGTGAAACTTATCAGGTTGCTAAGAAGGAGCAGTGTTTAATAGGGATTGCATGTTGCAAAGATAGATGGGCTAGCTGTTATATTTAGAAAGGGGAGCAATCTGTTGCAGCATGAAGTAGACTGCGAGTGTTCAAAGCCAGCAGGAACATGAGTAATAAGACTTAGTTCAGTTGCTGGATAAATTCTGATTTGACAAAATACTCATTGATTTAATTAATTATCAATTGAACATATATATTAAAGTTTGAACATGACTTACAATACACAGGGAGGCTTACAAAAGCAAAATGCATTGCTGTGGCAGGATCAGCAGGAAACCAAAGAAAACTTTCCAATGAAGGTGAAGTTAGAAAAGTACAAAAGAGAAAAGCCAAAAAGCTGTAAAAGAGAGTAGAGAAAGAGCAGAGAATTTAAAGATATTTTAATAAAGGAAGAGAAAAGTCCAACAAGTGCAATAGGGGAAGCACAAAAAGAGTCCAAATTGGAAGCAATTTCATAAATAACAACTACAGGGTTGTCCATTATGTCATCTCCACTTGTTTGGCCTGTACAAAAATAGCACTGTCTGCTCAGCAGGGATATTTGCTTCCACACAAAAACTCTTAAGGAGAAAAGTTAAGGCTGTGTTCATAAGCAGGAAACAGTCATACCTCAACAAAAATGAATTGAACCTATAATTTGAATTACAGTGTACTTCCTTCAGCAATTAGCAAACACTTTTTAATGTTGCACCTAGTTTGGAATAATGGCTTACTGCTGTGGCCTTTGTTCCAGTGGGGAGCAACATATTCATTTTTGCATTAAAAAATGGCCACAGACCAAATTCCTATTGCTTAAAAAATTCCACCTGTCCTTTTTTAACCAGACAAAATGGCTGACCTGTATTACCCTTACATTCTTCCTTGACACTCCAAGGCACACTTAACATAGTGCATTAAACAAGTTTCACAACAAATATAACTTTAATGCACTCATAATAAAGCCCTCCTGCACTTAAGATGTTTATCCATCACATATTACTTGATTTTCCTGACATTTCAGAGAAATATCTCATTATCATAACCAAGATATGATTCCTTTATGTCTTTGTACAACTAATGAAGTACCTATAAAGTCTGAAAAGTGCGAGTTACTTCATTTGTTTCTCAATATTTCATCACTCTATTACAAAGTAGAACAACTCAGTAGTTGTACTATTGGGATATTATTTAGACAGTGAACAAAGACTTTGAAAAGGTCCAAATTGGACAAACATAAAATCTGCTGAAGAGGTCTGTAGAGTCTAGAAACTGTGGACACTTACCAATTTTTAAAAGTCCATTTTTAAAAATGTATCTTAGTGTCATTTTGTTAGTCATTCAGGAGTGACTTACATAAGTGGCTATATTAAATAGAGTTACTTAGTGTAACATCACCACAGGTTTCCACTGTTTGGCACTAATGGCTGCCTTTCTTGCAGTAAACTTAGGCCTTGGAGCTACTGGCAAAGCACTTCTAGAGATCATTTCGGTACTGAATGGGAAAGAGGAGGGAGACATAGAGGTATTGAAAGCTGTGCTAGCAAGAGGTGTAGAGAGGCTGGAGGAGATTTTGCTGCTTGGGCCTTCATGCATGGTTGGTGGTGCTGATGTTTTCCCGTGTGGGAGCTGTGGAGCAGGGGCAGCCTCAGCTTGCTCAGACTGGCGGGTGAAGGGGTATGGAACACTCACCGGTCCACGAGGTTTTGCAGCAGCACCTTGTTTAAGTGACTGGGCACTTCCAGTGGATGGGACTGGGGAAGGGGAAAGGGTAGAAGTTTGAAAGTGGCCAGAAGTGGGAGCTTGCAGATGGGTAAGGGTATGGGCAGAGGTGCGCTTAGACTCTGCAGGAGGGATGGGGGATGGTTTGGGACTTGCGCTCTTCATTTCTGGGATGGAGTTGTAGGTGAAAAGTGCTGAGTCCAGCTGGTAAGGCTGATGTTTCATGACATCAACAGCACTGAGATGCTTAAGTGCTGGAGTGGGTTTCTGTTGGGTAGTTTTGGACTTTGTTTTGGGGCTAACCGCAGGAGGGGCGTGCTTCTGTGCTGCAAGGGGGTAGAAAGGGGACACAATGGGATTATAGGACACTGGAGGTGGGGCACGTATGTTGGAAGAATATTTCCAGGTGCTTGGCATGGACAGTGTAGGTGATGGAGCCCTGGCTTTGTTTGCCTGTACAGTCTCTGCATCTACCACAAACTTCTCCATACGGGACTGTCTCCTCGCAAATAGTTCAGCACCTTTTCCCTTAAACCCTGACCCACTAGAGAGCTCAGTTTCAGAGGTCTGTCCCCTTGGAGAAGCTGCTGGAGCCTTGGATGCATGGAAGTAAGTGCTCCCTCGCTGGGGTGGACAGGAAGCCACAGAATTGGCATCATTTTGGATCTTTGTCCATGGAACTTTTGACTGTGAGGGAACTGCATGGGAGGTAGTTGGGGTCTGGATACTCACTGGTGCCTGTTGCGGTCCTGAAGCCCAGGAAGGCTGATAAGCAGTTGATGAGTTGGGAGCTGCCCAGCCAGACATAGGTTGTTGTGGTGCTGGCTGAATTGGTGATGGGGCCCAGGGTTTGGTGGCTACCTGAGGATGTGGTGGAGTCCACTGTTGTTGTTGTGGTGGTGGTGGAGCTGAGTGCAAATGAGCAGGAACAGGATCTGAACCTGGAAGAGGGCTGTGAGGGGCACGACCCTCTGCAGACCATGGTGGACAGGTTGGGTCGATGGTAGGCTTGGGAAGGACCGGTGGGGGGTTCTTTTGCCTGACTGTTGGAGCTTGCATGAAATTGCATGCTTCTGCACCAAGACTCATATAGTCTTCCTCCAGAGGCTCTTTGGAGTTTGTTTTGTTTGTCCCTCTCCTTTTTGCTTCTGGCAAAATTCCAGTCTTGATAGCTGGCACAGCAATACGCTCATCACGAGAGGCAATGATATCCCCTGTGGGCGACCAGACCTGAGGACTTGTATTTACTGGAACAGAAACTTTGAAGATGTTGTCAGCCTTCTTTGGCGTTGGGCTTGGAACTCCTCTAATAGGAGAAAATGTTGCTGGAACTTGATTTCGACCCCCCATAAAGGGCTTGGCAGTTCTGTTGGCCACAAGGGTTTTGGACTGAGAAGACAGCTGGTAGGGATCCAGACCATTTATACCAATGTTTGGTTGTTGAAACATCTGTTGTTGGTACTGCTGCTCCTGATACAGTAGTTGCTGCCTGTCTTGTACAGCTGGCTGAACTGGAGCAACTTCTTCTTGGAGAAGAGGCTTTGCAGGTATCTCAGGTTCATATGCTTCCACCGGTATGCCCTTACTCCTCATCTCCTCATGTTCTGCAGTAATTTCATCAATCCTTTGACGTCGCTGAGCAAACATCAAGACGCCTTTGCCTTTAGTCTGTGGAAGTTGCTCCATGTCTTCCCAATAATACTTTGCTGATATTCCCTGTTCTTGTGAATTGCAATTATAATTGAAGTTCAAGGCAGCACAGTGACCCTGGGCACTAAAACCGTAATCTTCTTCAAATTCTGATTCGCTTGTTGCTGTTTGAGAGTACTGTAAATCCCGGCCTATGCTGTTGTCTTCAAATCCGTACTCGTTTTCAAAACTCTCATCCAAAGGCTTTCCTGTACCGTAGCTTACCAGTGTGAATTTTCGAACCCTTTGACGACGCTTCTTAAACATCAACACTCCCTTACTTTCTGGGTTTGGCGCAGCTGTCAAGAGCAAGGCAATGCGTTTACATTTAGACTTGGCTTCCCTCAAATGTTTCTCTGATTGCCCCTCACTTCTTCTTTGACCTAAGAGTATTGGTGAGATGAGAGAGAGAGAGGGGAGAAAGACAATAAACAAATAAAAATACTTTTATTTTATGCTCATGCAGTAAATCCAAAAATCAATAAATCCAGAGTGACTCAAAAGATCTGAAAGATGAATCAGTATGGTTTAGCAAATTACTGTTAAAATGTAGAGTTGTCAGCCTTCATAACTTTTTTCTATTGCTACGTTTGGCTTTTTATGAGTGCCTTTATTAATGCATCAACAAAGATACATTTGTCAGCTGCTAGATATGAGGTGATGCTTTGCAAATGATACATAGTCAAACACGGCTGACAAAAATCATACATTATGGCTAAGAACTTCCATCTGTCTGAACAGCTGATACTGTGAATTTGCCAGTTTGCCTTTTTCACTTGCCCCATGTTGCTAGTAGAGCAAACACTGCAAGTGTCCATAAGCTTCTCAGGCGAAAGGGGATTTCTGCATTAATAGGAACAACACTAACCTTGCTTGGTGGTAGGGTTCTATAGATGGTGTGGAGAGTGATTGAGAGAGAGAGAGAGAGAGAGAGAGAGAGAGGGAGAGAGAGGGAGAGGTGTTCACTTTGCTCTGGGTCTAAGGCACCCAGCCGAGAATGATCAAATGACAAACTACCAATGACACATGCTGGTGTCTGTCAAACCACTGCAGATGGCTGATATAGGTTCCTTCTAAAAGCTTAACCCAGTTCTCCCCTTACTTGAACCCTACATTTTTTTTCTGTTAATGATAGTGAGGCTGAAAAGATCTCAGTTGACTCAGTCCTTAATGAAACTTCATCAACACAATGGTCTTCAACCAGCTTTCATCACACACACTCAGGTTATTATTAACCAGAGCAAATGTAAACTGATCCCCCATCACATAAACTTCCAGATGAGCAACCCCTCTCACAAGGGATTTGCTTGTACATACTGCACGGCTCACGTAATGACACATGCACCAAAGCGAACACACCAATACCGAATAAAGCCTCGGCAGAGATGCACATCAGTCTTTGGGGTGATTGCAAGCCTCTAATAACGACCCAAGAACTATGGTCATTTTTAAAGCAAAGATAAATTTGTGAAAAAATCCCCTCCTAAGCTCCATGAAAGTTAGCAATAATGTAACAAACATTTTAAAAATATATAAACCTGTAACTTAGAAAAGATTCCTTTAGGTTTGTCTAGAGGCAAAATGAAAGAGAGCCACAGGGAGAGAAAACCCAGCAAGATCAGTACTGGGAGAAAAATGATAGTTGAAGGTAGGGAAGGCAAATAAAGGTAGTAAAACTTACGTGTGTGACTTGCCCACTGTTTGCCAGCTCTGTTGGTTTCAGGGAGGGAAGCAGTGCCCCACTGCTCTGATTGCTCAGCACCCAGGGTTTGAATTCCAGCTAAGACAGATGACACAGGAGGCGCTGCCTCTCTCTCTCCTCCTCCTCCTCCTTCTTCTTCTCCACCTCCTCCCTCGCCATCATCTCCACCCTCCTGCTCGTCCTCTGACTCCAGGGAATTGAAATTTTCTCTGGCCAGCTGGTTCGTGGATCGAGGTGAAGTTGCAAGCCCATCCAGGGAGGATGAGCATGATCCAGAATGCCTCTGGTCCGTGTGATTCGGGATACTACACCCAGAGTTGGGAAGAGGACTGCTACCGTGTGATTGTGAATCTTGGTCTGTAGATTCTCTGAGTGGAGGTTCTTTGTTTTTGCCAACAGAGTAGTCGGGGTCAAGGTCGGGAACAGGGCACTGAGGGTCATCTTCCCGGGAGCATTCCGAGAAGGACTCGGGGTTATGTTCGAATAGATCTTGAGAACCATGATCCAGTGCATGAGGTGACCCCTGGCCCTCACGCAGCTCTGTATCACTTTCTGTTTCCCCATAATAAGCCTCATCCTGGGAAAAGTAAGGGCCTGCGGGATCCTCAGAGCCCGACCAGGTCTCAGAGTCATCACGAATGCTGGGCACATCAGGGTCATCGGTAATGGGGTCCATTTATTGAGATAATACACTCTTAGCTGAAAGGAAAATAATAATCTTTTGAGGAACTTGACCAAACACTATTGCCTGTACATGTAATGTGCATTCTAGAAATGAAATATTTAAAGTTCCTCAGTTTAATTAGTTATAGATAATGTAGGCTTAGGTAAGTTACTTTCTGATCATTTTTAGACAATGCAAGATATAAAATAAACAGATAAAACAACATACTTATGACACTGAACATCAAGTTACAAGTACTAATATCCCTATTGGAACAAATGGTTAGGTCACTTAAACACAACTTGAAAAGCATGTAAAGTATCTCTGGCCTTTTCTAAAACATTAAACAGCATACCAGAGCACTTAAAAACCTTAATATAGTCAAGTGCAAGTATCCAAGCCTTTGGGAATTGGGCTTAGATATGTAGTATATGAATATTCATATGAATGTAGATCTTTTTCTGAACCATTTAACAACAGAGAACTCTGTAGAAACAATTATGCACGACGTACATATTGTTTATTTCCCAAACTGCCTTTTTTATTTCTACAAAAGTGTTGGAGCTTAATATTTGTCTGATTATTGGACAAGATGTTCTAGCATAAATGCTTACATAATTGCATAACATCTTTGACACAAATGAGTCAACACAGCTGCTTTAGATCTTCACCTCCTTGGCTCATCATAATAAAGGGTAGAATGTAGATTTTGCATGGCCAGTTTTGCACATACATTATGAATTTTTGAACCATTAACTCAGACTGAACTGTCCTAAACTAAATATGGCTCTATAAACAGAATGTTCCTATTAGTAACCTGGAATTTTGCGACCAGTGCCTCAGCTTAACGGCCTTTGGACCTTCCAACAAGTTCTGCAAATTCACCAAACGTTTAGGAACGTTTAAGGAAGGATTGGTTTCATTTTTTTACCTCAGTAGGGAGTGCAGAGCACAACCCTCCTCCTTCACTCCTGTCCTCTCTCTAGATGGAATGGTATTCATTGTTTGGGCCTGAACGGTAAACTAGCATTCGTGTCTTGGACGCCAAACAAAACAGTGGGGTAGCCTGTTTTCCACCACGAGAAGTCATCAAGTAGAGCTTTTACTCTTCTGGGGGACCAGACAAGTTCACATTGCCATTTAAGTCTCCCAGTGCGTAGATGTGGATGGAAAAAAGGAATAGGGTTGGGACGGATTAAAGCAGACAAATGAGGAAAACATTCTAATTAAGCAACAGCCATTTGCCTAAGATGTCCCTCTAAGGGCTACAAGCTAATAAACATTCATGCACTTGAATTCTGGAGTTACACCCTGTTTTCAGATTTGTTTTAAGCAACACTGCACTTAGACAGTAGTGAGCGAACTTTAACTTTGTGCATGACTTTAACAAAAGACATGCAAAAGTTATGCACAAGTTTAAAGAGTTTAAAGAGACAACATCTGCTAGTTAGGCACAACTTATGGTAGTTGTGCGGAAGTCATGCATGGTTATGCTATTTGTGCACAAGTCCTGCAGTGGTTATGCTAGTTGTGCAGAAGTCATGCACTGGTTATGCTACACTGGCTAGGCTAGTTGTGCAGAAGTCATGCACTGGTTATGCTAGGTGTGCACTAATCATGTACAACTTATGCTAGTCATGCACAAGTCATCCACAAGACATGTCTGACTTTTGCTAGTTATGCACAAGCCATGCACAAGTTTACCATGAGGCATTCACAAGTCATGCACAAGTTTAAAGGAAATCACACGTCATGCACCGCTTATGCTAGTCGTGCACACGTCATGCACAACTTTAACATGACTCCTGCACAAGTCTTGCATGACTTTAACAAAATTATGTTGTATTGAGTTACAAGACAACATAGATTTTTTATCCTTGTTAACATCTATTAGGAAACTGGCCATTTAAGTTGTAATGCCCGTTACCCATGCTAACACAGAGGTATAAAAATACTCATTTCCTTATGAAAATGAACTTTAAAACAAACCTATTATGCACTAACATTCTATGGTGTCTATTTATTACTGTGTGTTACTGTTTTTTCACATACATAGTTATATAAGTACAACATGCAGTAAAATGCAATCTAAGAAAAATATTAAAACCTTTTCATCATAATTCTGTACCATTTTAGTTGTAATTTTTTATGACCTTTGACCTTTAAAGGAGACAGGACACCTGGCCCTCTTGACCAGATATCTTCCCTCTGCGGCATGCCTTTGATATTTAAGCGCTAGCGAAAAACATAGATCCTCCCCTGCCTCTGGAGATCGGCTGCGCCACTAAATCGTGATTTAGAGACGTGACCTAGTTTCTGCAGCTGATGAAAAATTATTCTCATGATCGATTGTGGCCCGCCCAGCTGTCTGTGCAAGACCCATTTTCACCACTGGTCACTATCCTAACAGGGTTTCAGTATGCCCAGTATACAGCTGCAAAGGCAATGTTTTACGAAGGCACATTTCGTGGACACAAAATTATAATTTATGTAACATTGTATATATAGCATAAACATGGAATGAGAAGTTGTGGCTGATTTGTGCATGATGTGTTGTGCATAACTTTAGCGTGACTCCTGTTAAACTGGTGTATAACTCATGCTAAAGAGAATGAGTGAGGGATTGTCATTTTGAACACACCACAGCACGACACACAGTGCACCACAACGAAATCTGACCTCTGCATTTACTTATCCATGAAGGAGCAGTCATGGAAAGCATCCGGGGAGCAGTGCTTGGGGACGCTACCTTGCTCATGAATGCTTCAGCGGTATCTTTACCGGTCCAGGACTTGAACCGGCGACTTTCCGATCACAGGGCCAACTCTGGTTACGCTACTAGCTGCTTCAAGTCTGCCATCATTAGGCTCACATTTAAATTGTCAGGTTCTAAGTGACTACAACTCTGTGCTGATGAATTTAAGATTAGGGGACTGAATCTCAAGAACCTCCACTGGGCCTCTGAGCAAGGCCCTTATTCCAAGAAGACTGCCTGTGTAATTAGGAAAAGGTAGTCACTCTGGACAAGTGTGTCTGCTAAATGTAATAAAATTATTTGATTTAAACACAGGTCACGAACTTATGTTCTCTTATAAACAGTTTAGTTTTGGCTTTGTCTAATTTGATTAACATCAATGATAAGAGAGACTGTCCAGTCGGAACACAGAAGGATCTCATCTCGGTGCTTAAGTGAAACCGAGATGAGATGAGGTTTTTGTGAATGGTCACCCTACCTCAACATTCATTGTAAAAATACTGAATAATATTGGGGTGGTCTTGGTATAGTTATACTACAGTAAAATTCCACTGGGTTTTGTAGTGGTGATGACCTTGTGGTAACATATTCGCCAAGTCCCTGAGCAAGACCCTAAATTCCCAAATTGCTAGAGGGAGAGTTTCCCTATAATCAGAAAATGGACACTCTGGATAAGAGCGTCTGCAAAATGCCATAAATGTAAATGATTCCACTGGAATAATCAGAAAACAAAGAGTAGTTCAGTCACTCAGCCTTAGTTCTGTTGGTGCGACATTTCTGGATTTGCCTTTTCGATCTTAAAATCTAAATTAGTTATGAATATTACATTTACGGCATCTAGCAATCAGAGCTTGTTTGCTTGGAGTAACCAGGGCTTAAAGGCCTCGCTCAGAGTCCCAGCAGTGGTTCCTGGGATTCAAAGCCCACATCTTATGATCACCAACACAGGATTTGCATATGTTTTGGAATATATTGGCAACACTGCCATGGAAGACTGACCAGAAGCTTCCCTCGTAGTTCGTGCCCTCTAGTGGTGTAATAGTAAATTACAAACTGCAAACAGCAACTTTCCAGCTACAAGTAGAAACATGTGTTTTTATTCTCTTGACTTGATTAGAATGCACCCGCACTTCCAATTCCATCATCTCAATCTCTTGAGGGCACTGCAGGCCATTGTGGGGTTAAAAAGAGTTACGTTAACACTTGTTTATTGAGGCAAGAAGGGGGAGATAATTTAGAAGAGAAGTCATGACCAAATAAAAATTCTCTTCAGAGAAATACACTGGGCCAACAAACTGGTTTTAGGTCACCAGAAAGTAATAATAATATCTAGCAAAAATAAGCATCATGGTCTCTTGACTCTTTTTGGACCCAGAGCACTTGTTTGCCATTCTTCCAACCCAAACACTTCATAAGAGCTTAAAACTTCCCCGGCTGACCCGAATTGCCCCAACCACACACCTGGCAAGTATCTACTTCAAAGTAAAGTATATTTATGGGTTTTGGGTATTTGTCAGCCCATTTATATACAGCCCTGAACAGTACATTAGCAGCTAATAAAAATACTCTGGAGCTACATAACAAGATTTTGTGGTTTTATATGTGACAAACTTGGATTAACACTCACAAGTCAGACCATAGTAGGAGAGGGAGGATTAGGTGAATAACTGCAAGTTTCCAAAACCCTATAAGTTGGGTTGTTTACCATAAACACAAGGATGCTTTAGCCTTCTTTTAAGGAACAGTTTCAGACAAAAAGTGATTTGCTCCCTCAAAGATGTTCTTTCTTTTTTTAAAACTTTTTTACCAATCCATGGAACTTTACACTGCCCCCTAGTAGTGTGGAGGCATTTTATTTCTGAAGGATAAAAAGTTTTGGAAATCCGTTTTGTCAAAATCTAAATAGAATAAAAAATTCCATCCATGCTACACAAATACTCACACACATTTAATCTACATTATATTTTATTATTATTAAATGCAATCAGTTTTTAAACTGATTTTGACTGAATCCTCCTTTAAATGTAAATGTTTGGAAATAGAAAGTCAACTATTAGCGCAGACGTTATAAAAGATAGTTATTTAATAGACTGTCTGTATAGAAGTGTCATATTGTAACTGTTACAGATCTCATGCACATTCACTCTGAGACCCTAATGGTAAGCTGAATACCGCATGTAACCTAATTGTCTCTCTTGTCTCACTTTCTACTTCTAGTTTAAGTGTATATTTTATGTATTGCTTATTCTATGTGCCTTATTTGTTCATTGTACTGTTAAAACTGGAGTCACATCATCTCGCTGTATGCTTGAACAGTATATAACAGTGATGACAAAGTTTACTTTGACTATTGAATTTGACTTTAGATACATATAACTTATACAGTATGGAAACTTTTAAAGTGATTTGCCACAGAAAAACAAGTTAACACTAGTTAATCTGGTTGTTACAAGTATGTTATAATGCTGTTTCCAAGTAAGGCAATGCTGCTCGTTGGCCAATGAGTGACCATCCCTGCTCCCCCACTCCAGTGCTGTGACCTGTAAAGCCTGTCACAGGATTAGCACTTTTCCATCACACATTGTCTCACTGTCTTTTTACATGGTGTTATGTAATAAAAATGACTGTCATGCACTGATAAAGCCTCTTATTGATGCACTGGATTAAGTGCTGGTTAGTAGTGAAGATGCATAGTACAGACTAAGTTTCATTGCAAATGATATGCAAATGACCAGGTTCTCATACACCTTAAAATTTAAGATGATACAAAATGATTTCTGGGCAATGTCTCAACCACTATCTAATATTGATTCTAATAATAAAGTTTGAGGTAATTCATATTAACCCTGTCAAAACATGCCGTCTACACAGACACCCATTATACCAAATTTTGCATCAGTTTGCCTACAATATTAGACCACAATCTAAAGTACATACAGTATATACAACAAAAATGGCATCACAAGATGTGTAAAAAGCAAACCCTCTTACCTGAGAATGGATGTTTCTGAGTGGTTTAGAAGTGCTGGAGACTTGTGGGAGGATTTGATACCCAGTGAAACAAACTCAAACCTTTTTCTTGTTTTCACTGCATCACACAGAAAGCCCATCTGAGTGCAATCAGAAGTGTGAGACGGTCAATGTCAGGACCATCCCTTCGACAGGAGGAGGGGCATGTGTTTCCTTAAATCATCCCTTCATCTCCAAATAATGAAATGAAGTAGTTTTAGAGAAAAATAAGAATGAATAGATTTTTGGACATGAGGTACTTCATACTAAAATAAGAATGACTGAAAAATGGGACGGAAATGAAGGGACACACAAAATTCCCAGTGGAGCAACAGACAAGACTCACATCCTGTTTGGAAGAAATAATGCCAAAAGCATATTCAGCCAGGAGTAGATATTTATTAAACCTTTAATTTCAACAGGAATTGTTATGAGAATGCTCAGCAAAATATGCTAAATAGATGATTTTTGTACTTGACTGTGAGTGAAATAAAGTTTTTTCCCCTTTTTGTGGCTGGAGAGCACTCTCTGATTCACTGCATCCGGTAAAAGAACTAAAAAAGGCTTTCTGAAAAAATAATCATGATTGGACTACAGTGAGAATGGTGATTAAATAACAACCTATTGCAAATGAAACCTCAACCAAATGAACAAATGATTTTTTTCTTGCATTCCAGGACTAAACTCCAAACAATAATACATGTCATGTGAAGGTTTTACATAATAATAAATATAAAAGCCTTATATTTTTAGATTTAAAGCATAAATGCTGTGTTATTTATTTATTTATTTATCTGAACTGCACACCAGTTTCTTACTTACATGGACTACCACAAGGTTAAATCCTGGCTCAGGATTGTGGTAGCTCCAGTAAGATAAGTATAATAGAGTTGGATTTGAACTTATAACCTCTTGGTCTAGAGATAAGTATTCTACCAATAGGCCAACACTTGCTGTTTTTTAAATTGTGTGACTGGAAAACCAGGGACATTTCAGCTCAAAATGTTAACAATGGCTGCCACTTAATAACAGGTAGTATGTGATCAGATTGATTTATTTACACACACACAGATTAACATGTCTATCAGCAAGTTCAGGAAGATGCTACAGGAAGATTCATATCATGAAATCTTAATAAAGAGGAAGCACTTCAGATCATTAGATATTGTACTGTACCCCAGGTTTCCTAGTATAAATAAACACTGTGTGTGGGTTCATTAATTATTCCATTACAGGGACAAAGAAAACCCCCAATACTAAGGGTCTATATTAAGCATGTCTGCCCTTTTTTGGTAAATACACAACATTGGATGATTCTTCCATAAATTCGTTGCCATATAAGGCTTCCCACACAAGCTCCCCCCCACTCCCCCACCCCCCCAGAGTTACTGGAGGTTAACGAGCTGGAGCAGATTAACGAGACTGCAGTTTTGTTTTACATGAATTGAGCTTGGAACAACAGCCCAAAGTTGGTCCATGTGAACTGAAGGCTGGCCAGAAAAGAATGGGATGGACTAATTTGATCATTCAAACTGCAACTAAAAATTATTTAAAAAATATAAATAACTAAAAACTTCAATAAACACTGAAAAATGTAATAAAAGGAAATGCAGATAAAATTTCTTGTGTTTAACCCCCTCACTGCCCTATACGGGAATTTTATTTAATTTTGACAAATTTTTCCCCAAGAGTGATTCTTATGCAATCTGGAAGATGTTTGCTTGAAAGTATAACAGAGTGCAACACAACAGATATCAACTTAAAAAGAAATGTACTAGAGTTTAAAGTGCATTACTTTCATTATATAGTTATGCAGAAAGTGTAAGTGCTAAAAGTGACAATGTCATTCCAGGCACAAAGGTCTGCAAAAATAAAATAAGTGTAAAAAACAAAATACAATTACTTAGGTGCTATACCCAACTGGCCATAATGCATCTCCAGCAGGCATCAGCAGGAGTCACGTCCGGCAGTTTTCCGACCTTCAGTCTGAAGGTCATCCACCAGTCACTAACTTACGGCTCAATAATGGCATAAGTAGTGTTCTCAAAAAGGCTAATTGACTTCATTATGCTTTCATCCTACAGAAAAGGGAGAGAAGACATAACCGTATCAAAACCATTCAAAATAAATGACAAAAACGTTGATTTACAATATGAAAAATAGATTTGTAAAGTGTTAATAAGAAGGAGAGTCCCTTTGCTTTAATAGAACTAGACTAAGATTTGTCAAAAATTCATCCCAGCACTTGGGAAATGACCACAACTGACCCTCAGTAGACAGCTGTGCAGACCTCTTAAATCAACTCAATGGGGTCATTGTTCTGTTTACTTATTCTCTAAAAAGTTCTCACAGCTATTTGATGAAGTTATATCAAAAATAATAAATACACAGTACTTGTATGCTAATTGTCAGAAGGTGTGCAGATGTTACCTTCTGGCAGGTATCAATGAACTCTTCTTCAGTCACAACACCATCCTGGTTTTGATCCATTTTCTGCAAACAAGTAAAATGTGGAAGAATTAGTTTGTTTTAGTTTGTTTTTAAGAATTTTGCTGTCAATCAAAGGATAAGCAAATATGCCAGTGCAACATAGGCATTTCAAGATCACTGTAAGAAATAACTTATTTAAATTTGTACAGTCTCAGGAATGATGAGGGTACATCTCATATGTTGAATTGTCATTACTTGAAAGAACATCTCAACATGTTGCTTGGGTCCTTCCTCCTTCACTGCTGTAGGAATGTTTTTTCCCATCATATCATAAATGGCTTTTATTATATCCAACATTTCCTGTTAGACACAATAGATATGAAGATATAAATATCTTTTTGTCAGGTACCTGTTAAACGTTTATGGTCTCCTTTAAGATCATTACTAAAAACAGTAGTTTTAAAATTTATGTAATGCTTCAGTCATCATTGCTTAAAAATCTATTACACTTTTATATATCGCACACGTTATAGGGAACGAGTTTTGCAAAGATAGTGTCAGACCTCCTTGGTGATGTGTCCGTCTTTGTTCAGGTCGTATAAGTTGAAGGTCCAGTGCAGTTTTTCCTTTGTGGATCCCCGAAGCAGAACCGATAAGCCTTTTACAAACTCCTGCAAAACATTCATTAATATTTCTTCATGGATTGAGCATTTCAGAGCTTATTAGATAAAAGAGCCAAATAAACTGGTTGTTGACGAGGAACTACAGTTCAAAAAACATCTTGTAAGAACACTTTTTGCTGTCTCAATAAACTTTTGCCTAAGCTTAAGAAAAAGCCTCATCGTTGACTCTCTTCACATGAATCTGGGATTTCATTGTGAAAATCCGACAGCCTTTGTCATATCATCAGTCTTAAAGGCCCTAAGGATAATGCTGCAGTACATGGATAATCTGATCTGTATTAAAGTGCAAACATAGAAAAACACAATCCCCTACCTCAAAGCTGACTGTGCCATTCTGGTCTGAATCAAATGCTTGGAAGAGGAAATGCGCGTACTTTGATGAATCTGAAACCAGATAGACTGTATGAAATTTTTCATATTGAAACTGTTGCAGAACTTCAGTGTAAAGGACAACTCTAAGACCATAAGTTTAGACTAAACACCACATGTAACCAAATTGTTTCGCTTTCTACTTCTAGTTAAAAGTTTATATTTTATATTCTATTTATATATTTGCTTATATTATGTGCCTCATTTGTTCTTTGTTCATTGCACTGTTAAAACTGGAGCTACTTGTACAGTATATAGCAGAGATGACAAAGTTTACTTTGACTTTAAATTTGAAATTAGCTGGCAAATTCCTCATTAAATTGTGGAATTTCTGAGGTAGGGATAAAGAAGAGTAACAATGTTTAAAAAGGAGACATGATAAAGGTTGTTTAAATATGTCTCTGCTGATTTTAGCTGACCTAGCTGGCTAACACCCCAGATCCCTTCAACGAGCTATACATTTTAACAAATTAAATTAAATATCGCCTTTAAAATAGAATAATGGCGCCCTCTTATGGTCCAAATAGAAATGGTAAACTTTTCTATTTCTGCTAATCGGGTGCCATTTCATTCATTCTTCTTATTTAATTTTCCATAGATTCCTTAAATGAATCCATCAACACACTTACCTCCTCCAGGGAAGAACTGACCATAGATTGTTTTGAAAGCATCTTCATTCACAGTTCCTGTGGGACATTCCTGACCAAAGCAGACTTCGTTTTTTAATCAAGTACGTCCAATACCAAAAAATGCCAAATAAATAAATAAAGACAGTCCAGGCATAACAATTGGGGACTCACCATTTTGAATCCTCTGTATAGAATCTGGAGCTCTTTTCTGGTGAAGCGACTCTGGCTTTGTAGCTGCTCAAGATTCTCTGGGCGCCGACGCAACACAACGCCTTCTTGCTCTTCATCTTCATTTTCTATGATAAGTTGGATTTGTTAAAAAAAGACCCACGTGATGTGAATTCAAATAGTGTGAACACTGCACGGTTGGACATAATTTGAACTCAGACCTAGTCCTTTAATCCTGTCCTTTTATTTTTGCTGCATTTAAGCTCTGACACTGGCAGTGAACTTATTTATTTACTGGTGTCATAGTTGGCGAGGGAAGAGCTGAAGAACTGAATTATTTACATTTATTGGGACCTTGTGGGGATGTTATCAGCTATGTTTTACTTCCACTGTTCTTTAGAAACAGAGGTCCTTATCAGACTTCCAACCAGGGGTGTAGCACCAAATTCTGGGCGCTATACACAAGGGGCCAATTTCCCAGTCGAGGATTAAGCCTAGTCCTAGACTAGTTTTGAGTTAAAATGGTAAATCTCCATTGGTAGTAGAATTTAGTCCAAGACTAGCCTTAATCCATGAGCAAGAAACCAGCCCAAGCAGTCTTCATGGCCCCCACCCTCCCATAATAAAAATAAATTCTAGACTTCTCAAGGACCCCCACACTTGGGGCCCTGTTAGGACAGTCCCACTTTTCACCCCACTACAAGGCCCATGCTACCAACTTGTGATTAGTATTAGTTTATAACAAAAATTTTATAATTACAAATTAACAAAGTTGATTACTTTGTTGCTAACTGTGCAGATCAGTGATGGACAACACTAACAAACCAGGACTTGTATATGTCTAGAAACCCAAATAGAAAATGATCCCAAATGGAACTGACCATGTGACTTGTAACAAGAGAGTGACACCACTCAACATGTCAAGAGCCTCCTCAGAAGTAAGGGTCACTCACCTTGAGTGTATGTGTCAACCTCACATGTGTCAAGGCTAAGATCTTTAAACAAGGCGCACTAGGCCATGCAGGTCAAGTTACCCTAATTACGCACCCACTTGTCTTCTGGATGAATAATGAAAAAATAGCATTTCTTGTAGCTTTTGTTGTAACACAGATGTGTTCATGCTTCCTGTGTGTACTCACACTTTATCTGTTAGTTGTGAACTCAAACTTCATCCATGGTCAGTTTCTGACCAAAGAAATGCTGAAAATCTATGAATATTGAATATATATTTATGGGATTATGATGTTCTTAACCTAACAATGACACTGACAAATATATTCAAACAGTACTACTTTTTATAGACAATATTAAATAATAAATCATTTGAAGTCAAGCATCTCAGTGAACTTAAATTTGCAGATGTGATGTAATTTAAATTAATCAAGACACAAGCAATCTTCACATACACTACCAGTCAAAAGTTTGGACACACCTTCCCATTCAATGTTTTTTCTTTATTTTCATTACTATTTATATTGTAGATTCTCACTAAAGGCATCAAAACTATGAATGAACTGTGTAAGGGCTATTTGACGAAGAAGGAGAATGATAGAGTTCTGTGCCAGATGGCCTGGCCTCCACGGTCACCTGACCAAACCCAATCGATATGGTTTGGGATGAGATGGACCGCAGAGTGAAGGCAAAAGGGCAAACAAGTGCTCAGCATCTCTAGGAACTCCTTCAAGACTGTTGGAAAACCATTTCAGGTGACTACCTCATGAAGCTCATCGAGAGAATGCCAAGAGTGTGCAAAGCAGTGATCAAAACAAAGGGTGGTTATCTTCAAGAATCTAAGATATAAAACATGTTTTGGGTTATTTCACACTTTCTGTTTACTACATAATTCCATATGTTCATTCATAGTGCCTTCAGTGAGAATCTACAGTGTAAATAGTCATGATAATAAAGAATAAAACATGGAATGAGAAGGTGTGTCTAAACATTTGACTGGTAGTGTAAGACATACATATTAAAACTTTTCTTTACAGGACTCATGGAAAACCTGCTAACCAAATGTTTGACGTTGGTCCCCAGACAGATTTCAGCCATTGCTGATGCTGGCAGTGGAAACACTGCACTCCTCTTCCAGAAATGTGATTAAAAATTTACCAATGTAAGTAAAGACACCTTGTCTATACCTCCCACTGGTTTCTAATGACACAATCACAGTCAACATAACACTACAGTGTTTAAGTTAACGTTATATTGCCTCTTTAGTGTACATAAACTTGTTCCTGGCAAGTCTTCCATAGTTTAGTTAGCAATTAAAAGTTCTTGATAGACAATCTTTTATTTTATTTTATTAATTATATTCAGAATTGATACTGTCTTGAATTTATTTTAAGCATGGTTCCTAGCCACATCTTATGTAATGGGGATTTGTATATGTAATCAGGAATTTGATTTTCAATGAACAATTTGAAGTGGTGAATCTGAGTTAAAACAGGAAAGCAATTTTACATAAAGTGACTCAAAGACAATATATCTAGGTAAATATATTTTTGCAGAAAATGGAAAGATTAAAAAGAAAAGAAATGTAGCATTTACCTATTTAGAACCAAAAATCAAAATATTACATGTAACATTAACATTTTATTTCATTATTATTATTATTGTTGTAGAGCTTCTGGCTTTAAAAGAATGGAGAAAAAGGGCAGGGAACCAAATGATCACATGTAGATGATTATTTTTGCACATCCATAACAACATGGAAATGGATAGTTAATATGAATGGCAATGATTTTTGTAGGCCAACACTGTGTGTAAAAGAAAAGCTTCATCAGTTGCGGATGAAAGTATTGATGGAATCTATAGATGAATTTCAAATAAATTTTAAAATAAATTTTAATTTGTGTTATCACTGGAATGACGATGGCCTCTGTCCGTCAGGCTACACATCTTAATCGAAAATTCGTGGTCTAAATTAATTAAGAAACCAATCAAATCTGTGGTTATACTTGTTGCAAAATTCTTAGGCGTTTCCAAAACACAATCCAGAGGGTACATACAAAACAACCTCAGAAAACACCAGAAAAGTGGATTTTACTGCTCGCTTACTTGACGGACAAGCAAATATAACTACGGCTTTAAAATAAAAAAAAAACCCAAAGGGACAAAAAGTGACCAAAAGAATGTTTTCAGTTTTGCAGCTGGTAAAATCACACGTCCTGAATGGAAAACGAAGATACTGATAATCAGTTAATCACCAAGTTACTAGAGATATGTGCAAACTTTACTGAAGACATTATTAAGAAGACGCCCTCCTACCTGTGTGTAAGGTGCCGGTGATGAGGCGGCGCAGGTGCTGTGTTAATTTAATTAGTTGCCGCTTGCAGCGCCGCCGGCGGCTCATCATCAGACCCCAAATCAATCCTCTTTGAAGCCTTTAAGCTGAATGAAAATCCAGGTGGAGAAACGGTGCCCAGTGTTAATGTCCAATGGTGTCATGTACCGAGGTGTCTTAATACGTCTGTTCAGCATCAGAGGGTGTGTTTTGCACTTGCGTGTCTCTTCCTCTTTGTCGATCCCATTTTTAAAAAACTTAATTGTCAAAACAGAGGACACACATGAAGTCTATAAAAACAAGACTTTAAAAAGTATATTCATGAGTCTATAAAAATGACGTTTCAGAATAATTATAATAATTATGTATACTATTCTATTAATAATGTATAAGCGATCAATGTGTTAAAAGACCAGTGAATAAAATATGAACTATTTAATGAATGGTTTACTAATTGAGATCTAAATGCTTTGTGGTAATACATAAATGTCGGCATAAATATGTGATACATATTATATAATATATAATTATTTATTTATTACATAATATATAGAAATATGAAAATAAATGCACATACATATACTGTGTGTGTGTGTGTGTGCAGCTTGGATCCCTAAGAACTCTCTCCTTAAGAAGTAATTTCCTGCCACCCTGTGAATATACAGAAGCATGGCAAAATTCTTCAGAAACATTTTCTTTCTCAAAATAAGTTTGTATTGAAGTTGCTGAAATCTGCTTTCCTAAAACATTTAGTATCAGTTTCCCAATCAAGGATTAAGCCAAGTCCAAGACTAGCTTTGAGTTTGAATGGTAAATCGGCATCGGTACCACAACTTAATCCAAGACTAGGCCTAATCGATGAGCAAGAAACCAGCCCTTAATGTTGTTTTATTTTATTAGCTCATGTAAGTAAATTAAAAAATAAATGAAAAACAATCAAGAAAGAAAGTAAAATTCAGTGCAAGTAGAAGATTTTAATATCAAAACCTTCGTTGGATTGTATTAGGATGCCCTCGCGTGGTCACCAGGTAGTATTGCAGTTCAGTCTCACGCCAAGTCTAAAGCCTACGTTAGTGTCCTCAAATATATCAATATTTGACCATTCTGTCAAATATAAATAAAGACTGTGATAACCACAATCTGTGACCACAGTGAATAAATTGCATTCTTTATTATGCATTAATTTACTGACTATTTATAAACTGGATTTTGAAGTCAACATTAGGACATGACTACTGAAATATGTCACAACAGTGTCATTTAGAGTGTAAAATTTGATGAATAAGCAAACTCTTCTTTTTTCTGTATTCTTTACAGCCCAAACCTAAGATTAAAAGAAACACACCCTTCAGAGGATATTATTTTATATTTATTTCAAGTCCAGAGCTAAAGCATTGGCTTCAAGAGGAGAACTGTAAGGAGGATTGTCGCCAAAAGAACCAGGATCTCACAGCTTTTCAGATGAGCACAGGATCTGAAAGAAAGACATTATGTTCAGCTGATGCTCAAGAAAACACAGAAATTCTCATATAATCTTCAGAAGCATGTTGACCCAAAACATGCACAATTAATATTCTCAGAATGGCTTTGGCTGGATGACTGGAGGATAATGAAAATGACTATGGTGATGATGATGATGATGATGAAGATGACTGTCCTGAAAGATGATTTATTGAATTTTACAGAAGGTGGATATCTTTCATAAAAAATGTCTAAATGTCTAATAATAAAAGCCATAAAAATGATGTTATACTTCTCATATCAATATCAAAAGAAGTACTAGAAATAGTACTAGAAGAAAAATACATTTTGTCCATTTGAGGCCTTTTTTCTCCCCAATAAGAGATCTCTTTCCTTGCAGTTCTGATGTATATACGTTTAAGAGAAGATCATCACTTGTCTTAATGCAGACTGACTGCCAGAGGCCCTGTTCCAGTTTTGTGGCTTCCAGTATAAACTGCAGTTTGTTCAGCAGTAATCTGTCTAACTCATACAGTTGTTCAGAGTTTCCACCTCTTCATGAACATATTTTTCCCTAAAACAGATTGTCATTGTTGTGGTTGTTGCCTGGTTGGGTTATGATTGATTGGTTGGTTGTGTGGGCTACGTTAGAAAATGCCAAGCTGATGACATAGCGTCTTATTGACTCAATTTTTCGCAACACAGTGGAAAGGCTGACTTTTCTGGGAAGGTGGAACATGATTAAGCCTGAATCTGGGCAAACTGTTTTAATATAACTATATAGTCCCAAGCTAAGATACTAGGTCTCTTGAAGCCCTTAAGCATTTGGTTTTGATGAGATCAATGTGCTTCTAAACTCATTTGGCATGGATTATGTTGCCTCATTTCCTGCTGTTCCACATCTTTATGTTTGGAAGGTTCTTGTCTCCCACCCATTGTCTTCCTGTCTACTGTGTTTCCTGAATCCAAAAGTGTGCCAGGCTTATTCCTTTGTCACTACCTGATGATGGTGATGGTGATAACTGATAGTCTTACATGTCCAGATTGGTTGTTTTTTTTTTTTTTTTGACAGAAGATTGAGAACTGTCTTCTAGTGCACTCTACTTGTCCAATAATGTTTATGCTGATTTCTTTTAGAGTTTAAAAATAAACAAGACAGGAATAACTTAATTAAGAAGAAAAAGAAAAGTATTTTTATGTGCTGTCCATTTATTTGTTTTTGAAGGAAGGTATTGTCCCTTAAATGCAATTAATTTAGGAATCAAGCCCAAAGAAACAACGAAATAGAATGTAATTAATGCAATGTATGACTTTAGCTTACCCAGAAGAGGGAGCAGTTATGATTGCTGGCAGCGTGGAATGCTTTTAACGTTATTACTTGATAGTCTGCATCCTTATTTGTCACACTCCTAATGTTCAGCAGCCTGAAGACCTCAAAGGGAGAAATAAGATGCTCGATCTCCTCGGAAGTGCAAGTGTAGTTCTCCACATTCACCACAGAACAGGACGTGATGTCAAACACAGTGCCTCGGCCTTCCATCTCCACCACCTCAATTTCTAACTTCTTTCCTTGGCTTAGCCCTTGGAGAAACTTTTCCCAGACGGAGTCTGTCCCCACTCTCCTTTAAATAAATGAGACGATAGCAATTTATGACACATTTTGCTATTTCTGAGAAGTCGCGAGGACGCTCAGAGTAGAAAATGAAGAGACTCTGAAGGAAAGTCCTCAACGAGGTCAGACATTGCCACCTTTGGAATAAACCATTTGGTTAAAGGTCTTCCGGAAATTGGTATTTGAATTCCCATAAGCCTGCAGTATGGCCAGGTGATACGGTGTTGCCCCTAAAATTTGCTTCCCACAAGTTCCGGCATTACTTCTCCACATTTCTTCAAAGTCCTTCCTGGCCTTAAGCTCTTTCTGCAGCAGACCTGCCTGGCTTTTGTCACTGCCTCGGTCTTCATTTCGACACTCCACATCCTGAGAAAATGCCCACGTACACGGAGTTATGTCCAACATCTTCACCTCTGCTCTTCCCTACAGAACACAACAATGACAAAAGAAACACTGGTACAGATTACATGAACACATATTAAGACCTTTCATATGCATTATAATTATTATTAGATATTGCAAATTTTGTAAAAATAAATAAATAAAATAAAATAAGTGATGAGATGAACAAGCAGAATGAGGAGAAGAACAAGACAAAGATGAAGAATAAAGAAAAGATTAAGACGAAGAATTTAATTTTGCATATATAGAGGACTAATCATGCAAGCCATTATCAAATATCCCAATGTGCTTATAGAGTAAATGACTAACCTAAAAACAGTAAATTAAAAAGTAATAGAAAACACATATGAAGAAATAAAACAACCCATTAAAGCAAAAGTGATTATGAATAAGTCTGTACACAGAGAGTTAGCCAACAGTTCTTTCTATGATTATTGGATGCAACTGCACATATTAAAACATTAGGCAGGTTAGAACATTGACCCTGTGCACAAAACCGCTTATCAAACTTGTAATCTCTTAAGTTAGAAGACAAGTTGTATGAAAATATGTATGTTTCTGCATTATTAGAAAATGAAGGAAGCCTTATACTGCGACTGACCACTTTCTCAAGTATAAATGTATAAAATATGAATTTTTCTCAGATGTTTAAGTTATCATGGGCTGTTTCATCATGGCTAATAATCCTTTTCTGCAATAATAATAATAATAATAATAATAAATAATAATAATAATAATAATAATAATAATAATAATAAGTTAGTAACCTTATTGGGATTTAACAAAGTTGTAAAGACATCTCTTCCATTCCGCTGAATCTCACCTCTTTGTAATATTCTGGCACTGTTACATGGTTCTTAGCAGAATATTTGATTCCGAATTTTCAGATAGAGGGAAAAAACAGTTGATAAAGCGAATACCCACCCAAAAAAAATCTTTTAGGCATAGAAAGCTTGGATGCAGCATTTCCAAAGTTGACAAAACGTTTCAAATAAACGGCACATCCTGAAATATAATGGCAAAAACAGAGATTTATCATTAGTGAAGAGTTCAAAAAGACTGGAGCAAAGATCACAATAAAGGAGAGATGCCAGAGATGAGTACCAGCAGAGACAGTTTAACGCCCAGGATCCGCCGCCATTACACCAGCGAGTCCCTTCGTGAGGAGTAACAACGCAAACACGGATATACGGAATGATGTGTTACTGCAAGATATACAGTCAGTCAGAAATGAACAAGTTCATATTTATTTGTAAAAATGGCATCAGACAAAACTTTTCGCTAATTTTTTTGACGCAGAAAATACACGAAAATGTGGAGCAAACACCTGTATAGAGCTACTTAACAATACTGTAAAATATTCAATACTGTATACATATTGTGTACTTAATGATAAAAAATATTTGTATAATTTGAATGTGTACTTTGTATGCCGTTACTATGTAAACTTGTCTAGTTCTATTTGTGACCAGCAGACGGCGACGTTAGACAAGAATGTTGTGAAAAGTAGCATCCAATACCTCTGCTAAAATATGTTCAAATATAAATGTAAAATATATATATATATATATATATATATATATATATATATATATATAAAAAATAACGTAAATAACGTGTTACAAAATATCAGTGGAAATCTGCAACGATCCATGAACAAAACTTTATACTGTGTAAGTCTGTAAAATGGTGTTGACTATATTAATTGTTATGTAACAATTGCTAACAAAAATGTCATTTTCCCTTACACACTATTTTCCCTCAAGCTATTAATCACTGCATAAAGTGTATATGACATTGTAAAGATAATTTGTGCAGATTTTGTGAACAGACCCAGTCGAAAGAAGTAACCAAACTTACTTGGCTGAAAGCGAGCCCTTCTGCATGTCTGAGTCCAACAAAACAAGAACATTTTGTGCAGAGTTCGGGTTCCAGCCAACAGTTAAACGTTTGGGCCCTTCTCCAGTTTCTAGCTGGCTATGACATAGGGAGAGGGTGAGAGATTATATTTAACCCCTATTTGACCAGTATACTGTGTATTGTTGGTGAAAGGAATAACTTCAGAATCTTCTTGTGACCTGTTGTTGCCACAACATTTAGCACTTATAAGTGTAATGATGAAGAATTTCCACCTCACTCTTAGATTTATGCTTGTTGAACCACCATGTACTGTCAGGCCTATGTCATCTAGATGTATTGGGAAAACCATAAAAAATCGTGCAGACATTCCTGCAAACATGAACTCAGTTTGAACCCCTGTTACACCATTAATTAATCCAAAACCGAACCCTCCCAAATAATTCGCATACTGCAAACAACCATAAAGCCCTCACTGAGAAGAACACTCTAAGACTCTAAGCCTCACTGTCATAAATTCCAAACATTCATTTGATTCTTCATAACTTCTTCTGCAAAATGTTTAATGACATTTGAGAACCATAAAATACTCTCATGTCCCACATGTCTGGAAATCCACTAGGCTGGACTACAAGACACAAAAATCACATTTTCGGGGCCAAATGTCAACATAAAAATACCTAGTCAGTTTTACTCAGAAATATGTCACACATTTGTTGTTTTTATATTTAATTATTTAGATCTGATGATATATGCTATATTTGATAAGCATAAACAAAATATCTACATGTACTCAAGAAACACATATAAATACTGATGCATGAAAGCCAGTGATCTGATATCACTCATATCAGCAGTTAGCGAATCCGCCTTTGATGGGCGTTGCCTGCCAAAAGCCATAAAATATTTCTGGCTGTAAAACTTACATGTCATCATGTTTTTTTCATATATACATCCCCAGGGTGCCATGCAATCCTGGGAATGATTCTCCAGGAAGCACACAACCTTCTCCTGCTGCTTTAGAAGAGTTATGACAGAGGAATTTGGGTTCAGTACAAACTAACTCTCAGGATTCCTGTTACTCAACAAATAGTAAATCCATCAACAGGACAAAGCAAGTCATGTGTTTCATTAGTATCAAAGCATTACAACTCCTTTGATTGTCATACTCATAGTGAAGTATTTTTTGTGTTTCTTGTATCGGCAGGAGATCTTCCTGTCAGATTTTTTAAACACTGGTTCCCCATGATGTATCCTTCCTGTGTTCTGGATTTCTGATCTGTTACTTGACCTGTTACAGTTCCTGGACTACTCAATAAACAAAATGTGTTCACTCTCTCTGCACTTCTTGGGCTTAATGAAGGATGTGGGTTGATGAGCAAGCATCAAAGATTCATATGAAGCCTTTAATGTAATAAACTATCAACACTACCAGCATTTTTTTTTCTTTTTTCTTTTCAAGCAATTTTTTATTCAGAAATGTATTTTGTCAAAACCATGTGGAAGGACATCAAGCAGCAATATATCTACTAAAAGGTATCATCAATGCTTTTATGTACACATTTCCAATCACTTTCTCTGTTTCAGATTACACATAAGTCTGTGACATGAGGACTAATGATGTTGTCTGTCTATAACTTTATCCCATCTCCAATAATAAAAAAAACTGAAATATTCACATGAGCATAAGTATTCACACCCTGTGTTACCATGGCTCTTCTCCCCCGACTGCTGAATTTAGCCGTGTGGCCAGTTCTAAAAGTCCTCCTGGTTGTCCCATTCACTTTGAACTGTAAGGCCTAATACAGAAAGGTGTGTGGCTTTCCAAATCATGTCCAGACAATTTAATTAAACACAGCTGGTAAGTCTAGACTTATCTCAAAGATGCTTTTGAAGAAGTGGAGGGCCCCAGAATCTAATTACTGAGTGTTATAACACAGGGTGTGAATATTTATGCTCATGTGAATATTTCAGTTTTTTATTTTTTATTAATTTGCAAAAACTTCTACAATTCTGTATTTTGCTGTGATTATGGGGTACAGAGTGTAGATTGAGGAGAAAAAAATGAACACAAATGACTTTAAGAGATGGCTGCAGTGTAACAAAGGGTGAAACACTGAAAGGGGTCTGAATACTTTCCGTACCCACTGTATGTTAAATAAGCTGCAATACATGTTTGCTTGAAACTTTTGAAAGAGGTCTGAAAATAAAGAGAACATGAATAATTTTTAGTGCATTTATGGTAGAAAAGTCTGATCATTTTCAGCTTATTAACAACATGTTTGTGTGAATATACAATAATTTCATAACATTTGATTACTAGGAAAACACAAGAAGGTGAACAGGAAGATCTGATGAGTTGTAAGTACAACTTTCCACTTCTCTTAGTTAATATAATAAAGGAATTGAATACACACCAGTGTTGGATTGATTATAAAAAAACATGTACGCACTGGAACTTTAGGAATACAAATAGTTGAAATCACGTTGTTGAATTGTTGAATTTCAGTGCCAGAGACTAAGTAAAGACGATGTCACAATCAGTGGCATGAAAATCAGCAGCGGAGCAGAAGATCCATGAAGATTGTCAGTGCTTAAGAGATGTGAGAAAAAAAAGAAACAGGCATAAGACATCTTTTAAAATCACATTCAGGGCCATATATATGTATGTGAGTTCACGGATGGGAATAAATGGATAAGTAAGTCTCAAAGAATGTTACATGTTTTAAGTTTTCATTCTTGCTCATTCTTTTCAACGTTAAACTGTTTTGACATTGCATGTGTGCGACAAATTTTACTCCCTCTCTCGAGGCAAACACAAATAAATTCTGGTCTAGTTTGTATAACTGTGTAATAAACAGTCCACACTGTTAATAATACTCTAGTTCAAGGTCAATGCTTTTTAAGGGATTTGTGTTACATCCTGAGATAGTACTGGCGTGAAATCTGAGGCACAACTCCAGCTCCAGTTCTGGCCAAGACGTCACATGTTGTTCATTTTCCTGCTCAGGATACACGTGAGAACCCCTTATGAGGCCGTAACAGTGTATAAATACAAGAATAAGCCAGGTCTCCAGGGATAATCCAAAATCAGGCCTGGACTATTCTACGCAAAAGGAGACCTGGATTTTTTCAGGCAAACATTCTTACATTTTGCTTTATCAACCAGTTACTTTTGTAGTTGAGTATGTACAGAGGTTTATGGTTTACATTTAAAGCAGGAAATATTTAGATCTGCAGATAATATTCGACAGTGAACCACTTCCTTTTGCTTCCTCTTTGTAAACTTCTTTGTAAACTTTAGCCCTCCACAGCTTTGGTTCACAGAAACAGTGAAACTGTGTATTAGTCACCAGAAAAGGGGAAGCTCACAGCAAACCAACTATTTTTAATTCTAACGTTGTCATCATCATGTTTGAAAGTGAACTCATGCGATGTTTGGAAGTCACAAGTTCAGACCTTAGTGTAAGTGAAAATGAAGTTTAATGGAATGCTTACCTGGGGAAGAGGTAGCAGGTGTGATTGCTGAGAAAACCAGTGTGTGTTAAAGTTATCTTTTGATATGTTGTGCCTTCCTCAGTTGTAGCATTCTCAAAGTTCATCACTTTGAACATCTCATTTGGGGAAATCAGATAATCAAATGTTTCAAAATTACAGTTAAGCTTATCAAGGTTAACTGCAGAACAAGAAGTGATGTTAAACAAAGTAACACTGCTGTGCCCATCAATGTTTTCTATTTCAGTTTTCTCATCTCTTGAAGCTTGCCAAAACCTGCCAAAGCGGATGTTCTCTCCTTTAACACCAGTATAACGATTGCGTGTACTATACCACACATTGTGGCATGTTTTATTTTTGTTCAGATGCTGCAAAGTATCTGTTAGGAGAAAATGAAGAGACTTGTACTGAAACTTCTCGTAGGTTGTGCTGTTGCCTCCCATGGCAAAAACCATGTCGTTAAAAGTCTTTCGGAAGTGAACGTCTGAATTCCCAAAAAGCTGCAGTGCCGTCAAATGATCCGAGGTTAAATCAGCAATGTTTATCTTACAATTTTGATGGGGTTGATTCCACAAGCGTTTAAAGTCGGGATTGGCATAGAGCTCTTTCTGAAGAAGGCCGTCATTTGTAACCTTCTGAAGCATTTTCTCACGGCACTTTGAGAAGCTGTCGTCCACAGAATTTGGGGCCATGCTCAGCGTCTTCAACATTTCACTCTTCTGCAGAAAAGGGCAAGAAATGTCAGAAAGGCACAATGCTTTTGCTAGAATCATTCACTATGAGATTGTATTATACACACTGAAAAGATGACAAAGACAAAGTCTAGACTACACTAAAGCCTACCAAACTACAGTTCAGGTCATTTTAATGATTTATAGTTCTTTTGTGAACTATTGAGCACAATTGATTCCAAATTCCAAACAAAGATATTGCCAATCAGAACATTTATTTAGCAGAAAACTTCAACTAAACAACAATCAAAGCCAACCAAAAATACAAGGTTGTTAATGCAAATTGTATTGCAAACTGTCTTCTTTACATTTATTTGGAATGCTTTATGTTTTCATGATATTCATGTTGATATACATTCCTGTTTTGTCCTGTTAAAGCAGGATGCTTAGGGCTATAGTAGGTTCCAAACATTTCCTTGTTTTGTGAGGTTTGGTTTGAGCTGATCACATAATCAGATCCACATTAAATTGAATTTGGTACTTTAATAAAAAAAAAAAAAATACTGCAAAGAAATATAGAAATGCAGATTTATAAATCTGGAGTGGTCTCCATAATTTTCTTTGAGACCTGTAGTTTGCTTGTTGAGAAAGTAAAACCTGAGACTAATTTGATCACTAACACAAAGCTCAGATTTCTGAGAGGAAGCAACATTAAAAACCGGGGGGGATACCAATATTGCAAAGAGACACACTTTCTGCCGACACAATACAAATCTGAAACAGTCTCTTAGTCTTTTTTAAACAAAAAATAGAAGATAATGCTTTAAAAATTGTCTGAATACATGACTGAGATTATTCTGTTATACTTAAGGAAATACTGGACGTAAATGCTGTTTTCTTAACTAAAACAATGTAATAATTACACACCCATATGTATATGCTAAATTATGTATTATTAAAATAGCATCTCAAGAATTATTCATTTAAGCACAGTTCTTAATTTTAGGATGCTGCCTAAGCCTGTGGCGCAAAATACCATCAGGAACACAGAGATTGCCAGTGAGGGTTGGTGTTGTTAAGGAAAGTAAAAAGTATAATAGCGTGACAGCTTCACTTTTTTTTCCACTTTTGGTTCATAGGAAGTTAGTTGACATTAAGGTGCAATTTTAAAGTAACAGTTAAATATCAAGATGGAGAGACTTATTGTATTAAAGAATTGAAAAACAATCTGAAGTGAATATAAAAAAAACATACAGTGGATGAGAGTGAAGCGAGGAGTAGTAGGAGTAGAAGGAGATTCAAGCTCTGGCATTCCATTCTGTCAGTTTTCCCACACCCCTACAATATCCAAAATAAACACAGGAAGGCAATGAAGAAAAAACATGTCTAGACATAAATAAAATTCAGTTTTGTCTTTTGCCTGTAAACAATCTTGTAATTGAAATCTATATACTTTTAAAAATGCTACATCCTAAAGTTTAAAATATCAGTCATAAACGCTTTTCTTAACAGGAAATGGTTTCAGTCCAAAAACTATTATCTTCTAATTCAAAGTCAATATAACAGTAAATATTAAGCTACCAACATTCAATAAATATCAACCGTTAATCAGATGAATACATCTATTCGGAAAAACCTCAGTGCAAATAAAAGATAGACAACAGAATTTTCTTTTCCTTCAGACTTACCGTATGGTTCCTAAGTGAAGTTACACCAACTGTACAGGGAACATTGAGCTTTCTGTGCAGGATATTGTGCTGGCAGGAGGGGTCACCCCACAGAGTTGAACATGACGGAAAAAGTTCTTCCGTTATCACGGCAGCACATCAACTGTAAGGCAGGGGAAACATTCTCCTGGCAGCTGCAAAAGGAAATGACAGAGGAAACCCCTCCAATCACCGGGGCTCACTAAGAGCGTGACTCACTACTGACCAACGCTGACCAAGCTAGACTCATTCAGGCTTGTGAAGGTGGGGCTGGTGTATGTGTCAGGCAGGAATAACAGTTTGGACAAAGATGTTTTATAAAATAAATCTCTTAGGATAATATACAAGTTGGGTCTAGGAATTCTTAGCAGTGTTAATGTTCAGCGCCATTACTTGTGTTCAGGGATTACCTCACTACCTGAACAGTGATGATCAAAGAAAACCTTTGCTTGCACAAATTGAAGCAAAAATATGTTAGACAAAAAATATCACCTACTCCTTCAATGTCAGTTGCTTGGAAAAGACTTGTTTATCTGATTAGCCAAGACATACTTTGGATCTTTGTTCTTTTTGGGTAGTAGACTGTAGTTACAGGTCTTAATTAAGCAGAATTTAACAGCTTAAGACTTCTAACTAAATCATTGAACTGAAGCATATCTCAAGTTGAACCAACGTTAAACAGCATTTTATGTTTGTTTGTTTTTGTAAACGTAAATATACAGACTTTTTCTGAGCTGAAAGTGGACATAACAACAGTCCATCAACGCCTCAGTCTTTCTAAAGACAAAAGTATATTCATTCATGATATTTCTCATTATGCTGAGCAAAATGCCTGAGAGATTTGAGCATCTCAGTGCACTCAGACTTTGTATGGGCACTGCAACTGGGAAGTGGAATGTGGCGACCAGCAAGTTTATACTGCAGTCTTGTACAGATGAGTTCAGAGATTAGGTTGTGAATCTACTGTGGAATTTGGAAACCATCAGTCCTGAACTTTGTGTTTGTGTTTCACCAAAAGCAGATTGTCATTGCAGGGTGAATGTACACAAGGGTGGGAATGTATTTAAATCAGCAGTCATGAACACTGCCCTTTTATCTAATCGATGATGTAATGATCTTTCCTACACGGTTCAGACCACCTTCGAAGAGCCAGTTTGCCCTGGTGTTTGGGTCTTTGACTACTCCAATGTGAAAATATGTGGCACAGTCATCTCATAACACCATAAATCCTTCATATTTGTACCAGTTTCTTTATAGACCAAGACATAAATCATATTAATATAACAGATATAGATATTCTGCCTAATAAGTAACACTGACTCAGCTCATCACTTAATCAGTAAGGCCTTCATGAGATGAATTTGAGGATGACCATTTGCTACAAAGGTTATATAAATAAGTTGGCATTGAATTATTTATAAATAATAATCACACTATATGCAAGTGTCAAACTAAAAAGTGGTATAAAGCTTACTCTGTATCACTCATCTCATCTGTCACAAAACCTCTGAGAAAAATGCCTTCATATACAATTTTTTAAATTCATTTTTTAAGCGAGTGGTTATTTGTCATTGTAAACACTGCACAGCACAGCACACAGTGAACAACAACCCGAAATGTGACCTCTGCATTTGACCCATTCGTGAAGGAGCAGTGAGCAGTTGACATGGGCAGCACCTGGAGAGCAGTGCCTTGCTCATGAGTACCTCAGTGGTACTTTTACTTGGCCGAACAGGCTTACAATTACGCTACCAACTGCCCGAACTGTCAACTGTCTTCGTTGCAGTCATTAAGAAAGCTGACTTAGTTAAACCTGCTTTTAAAAAATGATTTTATAATGTTTGATAGACATATGCTTACTGCTAAACATTATACCTAATTTGAGTATGTTAATATGTTAAACCCATGTAAAATGGACCAATGTTTGCTATAACTTTCCAAGTTAAATAGCCAGCAGGTAATACTAGTTGAGCTGTTGATTCTCAATGTGTTGTCATACAGTATGCTTTGAATTCCATATAAGAATGACAAGACAATGGATAAATGGGGGGGCCGTTGGTAGTGTAACGGTTCGCACTGTTATCAGAAGGTTGCCAGTTCGAATCCTGAACCGGTAAAGGTACCACTGAGGTACTCATGAGCAAGGTACCATCACCCAGCACTGCTCCCCGGGAGCTCCCATATCAGCTGCCCACTGCTCCTTCATAAATGGGTCAAATGCAGAGGTCACATTTTGTTGTGGTGCACTGTGTGCTGTGCTGTGGTGTGTTCACAATGACAAATCATCACTTACTTCAAATGTTTTTCAGCCTGTATTTATTCTCTTGGCAACTGTCATTAAAGATATCTGTTTACTACTCTGAGAGTTGCTATTAATAGAGATAAAATCACGCTTTTCAACAGAAAGTCCATCAACAAGTCATGACATTGATGCCGATTTATGAACAAAACCAGACACAGACTAACACCTGTGGCTTGAAAGCAAAAGATGTAAAAGAGCACAGACCTGCAGGAACATCAAGGAAAAGACACCGAGCAGAACAGAACAGAACTCATGCAAGGCCAAAAAGAGAAAAACAGGTGGTCCGTATTAGGACAAACTATAGAGAAGGATATGGTGACCACTAGTGGCCTAGCAGGGGATTGTGAGCCTGATCCAACTTCTTTCATCTACCTGCTCTCTTTTCTAAAAAACTTATTAACCAAAACTAAGGTGTGGATTTTGGCTTTGTAAAATGATTATTTTGCTGATGTACGATTTTTTCTGTACTTATTTTATATTTATGTGCCTTTCTTCCCTGGGACTTAAAGAAGAAAATATAAGAGTGTAAAGAAAAAGTGAAGAACATACACGCTCAACAGAATATTGTTGAAAATGATTTTTATTGAAGTTAAAAATCTGACTGACAATCAAACAGAGGGAGTAGATTAAAAGTAGTCACAAAAAATAAAAATAACAGACAAACGAACAATGGTAAGATGTCTACTTCTGAAGGAAACAGGTGTACCGGTTAGAGAATGGAAAATGAATCAGGTGACTTTGGTCGAGTCAACGTGTGTAATTTGGAACATGTGAGCTGGAATTTCAGCTCGGGATTTAGTTGATCCTGGTGCTTATTGCTTGGACATGATTAGAGTTTTCTTAAAGATCCCATATTATATTTAAAAAAATCATTTTTTCTGTTCTTCCTCCTCCACCATCCTATCTGAGAATCTCCGCCCACCACTATCTAGAAACACTTGGTGCTCAGAAGCTTTCAGATTGCAATTCCTTATAAATTGTTCATGTTTGTGGCAAACAGTGGCGTTTCCCAGAATATGTTGCCAGAAGTTTGCCATTGTCATTAGTCATTGCCATTGCCATTGTCACTAGTCACTAATGGCAAACTTGCGGCAATGTTCTGGTAACAATGAGAATTTGCCACTAGTGGCCGATGTATTTGCCAGTGATTTGCCTAAACAATTTGCCAGTAATTCACTTGTAGTGAATTTTTAGTGAGAAATTCACCAGGTGCATACGTTTTCCACAAAGTTTGCCACAAACCTAATTTGCATGTGAAAATATGACAGATTTGTAGCAACATTGCCAATCGCTCAGTCTTACAACATAGCCACCATCAGAAAAGAGAAGGCTCCTGAGGTGGTGCGGACTGATAATAACCTAGAGTCACTGCACCATTGGCAATCCTGCTAGAAACAGAATTGTATTCTTATATTTTGTTGTTTCACACAAAATGTTATATTTATTAAAAAGATATTTTAATGCCCTTCAGCCTGTAAAGAGAACAAAATATTATGCTTACTAATAAAAAAAAGCACATTAAAAATTATTATGGCCTTTTTTGCTGTGTTTCCATTAATTCTTTGAATTCATCATACCCCCAGTATAAAAAGTCCCGCTCAGCTTGAGTGAAAAATTGCACCCTTTTTTTGTCATTTTGTAGAGGTCAATGATAAACGTGCCGCTCGTGTTTTCTACACTTGATATATTTGGGCTCGGGCACAACAATTACCTCAGATGATTAGAACCAGCTAATTTGAAAAACTTACTTAACCAAATGGGTTTCACTGGCATTGTCATGTCTGCGCCTCCTCCCCGATGCTCGGACTCGCCAGAGTATTAAACCTGAGGTTTGACGTGTCCCGTCTGTTTGTATTGTTAAAGTGTGTCTGTCCCTTTAAGATTTTCCCGCCAGTCACTTCCGGGTTGTCTGTGTCATCGGTGACGGGTCCCTCCTTCCGTGTGTCACTTCGTCATTGGTAGATCATGTTTAGCCTTGTGTATTTAACCAGCTCAATCCGGTTGTGTCCTTGTGTGTTCTCGTTGTTGGGTGTGTTGTGCGTCTGTCTCTCTCCACGTCTCCAGCAAGCCTCCACGGAACCTCTCTCTCCCGGCACGTCGAGCAGCCACTGACAACCATCGAAGCCGTTAGCATTTAGTTTAGCCACCTGTGGCTACATGACAGAAAAACACACCTGAGTGAAGGCACTATCTGCTTATGCCATTGCATACCTGGAGAGACTACTTACGCTCCACGCCAACCTGACAAAAGGGTTTGGGGTGATGGGGCCCAAAGAATTTTTCCCTCTGCTGGATTTTGCATACATGCCCAAAAATGCCCTATCGCCAAGTCTACAGGAGCAGCTAAGGAGGCTGTACCCATGGCTAAAGGTCCTCGCCTTTGGAGCAAAACCGAAGTCCACCCTGCACACATATTTCCCCTCATTTCTGTCCAGAGCCACACCTAACTGTCCTGAGGACATGAAGAGAGAGTTGCTAAGAAGTCTGACTGAGTGCTTATGAGTAAATGCACACAGTTTGGGTGTGTGGAGGCAGCTTTACACCAAACACCTCACCCAGTCCAGCCTCCTGCTGAATCATTTGCTGAGTTCATGGAGCACACTATCACCAAAGCTGCAGAGCATGAGGAATGAGGAAAATGAGGAGATGAAAGCCACATTAAACTTGGAGGAAATTCAGGAGTGCAACTCTGTCTGCAACTTTCTGCAGATGAAGATCCGCAGTCATTGTTTCCCGTGGTCACGGCTGCTGATGGCTTTGTTGGTGTTCGCTGCTGGCTTTATTGCTCATGATGTGAGATCTCATGGGACATTTGCTGATTCCACCACGGCACTGTACCTGGAGAAGGCTGGAGTCACTGCTGTAGGACAGCAGGCTTGGAGGAAAGTGTCATACTACATCCAGCAGGTTGCCAGTTGGTTAGGAGAAAACACGCCATACTACTATTCTGTGGCTGTGGAGGCTCTGGGTCCACTGCTTGATGCTTGTCTTGAGAAACTGAAGGTGGCTGCCGTGTTTATTGCACAGAAGAGTTCAGAAGGAATCCTGTGGCTACAGGAGAATGTTCCACGCCTTGTAGAATGGATCAATGCCAACACACCAGAGAGTGTCTTCCAGTTTTTGGACTTTATGAAGGAGCTGCTGCTGTTTGTGCATCAGCACTACATCCTCCCCATCCTGCAGTACATGATTGCGACCTTGCATCATGGCTGGCAGGCACTTCAGGACTCGTGCAATGGTGAAGTGTCACTTCTCTGTGTGCAAAACCACATAGTATTGCTCACCAACAGCACATGGATTTACCTACAGGACACCACATCAGCCATCAGGAACTGGGCTCAAGAACTACTTTCCAAATCATAATGAATACTTTCACATGTGTTCCCTCTTTCCTTCTGGACCACCGGCCCCTCACTCTTTTAATATTTCTTGAATTGGGAGATGCAGCTACATGGAACTGACCGAACAGGTTTTTTGAGCCAACACTTCTTTTGGGATCACTCTTAAGCCACTCCAAATTGGACTTTATCAAGCATACTTTTCCTCTGTGGCCTTCCCTGTACATTCCTTGTCTGTATCCGGGTAATCATAGAATTGATATTTATTTTATAGAATACATTGCCAAATAAATTGTAGACTGTGTCTGTTGAAAAAAAAAAAAAGAAGAAGAAGAAGAACACACCTACCCCAAGGATGCAGCAGGAATCCCTCTCCCTGAGGATCACCACGATCCTCCACTGGCAGACAGCACAACTGGAGCAGATGGATCAGCTCACCTGGGCACTCCACAAAGTACTCCCATTCATCCGGGCCCAGGCGACGCCTCCAGTCGCCCCTGCCGCCAACAGCGTCGTTGCCCCTGTACCAGCTACGCTTCCCCCACCCAAGACCCACGCTTCCCTACTGGAATGCTACGCCAGGGACCCGGAAGGGTGCCGCCGGTTCTTGATGGCATGTAAACTTCACTTTATGGAGTTTCCAGCCCTCACTGGGAAGGAGAAGGTGGTGATCCTGCTATAGCAACTGACAGGGAGAGTGCAGGAGTGGGCAGCGGCCTTGTGGCACGTCCAGGCGCTGATGCTGCAGGACTACGCCCGCTTCGTGGAACACTTTAAGAGTGTGTTCCACCACCTGGACCACGGGAAGCCCGCGGATGAGCAGCTGCTCGACATCCGCCAGGGTACCTCGTCAGTGGCGGATTACACCATCCAGTTCCGCATTTTGGCGGCAGGAAGTGGCTGGAACAAGCTGCCTCTCTGGGCCATGTACCGACGAGGCCTCAACTCGGAGCTGCGCGCTGAGATCGCCTGCCTCAGCCTGGAGGAACTCAGTGCCCTGGCCATTCGCCTTGACCAGCACCTGCGAGGAAAGAAGGGGAGAGCTACCGTCTCCGCCACCTGTCCAGCCTCTGTTCGCGCCGCACCTGAACGCCCCTCCACACTGGAAGCCTCTGTCAAACCCATGGAGCTGGGAGCCGTGCGTCTGACTCCAGAGGAGTGCAGTCGTCGGCAACGGAACGGCCTTGGCCTGTACTGCGGAGTGGCTGGGCACTTCATGGACACCTGCCCAGTGCGAAGGGCACCTCGACGAGTCGTAGTGGACCAGACTCTTTCTTCAAACCAGTTTATTGTCTTTGCTGTTGTCGTACTTGAAAATTCACGTGTCTGTCTCTGTGTTGCTAGATTCCGGGTCAGCTGGTAATTTTGTGTCCAGGTCCTTGGTGTCTTCCCTGTGTGTTCCCGTGGTCGACATTGCCAGCCCCATTGCCGTTAAAGCCATAGATGGCCATCCTGTTAACTCCACTCCAGTCTCCCACATCACCACACCTGTACACCTGCAATTACAACCTCATCACAAGGAAAAAATTCAGTTACTGGTCCTACGGTGTGTGTGTGTGTGTTATGATGGAGCTATAACGCCTGCTTCAGCATCCCAATGATGTGCCTCGCTGCAGTCTGTAACTGCACCTGTATTTATGTTGAATTGGGGACAGACAAGTGGGCAAGGGGAGCCATTGATTGCGTGCTTATTAACGTGTAAGAGCTAACTATTAAATTATGATAAGGTCAATAAACTATAACTTGCATTCAACCTACCTGCCGCCGTTCCTCTTCCTCCGTCATCTTTGGTTTTTCTGTAAAAACTGTCTGTAGTGTGCAGCCAATCACAAAACCAGGAGCCATCGGCCAAAAGGAATCGCAGGCAGAAACAGTCAAAACCCCACCCCCAAACTGCCAAAACCCCGCCCCCAAACTGCCAAAACCCGCCCCTTTCAAACCCGCCGCGTAGAAATCTCACTCGAGCAAAAAAGCTGCTCGTCGGTAATTTACTTTGCGCACGAAGACATTTAACACATCGAGAGGAAAAAAGACATTCGAGAGAGGAAAAATACAGTTTGTGCGCAATATTATATTATTACGCGAAATTTACTCTCTCCGCCATTCTCGGCTGCCACGCACGTGGTGAGTGCCGTCACTGAGATGAGAGTTACTTCTACCCAGAGCAGCGCTGTTCTCACATCAGGCAGCCACAGTCACTACCGAAACTATGTTTTAACTAGAATTTGTATGCCGCCGTCAGAAAATCACCAAACAATGTCAATATGATATAATCAATTATGTCCTGCCACTGCATCGATGCAGAATCGTCCGTGTCTGCATCACGATGCATCGATTATAAGATTAATTTCAACACCACTACTAGACAGTATGCAAACCGATATCATCCTGGGCCTCCCCTGGTTATGCTCCCACAACCCTCATATCAACTGGACCAGTGTTCGCATCCGAGCCTGGGGTCCCTCATGCACACCAGACCACACCAGAGCACTACTTCCCGTACAAGCCACATCCATTGAAAGTCCTCATGCTTATACACCCTTCGTCATACCACACGAATACACAGAGTTAGCAGAGGTGTTTAGTGTATCTAAGGCCACACATCTTCCACCTCACCGACCATGGAACTGCGCTATTGACCTATTGCCTGGTACTGCACCCCCTCAGTCCCGGGTCTATCCATTGTCAGAGGCTGAGACCAAAGCAATGGAGGATTACATGGCTGAGGTGCTCAGGAATGGGACCATTAGACGGTCCACATCCCCAGCCTCTGCTAGTTTTTTCTTTATAGAGAAGAAAGATGGCGGACTCAGACCCTGCATCGACTACCGAGGGCTCAATGCGGTCACAGTGATGTACCCACACCCCCTACCACTCATTCCTTCGGCCATAGAGCAGCTCCGCAGGGCCAGGCTTTTCACTAAGCTTGACCTCCGGAGTGCCTATAATTTAGTCTGTATTAGAGCAGGCGATGAGTGGAAGACAGCCTTTAGTACCACCTCTAGCCACTTCCAATATAATGTTATGCCCTTCGGACTGGCCAATGCACCATCAATATTCCAGGCCTTCATGAACGACGTGTTCTGTGACATGTTGTACCACTATGTCGTGGTATATCTCGACGACATACTTGTATATTCTCCCAATTACCCGATGCACATGCAGCATGTCCGGACAGTTTTCCATCGTCTGCTCCAGCACGGACTTTATGCCAAAGCCGAGAAGTGTGAATTTCACTGAAGTGAAGTAGCATTTCTTGGCTACACCATCAGGCCGCAAGGCATGGGGACAGATGAGAGAAAAGTGGCAGCTGTAACTGAGTGGCCAGAGCCCACCACGGTTAAGGAGTTGCAGCGGTTCTTGGGTTTTGCAAATTTTTACAGGGGCTTTATCCGGGGCTTCAGTCAGGTCGCAGCTCCCCTCACAGCCCTCCTCAAAGGCAAACCCAAAAAGCTGGTGGTCACAGACCCAGCCCGTGCTGCTTTTGCGCAGCTAAAGACTCTGTTCACCCAAGCCCCCGTGCTGAGGTTGCCTGATCCCTCCAAACCCTTTATTGTGGAGGTAGATGCCTCTGAGGTGGGCCTCAGGGGGGTGCTGTCCCAACGATCAGTGTCTCTGGAAAAGCTACACCCCTGTGCGTTATACTCCAGGAAGCTAACAGAGGCCGAGCGGAATTATGACATAGGTAACCGGGAACTGCTGGCTGTAAAGGGGGTCTTGGTCTCCCTTCACGTAAGCTCACTCCACGTTACATAGGCCCATACACCATACTAGAAGTTATCAACCCAGTATCCATGAAACTGCAATTACCTGCCCACATGCGTGTCTCCCCTGTCTTTCATGTGTCTCCGTTGGACCGGGGAGACGCAGAACCAACGCTGCCAGGGGAAATCAACATTGAGGGTGTTTCTGCCTACCGAGTCCGGCAGCTGTTAGACTCCTGGTGGCGGGGTGGCCGCCTGCAAAACCTAGTGGACTGGGAGGGGTACGGCCCTGAGGAACAGAGTTGGGTACCGGCTCGGGACGTCCTCAGTCGGGAACTGATAGAGGAGTTCCATTGGTCCCGGTCGGACCGCCCGGCTCCTCACCCTTGGGGTCAGCCCCCCGGTCAGTCGCGGCCACAGCCAGGGTCTCGGCAGCCTGACCGGCCATGCACTCGTCCTGCGCGAATGGGTGGGGGTCCTCGCCCCCCCTTCAGGAGCCGGTCCTGAAGGGGGGGTACTGTCATGTCTGTGCCTCCTCCCCGATGCTCGGACTCGCCAGAGTATTAAACCTGAGGTTTGACGTGTCCCGTCTGTTTGTATTGTTAAAGTGTGTCTGTTCTTTTAAGGTTTTCCCGCCAGTCACTTCCGGGTTGTCTGTGTCATTGGTGACGGGTCCCTCCTTCCGTGTGTCACTTCCTCATTGGTAGGTCATGTTTAGCCTTGTGTATTTAACCAGCTCGATCCGGTTGTGTCCTTGTGTGTTCTCGTTGTTGGGTGTGTTGTGCGTCTCTCTCTCTCTTCATGTCTCCAGCAAGCCTCCACGAAATCGCTCTACCGGCACGTTGAGCAGCCACTGACAACCATTGAGGCCGTTAGCATTTAGCTTAGCCGCTAGGCTAACCAGCTAACTCGGCCGTTCTCCTCGCTGCCGGCTTCACTGTGTTTTGGAGACTCTGGACTGTATTTTGCATTTGGTGGTAGGCACTGTGAATAAAGAGCACGTGGTTTCTTTGCATCAGAATTCCTGTGTTTGCGTCCTTCTTCGCTGCACACCTGTGGCTACATGACAGGCATTAACACATCCAAGATGAGGCTGCTGATTTCGGATGATTAAAGCGACGTACGGAAAATACCCCGTGTTCTTGCATAAAGCACAACACAATTGTTGTTCCGCCATAATGCTGTCTGTAGAGTTGAGTGATTCATGACTCACCCATGTGAATCACCTGAACCCATTAAATAATTCATTCAGAGGTAACAGTACATTTTAATATCCACCATATAACACAAACTCATATAGACCTATCATAATCCAAAAGTGACAGGTAAAAGCAGTTTTACATGGCATGGCACCTTTAAAGGCTGGTATGAGTATTTGTTTTTGTCTGATGAAAATTAAATGGATGGGACACTGTGAATATTGTGAATATTTTTTAAAGAAGAGATTCAGTATATTTAGTTGTATAGTTACATATATGGCTCTGGTTTCTTCCCACAGTCCAAAAGCATGCGATATTAATGAGTTACATATATGCTGGCATTGCAGTTTTTTCTTTTGCCACACTTAAAAATAAGGACTAAAATAACCTCTAAATAGCTAAGTAAAGTGCTAAGCACACCAGAGTTTCTACCTTCTTTGTACATTATGTAGAGAGTAATTTATTAACAACAACAGTCTGCTAAATGCTTCTGACAAGGTAGCCACACCTTTTCTTTAACAAACATTTCCTGCTACAGAAATGAAAGTAAAACAATGTTTGCAAAGTCACTGTCAGTAAGTGCAGCAAAATGGCAGAGGCCAGGGTTTCTGTGAATGTGGAACAGTTTAAATGCTGTATCTGTCTGGATCTGATGAAGGATCCCGTCACTACTACTTGTGGACACAGTTTCTGTGGGACTTGTATCAAGAAAAAGTGGGATCAAGATCATCAAATGGGGGCTTATAGCTGTCCTGTGTGTAGAAAGAACTTCAGGCAGAGACCAGACTTGAGCAGAAACACCATGCTGGGTGAAATGGTTGACATACTGAGGCAGACGCAGGTTGGTGAAACAAGTCTTACTGGGCCTGGAGATGTGGAGTGTGATGTCTGTATTGGACGAAAAAACAAAGCAGTTAAAAGCTGTCTGGTGTGTTCAGCTTCGTACTGTACAGTTCACTTTACTCTTCACAATGAGCTGCACCCTGGAAATGACCACAAAATAACTGAAGCAAAACACAGACTAAAAGACATGATCTGCGTTTACCATAATAAACCCAAGGAGCTTTATTGTCGAAATGAGCAGGAATGTGTATGTGCACTGTGTGCTTTAAATGCTCATCGCACTCATGAACTTGTGCTAATTAAAACAGAGAGGAGCACGCAACAAGTAAGTACATTTCATTTATCTTTGCCATGTACTGCAGACTTTTCTAACAAGGAGTTTTTTCTGTTTGTGGCCCTCATGCTTTTTTATGTTTGTCATGCTGACAGGAAGCTAGGACTGCATGTTAATATACAGTGTATATTCTGTTACAGCTTTGGGCATGGCATTAAACTTACAAGTGATGTCATATAAAAAACAAAATGGCCCATGAATTGGAACACCGTGTTAAAATCTGAAAATTAAGCATTTCCTAACCACTGTTTATTACAGGATCAAGTGTGTGTTACAAAAGAGAAGATTTCTAAGACGATTCATCAGAGAGAGAATGCACTGCTGGAGCTCCAACTGGCAGTTGAGTCATTAACTGTGAGTTGTATTAATTAGACAGGATGATAAGTTCTAATTTTCATGTGCTGTAAAGAAAGTATTTGGAGGTGGGATTTGGAATCATCAACGGGAATGGGAATGTACAATTCTAATGCTGTCAATTTGTGATAATAGCTTGTTAATTTCCAAATTAATATAATTCTTGCAATGCAGCTGCTTTGCTAATGTTAGCAAGTAGTTCATTAACAATGAGCAAAGGCAGTCTATTAATTAATCTGCACTTTTCTTAATTTACAACAGTTTTATAGATCCTTTAAAAACTAAAGAGGGTAAATTTCAACATGAAACAAGTTGGTCAATTGACTGTGTCTACTGTGTGGAATGATTGGGCCTAAACTACACAACTTGTTTTTACACAAATGCAAGATATTACAAAGGCTTATGAATGTGAAAGAAATGCACGATGATTTAGAAGTTATAATGTCCATCATGATTTGAAATGATTTACCGTGCCTATTGTGAGTGGAAAAATCCTGTTTTTGGTTTCTTTGCACTTTCTTTAGTTTCATTCTGCCAACTGTCACTGTGAGTAACCACCTTGTCAAATAAGTCAACCTGTCAGCATTCTTGTTGCATATTTTCCCCAAGGAGTCATCAAACAGTGCAATCTGCTCTCAAGTGGAAAGTCTGTTCTTATTTGAATTTCCTCATATTTTCATGTGCATTCCTAAAGGTTGCTGCCTTCTATACTGCAAACACTCTTGCCAAATTGATGTTCACATGAATCAGAAAAGGCAATTTTGATTTGAGATTTAAAACAGTTTCAGACTATCAGAATTATTGCTTTCTGTCTCCCTACAGGCGTCTTCCCAGTCCACCATTCTCTATACAGAGAGTATCTTTGATAATATGACAAAGTTCCTCCAAGCAAAAAAATCTTTGATCAAAGGCCAAATCAAGGTGAAAGTGAACTCAGGACTGCAATGTGCTGAGGTGATTCGAAAGCAGCTTGAGATGGAAATTGCAACACTGAAAAAAAGAGCCTCTGACCTGGACCAGCTAGGTTCCTCTAAGAATGACATCTATTTCCTCCAGGTATGTTATAGTCGCAGAGATGTCTTCATTCTTAATCAGAAAAGAATATTAAACTCAGTCATTTATTTTTATTCCACAGACTCTCCCATCTTTTACTTCGTCTCCAATGTATGAGCCTTTGCCTAAAATTAGATTTACATTGTCTACATTCGAAAACACAAACAAATCTCTCTACAGTCTGGGTACAGATATGAATGCTTTCTGCACTACAGAGGTGGCAAAAATGACTAAAATGGGTAAACCATCTGATTTCTTAAAGTTTGGATATTAAGTGGTTGTATCTTAATCAAAATAAATTTTTAATCAAAATAAATTATGTTCTACAGTGACTAATATGAAGATGATTGAAACATCAGTACCTTTAAGCAGAGGAGATTTTTTGAAATGTAAGTATTTGATTACATAAGTGTTGTAATTATATTAACATGATGTAATTTAATATTACATAAGAAAAAGATGTGATTTTTTTCCATTTTGCATCACATTTCTTACAATGAAGTAAAACTGCAGGTTTACAGTTGTTTAATAGTCAAAAGATTACTAGATATATTTGTTTCTTTTGGAATTTAATATAGAGAACAATTAACTGGGTTAATTTTAGTCACATACTGTAGAAACCTCAGAAGCCTCACATAGTATCGCAACCTTTTCTTTTTTTTATTTAAACCATATTTAATATATTTTAAATTAGAGCATCCAGCACAGTGTAATACAGATATGGTTTTTAAATTTAACCTCTTAAAGGTTTACTTCCAGTGGAAAGTCTCTTGTACCTTCAATGGATTAGGTAGACACACAAATGTCCCTCAGTTGTTTAAACATTTTGGCACCACTGAAATCCACTTTGGTATGACAGTATACGCTATACGCTATAACTTCTGGAAAATATCAACTTAATGTGTGAGTCTGCCTGAATAAGCCTCATAGATTAAGTTGATACTGTATTATCCAAATGTTGTCTTGTAAAATAATGTAGATGCAGTAGATGCAATGTTTTGCCAAAAACTGGCAAATGGAAATCTAAAATCTCAATTGTATTTATAGACTTCCATCATCCCACAGTAGAACCTAACAGCATCAGCCCCAATCTTATTCTTGAGAAAAACTGCAAGCTGATATGGAGTGATAAGCTTCAAGAATACCCAGAGCATCCTGAGCGATATGGCTACCTGGCACAAGCGTTGTGTAAGACTGGTTTGAGTGAACGCCACTACTGGGAGATGGAATGGCATGGTCCACAGGTTTATGTTGGAGTCTCATATAAAGGGGTTGAAAGAAAAGGCTGTGGCAGTTCTTTAGGTTTTGGACACAATGATCAGTCATGGAGTTTGTGCTGTAGGCATACTAGGAGTTACTTTTGCCACAATATCAAAATGACTGAAGTTCTAGGAACAGTCTCATCCAGAATTGGAGTTTATCTGGATTACAGGGCAGGAATTTTGTCCTTCTATAGCGTGTCTAACCTGATGACCCTTCTTTATAGTGTCAAGACCAAATTTACTGAGCCACTATACCCAGGATTCTGGGTTTTTGATGGGTCAGATGTGAGAATGTGTCAGTATGAGGAGATTGTGCCTCCTGAAACAGACACAAATGATGATGCTAGACCAGTATCCTGCTTAGGTATTTCTCAGTTTTATTTGTGGCATTACTGAATGCATCCTTTCAGGAATTATGAATCACTGAGTAAAAAAAATACAGTGCATAAATGGGTCAACAAAATACATCAAATGGGAGGTCAGAACTTCCCTACATGCAAAACAAAATTTGCATTTAAATCTTTTGTAAGGGAGTTGGGTTAAACAAGCTTTGACTTTTGGAAGACAGCTAAAAAGTGTAAAGCAGAAAAAAAACTCTAAACTAAACTTTTTAACTGTTTTTTAAAATAGAAATTTCGACCAAAATTCAGGAGATAAAAAGGTTTGTGTTTTAAAAGAAAGGTACTCTTGATATATAGCTTAATTATTGTTTAGATAGGTTCTATGGGATGGAATTCTTAAATGATCATATTAGAAACTGTAGGGAAATGTTAGCGATTACCTCAAGACATGTAACCAACACAAATTAAAAATATGTTATAGATATTTGTTCTTGAAATATTGTGACAAGTATAATAGATGTGTAACTTCCTTATTAACAGGTTTTGGTTTACATTGGTTTGTTAATGGTAAATATACACTGTGTCCACTAAAGTTAGGACTTTATTAGTGAGACTATACCATCAAATTAGGTGACTTATGCTATAATGACAATAATAATATGTATACTTATAAGTATTGAATTTCATTTTGCTGATCTTTGTGTTTTATCATGTAATCATTCTCCTTGAAGCTCTCAATAAAGATATCTGCACACTATTTTGAGTGCTGTTATTAATTACCTTATTGGAAGAATTAGATATGGTAAATCTTTTCGACAACACTAGATTTTTCTTCAGAAGTATCAATTCTACAGCAGGTACAGAAGCAGAATCATTAACAAAAAAGTAAGAATGAAAAAAAACATCAGACTTAACCCAAGCCATAAAAGCAAAGATGTAAAAGAAAATCAAGAACACAGACCTGCAGGAACGTCAAGGAAAGATACAGAGCAGCAAACAGAACTCATGCAAAGCCAAAGACAGAACTTGACAAACAAGTATTAGGACAAACTATAGAGAAAGATATGGTGACCACTAGTGACCTAGCAGGGGATTGTAAGCCTGATCCAACTTCTTTCATCTACCTGCTCTCTTTTCTAAAGAACTTCTTTGCCAAAACTAAGGTGTGGATTTTGGCTTTGAAAAATGATTGTTTGGCTGATGTCCTTTTTTTGTACTTATTTTATTTTATATGCCTTTCTTCTCTGGGACTTAAAGAAGAAAATGTGAGAGTGTAAAGAAAAAGTGAAGAGCGTACACAACAGAATATTGTTAAAAATGATTTTTAATGAAGTTAAAAATCTGACTGACAATCAAACAAACAGAGCGAGTAGATCAAAAGTAGTCACAGAAAATAAAAATGACAGACAAACAAACAATGTAAGATGTCTACTTCTGAAGGAAACAGGTGTACCGGTTAGAGAATGGAAAATGAATCAGGTGACTTTGGTCAAGTGAATGTGTGTAATTTGCAACGTGAGCTGGAATTTCAGCTCGGGATTTAGTTGATCCTGGTGCTTATTGCTCTGCCACGATTAGAGTTTTCTTAAAGATCCCATATTATGAAAAATTCACTTTTTCTGTTCTTCCCCCTTGGTACCCAGAAGCTTTCAGATTCCAATTCATTACAAATTGTTCACACACTCCAAAGAACCGAGGAAAAGCATGAAGCACTACATGCATGAAACAGGGAAAAATTAGACTATTTTTGTGGCCAACCCTTACAAAAATAAAATGTTTACGGCAAACAGTGTAGTTTCCCAGAATATGTTGCCAGAAGTTTGTCATTGTCAGTCACTAATGGCAAACTTGCGGCAATGTTCTTCCAACAATGATCAATTGCCGCTAGTGGCTGATGTATTTGCCAGTGATTTGCCTAAACAATTTGCCAGTAATTCACTTGTAGTGAACTTTTGGTGAGAAATTTGCCAGGTGCATACGTTTTCCACAAAGTTTGCCACAAACCTAATTTGCATGTGAAAATATGACAAAATCGTAGTAACATTGCCAAAGGTTAACAGCAACTGTGTGCCAGAAGCCTTAAATTTTGTAAGTGTAAGATCAAGGAGTGATAAACCCAGGCCCTAAAGAAGCTCAGTATTGGTGAATACTGTTAATCATCAAATCAGTTCATGAAGGTCATTATTCATTATTGACTCAGTGATGTGTCATTAGAGTAATGCATTAATGGGGCCCATCTGGAGTCTGGTAGCCTTTTTTTTGGTTGATGTCTGATACAGGTAAAGACTAGCAAGAGTATCTACAGTATGGTACATTCACAACACCTCTTTTTCTTATTGCTTCTTGGGTATATGTAAGTGTCATTGCCTCTATTTTGATGAGAAGGTGAATCAATCTCAATGCACGTGCCCTGGATTCTGGGAGGGTTGACGCTTGGCGTCACCAAAGCAACTTGCATCATCTGTAGGTTTGGATTGACAGGCTGAATGTAATACAAGTAACCCTGATTTATCTCATATCCAGTTTTACTGAGGAACTCATCCATCTCTAGGTTGCGGATAATCTTCAAGAGACCTTTAGTGATGCGGTAGGTGGCTTTTGAGTTGAAGTTCGTTCGGTCGTTGTGCTCGGTCACATAAACCTTATCAAACCACTTGGTATTGAGACTGACAATGATACGGTCCATATTGCTGCCGTCTTGGTAGCCAGTGTAATCTTTCTTGACGTAATCTGGAAGCTCATCAGCGCCCTGTGAGTTCAGATTGCCTACAACGTAGTAGGAGAGGTTCACATCAGGCAAAAGTCTGACATTGTTTTGGTCGCTTCGGTTCTCAAATCGGTGGAAACCAAAGTCTTTTTTTCTGGGATCACACTCGGAAACCATGTTGTTGCTGTAGTCAAAGGAGACACACTCCGTGGCGAACCAGTACAGCAGTTTGAGGCCGTGTCTTGGTGGAGGTCGGCCGAACCGGGACTGTTCCAGCTGGGAGATTTCATTCAGAGTTCCCACTCTGGCCATTTTCAGTGCTTATGACCTAAACAGAAAACAAAACCAAACAATATATGTATTCATACATGTAGCGCTGACATTTTGAATCACTGATAGCTAAGGGTCAAAAATATTTACGAGGTTCTTGAACATCAAAAAGCAGTACATGCATATAAAAGATTGTAGTATAAAAATTGTAGTTTACAACCGACACACATGGTGATGCGATATTATTAACGTGACGTGTGAATGAGCATCTGAAAATGTTCTATCTCACTTTAAGATAATATATCTCTTTTGGAAAATTAACTGTTTAGATTAATCAACTAATTGATTAAATCTTCTATAGAACAATCTACAGTAAAATAAAAAAGGTTAAAGACAAAAGCAACACTTGCTTCCTTTACTCATCCTTAGCTTATTCCCACAGCCATAAAATTGAATAAATATTAGAAAATGTATCCATTGTAAAATGATACCACAAAATGTATAGTAACATTTTAGTTCAATAATGTAGTAAATAAAAATTGGTATATTTAGAGCTGGCAAGCAGACAAAACCATAAATTAGGCTTTCCAAACCCACAAAAATCCATTTCATGTGAATAATAACAATATAACATCTGCACAATGTGTCCCAGCATCAGTCTTGCATTCGACCAGAGCGTGCACATGACTCAGTTTCCTGTTTCCTGTAGAACTTTTAGAACTCAGATACACATGAACAGAAAGAGAGAAAACCGAAACTGATCAAGCTGTGTCAGAGAATTAATTACATCATAGTTGGTCTTAAATTATGTTAAGCATTAATGTTTCAGGTGATGTTTATTGTGGGTTATATATGATTAATAGCCTTTCTTTATCAAATTAACTAATTGTAAGATTACAGACTGCAGTAATTACAAATGTTCCATGCGCAAAGTTACGTTATTGCAGACATGTCTATGGCTACCATTATTTTTTTATATTTTATGTCATATTTACTCAGCAAAATGTTATGATCAGGGAATTTTATGATATTGCTGGGTTGCTGGTGTGATTGGTGTGATGGATTGTACGCATGCGCGTCTGAAGCCGCCTTCAATGTATGATTATGCGTACATCAATCGCAAAAAACGGATACAGGACCTCATTCAGCATTTCTAAAATGTGAGTGCTAAACACTAACGTTTGGCATAAAACAACAAGATTTGTTGTTTGTAGAGACTTTATTCTTGTAAAAAAAAAAAGGTTTCATTTATGTCTAGTGTCATTAATTGAAATGAGAGAGCGGTGTATCTTAGCTAATAAACGACAGCTCTCCAATTGTCTCTGCAGGTCTTCTTCAGTCAGGACCCATTCTTTATTGCGCTTGTACAATCACATTGAAGGCCATGCTTTCAGTGCAATAGTAATACTAGAAAAAGTCTTCTCAACCTCGGTTGTAATGATATTGATTTCCTCTTTTTTGCCACCTTCCGTTCCCCAATGTCGCAAAGTTTGTGTGTGCGGCCCCATAAAACATGAATAAATAGGGGCGCAGCATGTAAATTACGATTGGTTTGAGCCGCCAGATTTATCAACGTGGAAATGTGTGTACGCAGGGATTGGCACAGGTACACCTGTTTCATGAATCACACGTGGAACTTGTAGTACCGTGATTTTTTACACCCAAATCCACGCTTGTATTAATAATTAAGGGCCCCAGTCCTGTTCAAAAACAAATTACGGCCCACTAAGCCCAAACCAGATTGAATGGCAAACCAGTGTGTCTTGAATTTTGAATAAATCATCGACAGTGTCACCAGCAAAACACCCCCAAATCATCATCACCTCCTCCTTCATGCTTCACGGTGGGAACCACGCATGTAGGAACCAAAGACATTGCAGGTGGATCCAAAAATCTCAAATTTGACTCATCAGACCAAAGTACAGATTTCCACTGGTCTAATGTCCATTCCTTGGGTTTCTTTCCCAAGCAATTCTCTTTTTCTTATTGATCTTCATCAGTAGTGGCTTTTTTGAAGCAATTCATCAACAAAGGCCTGATTCACGCAGTCTTCTCTGAGCCGTGGATGCTGGGATGTGTCTACTACTTGAACTTTGTCAAGAATTTATGTGGGCTCTAATCTGAGGTGATGTTAACGTGCGGTTTCCGAGGCTGGTAGCTGAATGAGTTTATTCTCGGCAGCAGAGGTAACTCTTGGTTTTCCTTCCCTGGGTCAGTCCTCATGAGAGCCACTTTCATCATAGCGTTTGATGGTTTTAGCGACCCATCGAAGATACATTCAACGTTCTTGAAATTTTCCGGGTTGACTGACCTTCATGTCTTTAAGTAATGATGGACTGTCGTTTCTCTTTAGTTAGTTGAGTAGCTCTTGCCATAATGTAGAACAGTAGTCAGATAGGACTATTCACTGCGTACCAACCCTACCGCTGCACAACACAACTGATGCTCTCAAACACATTTAAGAAAGAATGCCAAGAGTGTGCAAAGCTGTCATCTCCTCCCATCCGGCAGATGCTATCACAGCATCAGGACTCGATCCACCACAATGTGTGACAGCTTTTATCCACAAGCCATCAGATTCTTGAACACACTTCCTGCCCTCACGCTCCCCCCCACACACAACCGGACTGTGAACTGACTCTGTTGCACCTGTGCACTTTACACATCACTGTCGTTGTGATGCACACGGTGCTATACAGACAATCTCTTTCATGTTGCACTGAAATCATGTTCATATTGCTAATAGCAGTTCACACAGGAGCTATACTGTACCTAACCAGAAAGGAAAGGTCTTTGTTAAAATAGCTGCTTATGCATTTACAGTAACACAGGGAGGTTAAATCAAAAACACACTTGCTGACTCAACACAACAAATATTTAACATTCAAATATGCAAGTTGAAGCTATAGTTGAAGCTGTGTATTTGTGCCTTGTATGTATTACTACATACATAAATTAAAAATAATGGCCTGGCCTCTGCATTTTCATCAAACAAAAAGCAATTACTCATTAGGATATGGAAACACATGTTTACACAATACGGGATGGACATATGTGGTTCTCTTTAGATAGATTCTCTTTTTTGATTAATTGTTTAGTAAAGTTGTAATAGTATTATAAGTATTTATACTTATTGCTGCTGTTGTTTTATGTCTCATAGTATTCGCATGACATCATAACACGAAGAATCGGTATTGAAAAACACTTCCAACAGGTTCAATTCAGCAAAAAATCCACTAGCTGAGTTTAAAAAATGTTGAGTTTTACCTTCAAGCTTTCTTCATCAAACTTTTAAGAAGTTGTTTTAAAAAGGTACCTAACTCAGGCCTCTCTTTTGGAACTTAACTGCTTATAAAGCAATCAATTCCTTACTGTGTCAAAAAAAATTTTGCTTTGAGGACTCCTTGCAGATTAACACTATGCATGGGCAAGCAGATAGAAGTGGTTGGAAAAAAGTCAAGGACCTTGCCATGGTAACCCACCTTCCCGACTCCTCCCCACAAACCCAACCATACTGGCAGGGACATAATACGAGACACAACACACCATGTCTGATACACAGCCCTTCTAGACGACTAATGCGTATTCATTACTCATTCATTAATGATTCATTGTGGCATCTTTTTAATTAAAAAAAAATTGTCCTTGTTACAGTACATTTAAGAAAATATACATTCTCGGTCTCACTCTGGTGCGCTCAACATTTCCTGTGTATGGAGTTTTTATGTTGGCTCAGAAGTTGGTCAAAATACAGGCTGATATTCATGATAATCATTAATATAATGACACATTTACATTTACAGTATTTAGCAGACGCTCTTATCCAGAGCGAACACAATTCAAGACGTGCAAAGTCCAAAGTCAAGTTAGGAAATTATTTCGTTATATTAGTGCTTGAATTTATCATTAAATTCTGATTAAGGACCCACTGCTTTTGTTTTCCCCCAGCCGAATTAATGAATGAAATCAGTAAACAACGTTTCTATAACTGTAAAGAGAAAAGAATAAAGCAAGAATAAATGAAGTAAAAAAGAAGACTGTACCTGTTCGTCGAGAGCAACCACTAACTCACTCTTTTTCCTCTTTCACTGTGTTTACACAGAGCAGCTGATTGCACCACAGGAGGTTAGGGTTAGCCGGGAAACTGAAAGTTAACGCAAAGCGGAAGCAGCAGGTCTGAGTAAAGGGCATGCTGAAGATGTGTATCATATTACAAGAGAAAAAGCAAACAATGCACAATGCAACGCATTTTGATCTCTGATATTTTATTTTCAGGCAGCAACAGTGTGCATTGTCCCATTGTGTATAAGGATTAAGTTTGGAAGCGGATTTATTTCTATATTTGAGTTCTTTTGACAGACAGGTGCATCTTCTCTGCTTATCTGCATAATAAAGAATCTTCTGTACAAAAGACAAAAACAAATAGGAAGACATGAAAAATAAAAAAAACAGAAAAAAATCCATAACAAAAAACTCACAATTTGAATTTTTAAAATGCAAAAAATAAAAAGGGAGGGAAGAACGAAAAATTGTGAGTGTTAAAATAAGGGATTCACATTATTTCTTGTATTTACCATCATTTGGCAAATGAAAAAAGCCAAACTGTTAATAGAATTATCATTACAAACACAAACGCGCATATCTCACAAGCACTTCCCAAAGATTCGAAGGCTGAAGGCTGGGAGACGGGATGGTGATGGCGGATAGATGGACTGGATGTTATTTTACTCTGAAGTTGAATTCCATCCCAATGATGCCTCCTCTGTTAAAGGAATCTGTCTCTCGTCATGTTCTGTATGTCTCTTATGAGGTGTGGCCCGATACGGTAAGTGCGGCTGTGGTCAAAGCTGAGCTTGTTGTCATGGCACGTCACGTAGATGTCGTAAAAGATAGGCCGCCTGAAGCTAACGATAATTCGGTCCATGTTGCTTTTGCAGCCTGTGTTTTCAGTGACATAGGAAGGAAGGGAAGTGGCTACTTGATCATATAAATTCCCAACCTCATAGTAGAATAGATTTGTATCTGGAAGAAGTTTGCCCTTTCCCGGTTCATCTTTGTTGTAGAACGGCCTGAAGCCAAAATCACTTTGAGCAGGGTTACAGAGGGCGACGGTTTGGTTGATGAAGTTGACCTCCACGCAACTGGTGGCAAACCAGTACAAGAGGTTGAGTCCATGTCTGGGAGGCGGCTCTCCAAACCCAGAGTCTCTGAGCTCAGACATGGTGTTCAGGGTCCTTATTTTCTGCATGGTTTATTCCTAAAGCAAAGTAAATAAACCTTTCTTAAAGTAGAATGTTGATCTTAATGAAATGTCACTCCTGCACTCAAAAAGATTCACTTTATGCTAGAATCTATTTATATATTAGAATTTAGGCACTTATACTTACACATCTTAACAGTTTAAATAAGTACAAATAAGTACATATTATGATCCTTAAATCACAGAGTAACAAACCAGGGCTTGGCAATGCATACAAGTATTTGCAATATCCTTGTCTAAGCTCTCATGAAATAAAAAGCATACACAAAAAGACGCATACCTGTTAGGCTCTGTTCCTATAAAACGATAGCTTAGATCCCCAGTAACACTGCCTGGAAGTCTAAAAGTGTTCGACTTGAGAGCACACTGCACATTTTTTATTTTGTCAACTTGTAGCCACACCTCTTTAACCCCACCATCTTTGTGGTGGAGTATAAACACAGTGATCCGGCGAGAGTAATCACTAGAAGACAACATGATGTCAAAAGTTGCTGCAATGCAAAAGTGGTACAATTGGAATCATTGAGATGAAGACACCTGATCTGATGAGTCAGAAAAGAACATATTTGTGTCTCATTTGTAAATGCTGACATTTATCTTCCATGCCATAATTACAGAGATATTTTGCATGCTCTGTGGGGTTAAGCAAATATGGGATCATATAAAACTGTGTTGGGCATGCAGTAGTGGTAGTGCCATTATTAAGACGGAGCTGGATATGGTGGTAATGCATTTTCAGACATGAAGTTCATAGCAACACAGGCCTTTAATTCTCCAACCTGCAGGAAAGTCTGCAACGTTTTTGTCCCAAATCAGATGAGAATATATATAACTTCAGTTTTAAAGGATTGTACATTTCCACAAACGTTGCATCAAGGAGGAGTCCTCCCTTTTAGACTCAATCACAATTCGACAGTCCTTCGTTTTTGTAGGTTTGACATTTGAAGCAGTAGGAGTGACCTCAGACGGCATGCTAATGGCTTGAGGTGAATAATAACTGACTTCTGGGCATCTGTATCCCATCTCCATCAGGAAATCGTCCAAGTTCATCCGACTTATGATCATAAGCAGGCTACTGGTGATGCGGTAGGTGCTGTTCTTATTGTAGCCCGAGATGCGATCATGGGTGGTGATGTAAACTTTGTCAACACACTCGTCGTCCAGGCTGACAATGATGCGGTCAATGTTGCTGTTATCTCTGAGACCGGTGTAGTCTTTCCTGACGTGGTAGGGTAGATTTTGCGCTCCTGCTGAGTTCAGATTGCCTACAACATAGTAGGGGTAGTTTCCACCAGGCAGGAGCTGAACGTTGTTTTCATCATAGCGGTTTTTAAATAGATGGAAACCAAATTCTCCACTTTCAGGATCACACTCACACATAACTATATTTTCATCAACAGAGACACACTCACTGGCAAACCAGTGCAGCAGTTTGAGGCCGTGCCGTGGTGCCTTTCGACCAAATCGTGTTCGCTTTAGATGGGCCATCTCATTCAGTGCCTCCACTTTGGGCATCTTCAGCTCGCCTGACTTTGTAATGTTTCAGATGGATCTAAAAAGTAAGAAATATTTGGTACTTCATATATGGATTCAAGACTTATACAACATCCAAGTTATACAACATGCTTACAAATAAATGAAAGATTAAGTTAGATCACATAAACATGTCTTTATGTAACACGGAAGGTACAACATTACATTTGACTACATTTACATTAAACTTCCAGCAAGGATAGTGGAAAGTAGGTGTTAAGCAGGAAGTTCATTGCACAGTACATTAAACTAAAACTGATCCTATTATGTTGTGAAACTGACTGTGAAACGTATGAACTCAACATGAACACTGACCAAACAATATTTAAACACCACAGAGAGACCAAATAACATTTGAACACTATAAATGTGTCATATACTGTAAGCAGCATTGCATTATTAAGAAATGTTTTCTCTTACTTTTTGAAGCAAATCCTTCACAGTCCTTTGGAAAACAGAAGGTTTCCAAACAAAGAGAACTTACTAGCTGGGAAAACGAAACTGACGCAGGGTCCAGGCTCAGCCAGCAGTGGGTGTGGCTTCACACACAGCCTGAGTTTATAGTTTCTGCGTCTGGTCCAGCCATATCTTGCAATAGTTAGCGGGACAGTTTCCCTGCAGCAACTTGGCATGTATTTTCGTGCTCAGGGACCTTATGTTTGAATTGCTGAAAGTGGGATTTGAAACTATGACCTTTGTTTGACTTCTTTCAGTACGTCTCATATTGGCATGTTTATGAAACTCACGTTAAGTCTACAGAGTTGCAAGAGAAGAGTGGCAAGTGTAGTGGGAAAATAGAGAAACTCCCATAAGATCACACAGTATAAATATACATTTTCTGTTTGGATAAACCAAGCAATCAGTAAACCTCAGGTTAAAAAATTATATTCTTGTAAGCTGCTTTTATCAAGTTCTTGCTTTTATTGATATTAATTATAATAACTCTGCTTATAAAACAGTTATAAGTTAATCGAAGTGAATCTGTCACCAAACCACAACCTTGCCATTTCTTTTGAGAACTGTTATCGTCCCCTTCAGAGATGGCAAGAAATCTTGGTGTCTCTCTGGATGATGATCTGTCATTCTCTTTACACATTGACAGCCATTCCAGGTCCTGTAGAAATCTTCATTACAACATCAGAAGAATTCGTCCCTTTCTCACCTCTGATGCTACTCAGTTACTCGTCCAGTCTTCGGACATCTCTAAGTTGGACTACTGCAAATCTTAAATGGCTGGAGTTTCACTGAAGGCAACAGGACCTCTTAAACTTGTTCCAAATCCAGCAGTGAGACTCATCTACAATATTTCTAAATTCCCGCATATCACACCTCAACAACGGAACCTGCACTGGCTCCCTGTGGCTGCTCGCATCGGGTTCAAATCCTTAAAACCTGCTTTCAAGGCCAGATCAAGCAACGTGTCACTTCTCAACCTCTCAGAGCATTGAGCGCGGCTCATTTCGAACCACCGAGGAAGACATGTATCAAGACCCAAGTGTTGCATAAGACTCATGCAGTGCCATAAGAACTACTGAGCCCCTTGCTGTCTTCAAACGTCACCTGATGACACAACTCTTCAAAGAGTATCTAGAAGACTAACTCTTGTACGTCGCTCTGGATAAGAACGCCTGCTAAATGCTGTAAATGTAGAGGTAAGAAACACTGCTGCCCAATTTTTATCATAAACCTTGGTAGGGTTACACAAGAAAAAGTCCTTCTGAGGTAAACAGAAAGGACTAATGAAAGGAACTAAGACTCAGAGTGTGACCCCATCATAGATGTGTAACAAACATTGTAGATGATCAACATAATTGTTTGCACTGTAAAAATGCTGTTTTAAATTACTGTATACATTATACCACGTTCTTCCTTTTAACTTCATCCCGCCTCTCTCACTTTCTCTTTCTGGTTTGTGCATGTGGGTTCACTATATCTTTAATCCAACTGTTAAAATTACATTCTAGCTCTTCACATTCAGCATTCCAGACACACTTTCAGCAGCAAAACCCACATCCTTGACCAACCTGGAATAATTCACCTTATTAATAGTGTCACTTGAGCTGTTAAAATAAAGTGACAGCCTTTATTTCCAGGAAAGACGTTCTTATCAGGAATGCAGCACAGCAAACTGCATAATGTGGAATTTACGTGGAAATGTTCATTATAAGAATCATAAAGACAAATCAAACCCGCTTTATTCATATACTGCTTACTAATGATGTCATTCTCAACCGCATGTGGTCTGAGGAACAAGTCAGTAATATATGGAGGAACTGAAGTAAAAGAAAATTGTTTATTTTTAATATTGTGCACTTTAGCCAATTTAAATTTAATATGGTGGCCCATCCTGTTGTCTTGATTGATCAGATCTAAACCACAACCAGTTTCAAAATGACAAGACTGACAATACCTGCCAGTAATTCAGCATTTAACCATTTTTCAGTATCAGTTAGATGCTACTTTCTCAAAGGTGAATAAGGTTAAAACTTTCAATATAAGTTCAGGTGATTACAGCATAAATCTTGTTTTTATTTTAAATAACTTACTGTACTTTAGTTTGTGCGTTACATTTACACATTGAACAAATCTTGACAATTTAAAAATAGAAAATAACTGATGCATTACACGATTACACGCCAGTCAAAGGTCAAGTTCAAAACAGCATCTCTCACAGCAGAGCGGGTGTGTGAGTGAGAAAAACAGAGAGAGAAACAGAAATAGTACACTTCCTTGTCTTTCAGTAGCACTAGGCAGAAATATGGTTTCCATAATTGTGTCTTTGTTCCACAACCTTTTTTTAACCTTTTTTTTGCGTTGTGCCAGCAGATGACGCGATACATGATGTTCTGCATTGTCACACCACATGTGAAACACTTCCTACAATAAGTCAAAATTCAAAGTACAGCAGATAAAAATAGATCACCTGAGTTTGACCGTGATAAGGGATTAAAACGACAGAAATGTCTTCCTGGAACATTTCAATGCTCATTTAGTGAAGCACAAGAATGTGCTCCAGAATTGTAAACATGCATAATTCAGATCTTTTGTTCATGGTATTAACGTAGAAAACCAGATTCCTACTGATGACTTTGAAAGGCAATTATTTAAGGTGACATAAAGGTTTCCAAATCCATTCATAACGCGCAGTTAAATATTCATGAGTTATAACAACCTGTTTTGATCCAGTTTTAACGTAACTCTTAATTGAGTCATTTTCTTTGTAAGGAATTTATATTTTAGTATGAACCAAATTTGACAAACAGGGCTTTTTTCTTTTTCTTTTTTTTTAAGAAAAATGTAGTTTGGTAAATATTTTTCATTTTAACTGGATATTTTGTTGAACAGAATGATCTCAGTCTCCTCCTCACAGAGAAAAACAATGAAAAGAATGACAGGAATGACACAATTCTATTCTAGAATCCTTCACTATGACCTCACACCAAAAAGGTCATCCTCTTGATCACCTGAACTCTAGTCTACCAAATGATCTATGTTCCATTATTCATTTTGTATAGAGTCAAAAGTCAAGTTCAATGTTCAATGCAAGTTGAACGTTGAATGAAACTTTAAATTAATGTGATCGGACTCATTACACGGATAACACAGATTCATAGACTAATTGATAAAACAGTAAAACAGTAAGACAGTAAAATAATCATTAGTGGCAGCCCTAAACAGAAATTAGTTGCGTAGAAGACATTTTTTCCTGTTGTGTCCCTGACCACAGATTCACCAATTAACCTACAGTACATGCTTTTGGACTGTGGGAGGAAACCAGAGCACCTGCAGAAAACCCACGCGAACACGGGGAGAGCATGCAAACGCCACAGAAAGGCCCTACGATCGTCCCCGTGGTTCTAACCCAGGGCATTCTCGCTGTGAGGCAGCGGTGCTACAGCGCCACCGTGCCACCCAAGGGACCAACTTACAATGCCTAAACATCTCACTTCATATCCAACAAAAGCCCTCACCTAAAATGATTTCCTTCTTCATTGTTTTTTCCCCTCAACACCATCGCCATTAGCAGTGTTGGGAAGTAAAGGAATAGGTACCGACGTTACGTATTCGGATTACAAATTCCTGATTTTGTTCAATTCTTCTAGATCTTTTCATGCCATTTTAATAACTTCCTGAATGCTGATTCCACAAAAAAAATCTTCTTTGATAATACAAGTTATGCAGGAAGTTCATTATGCAGCACATTAGCAAACATATTTTCACTGACACTGACCCTAGACTATTCAATCAACTATGACACATAGATTTAACACCAAAAGCATTTTGAATAAGAATGTAGAAGTTGCTTAAACAGAAAGCCAAATGTGCTTGACTTCATTTTGTAAGAGACCAAAAAACATTTAAACCCTGGAATAAGTGACCAGTGGACGAGTGAGTTTGGTGTGGAGAAACCTGACTGACCTCAACCTCAATATTAAAGCCTATGGATTAAGAATAGGATTTCATTGAAGTTTACGTGTGTCCTGCCTCTCTTTTCTGATTTTCTGGACATGCCCCTTAACTGTAAAAAGATGCATTATTTAGAAAAGACAACGATATAAAGAATGTCATATGAAGTTTTCTTTTACTCTTTCAAGCACATCGTCCTCAGACATTGCCTTTGTTGCTCCTGGTAACTATGGAGAACACAGCAGGTTTCCTAACAGAGAGAGAACTCACTAGCTGGGAAAATGAAACTTATCCAGAATGAGCTTGTAGTGGGTGTAGTTTCTGTATCTGGTCAAGCAACATTTAGCAGTAAAATTTCTTTCTAAGTTTGGCACTATAGTGTAAATTCTTCTTTTTAACTCCACCCAACCTGCCCCTCTTTCCCGATTGTTAAAATTTATATGGAGAAGCTTCCACATCACACACTGACTTTCATAAAAAAAAAAATCAAACATTTGAACAAAACAATTTGAACAATAAGTCAACATACTTCTTTCATTTTCTGTCAACAAAGTCTGACCTGTTTTCACGAGAGTCAGAATCATAAGAGTCTTTTGTTCACTATGCAAAACTAGATTCCTAATAAGAACACATTTCTAATGCAGTTATTTAAACCTTGCAAAGGTTTAGGAATGGACTGGATGGTTAGTGAATACATTTAAATACTTAAAAGCAAAACAGAAAGGGCAAAAAAGAAAAATAGAGAAGGCAACACTATTTGTTAACGCAACACTTTCCAGACTTCACACTATATTTTCAAGATCATTCTAATGGTACATGAACTCACAATAAGTTCAATTACACCTTTGTCATCGCTTGAGAGCGCCTGCATCGCCTGCGCTGGTATTATGCAACTTTGGGGTTCCCTGACACATTTGTAAAAGAACAACATTTGACTGCTATACGGCACATCACGTCCACCCTCGGAAAGCAGCCATGTTCCTGCCCGATCGGTCCCAGGTCATAAAGGCCATCGTAAAAGACTTTACGACAATATCTATCTATCCATCCATCTATCTATCCAACAATATAGATATCTATCTTTGAAGGACGCTTTACGGCATTTCCGGAACCACACACACACACACACACACACTATATATATATATAGTGTGTCGTAAAGTTACATACCGTCTTGTTACTGCGGTTCTGAAAATGCGCCGCTGCCGTAAATCATTTCAATCGTTCAAAGTTCGTGGGACTGATCAGGCAGCAATATGGCGGCTTTGCGAGTGCGCATGCGCGGAACCGATCTGGCAGCAGGGATGGATCCGTACTCACAAGCTAGAACTAACGAAAGCTAGAAGTAGCCTAGCTGTCATGGCTAAAGCGTCAAGGAAAACGAATGGTGCTGGTGAGGCGACAAAGAAAAGAAAGCGGGAGAGCTCTAAAGTAAGAGTCTGGACTAGGATGAATATTGGCCCGGCTTTCACTTGCTGGCGTGAGCTGAAAGAGGAGGAGCGATGGTGACCTGGTGCAGTTACTGTTACTTACTGACTAGTAAGTATAAATTCTCTGCTTACCATCTATATCTAGTGTTTGCTGTATGCCATAGTCCCCCGTTTATGTCCATAAATCAAGTTATTTAAGTAGTAGCCTACAGCTATTTATCGAGCAGATAGCTAACATGCTAGCTAGTTGTCGGCTAGCAGCTAGTTGTCACTATTCTCATTTTGACTTGCGAGCATTGAATAATACAAATATGGACAAAAGCATATTCTGTGCAATTAGATAACTGCTGACAGTAGACCTTAGGTGTTATGTCTGTCGTAAACTGTATTTCTCTAAGTGACAGATGGCTCAGACGCATCTCTAGCTAATACAATATGGATAATAACAATATTATCACCCAGGTCTGAAATGATTATTTGAATAATTTGAATACTTAGATTACAAAAAATGGTCGAGGCTATTTTTCTAGAATCGAAGCTTCATTTAATTCTTTTCACTCCTTAAGAGCATGCTCCTGTTTCACAAGGTTGTTTATTAGTGACTCGCTAAAACGCCACAGCTCAGTCAAATCCTCCGTTAGAACAGACAAAACTCATGTTTTAGATGATAAATAACCACAACAACCAGCATTCCACTCACAATACAGTCATCTATTGAGATTTTCAGCATTTAATCCAGAATGCGCATCCATCACTTTATTGTGACACGAATACAAGTGGTGCGCGGGGGATTGTGGGAAATGTAGTTCTCTCCTGGAAAAGCCAAAAGCAGCTCATTTTATAGGCCAAATTGGTGCAGAATGAACCAAACCTTGAGTATTTCTTCACGTTCAATTAATCAGATTGTTTTTTCAATTTTATAATGTTACAGTAATCAACAGGAAAAAAAATACAGTAAATATATTTATCAAATATTTTATTCTATATTCTGATGGATACCAAATGAATAAAGAAGTGTTTCTGCCTGGCACTAACCCTTATTTTTCTTCATAGTACGAAGCCATAGAATACATAATAAAAACTCTGCAAGGCAAACAGACACTGTTCTTACTATTTTTAGTGGTTATGTCTAGTTTCAGCACGTTTATTCTACATAAAGCTACAACAAAGTAAAAAAAAATCCTACAGGCGCAGGTGTAGAAATGTGTTGATTTCAAGACAGTCAGCATTCGCTTTCTGGTGTTTTCCACATGTCCCTGTATGTTTATCCAGTGTTTGACTGCTGGGATGAGGGGAGACTAGTAATAGGTTTCTCAGAGAGATGTGGAAAACACCAGAAAGCAAAAAAGCGCTTTCTGGTATTTTCCACATGTCCCTGAGAAACCTATTACTAGTCTCCTCTCATCCAAGCATTTATACATCTGAGCAGTCCAAGACGTACTGAACACAACATAAAGCATGTATGGTTAACTTCTACACACACTAGAATAAGCCTAAAAACAAAGGTATAAAAAAAGAATTTATACGATTACTCAATAGAATACTCGATTACAAAAACAATCAATAGCTGCCGCCCTACTATCACCATGCAAATAGCCCTGCATTACAGTAGGACTGTAGGCTATTCCTACAATGGGCAGTTATAGGGCAGGCCAAGATGAAAACACTCTATTCATTTGTCGTTTTATGTCGAGTTAGCTTTTGTTTCTGATATTTCAAAAAATAAAACAATATTCTTTCTTAAATAAAATGATGTAAAGCTACTTTACCTGGCCTGAAGACATTGCTCACACTTTAGTTGTCCTGTTTCAGGACGTTCGCAGGTCTCGCTGGCTTGTCAAAAAACGCATGTGTATTACTGCGACACAAATTTTACGACAGTTGTTACCGGCAATATCGTTTCCTGTTTCCGTGCAAGCAAATTGTTGCTTTAAATATTCGGTTGGTTTACTATAAAAGGCCAAATTTCTTTAACAAATCAGCTTAGACATATTTGATCAAAGTGAACTGTTTGATATTTGATTAAACAAAACAAAACTATAGACCAAAACCTTGAACCAAACTAAAGATATTTTAGTTTTGTAGTCTCCTTTCCTTTCTCAAAATCTCTGCATCACGGTTTTCAAACCAACTTAATCCTAAGTTTCTTCTCCCATCTCCTGATTTGGTTTTCTGTATCACATATGATGCTTGTTGACAAAGTTTGTCTTTACTTGTTTGGGGTTTTGTCTGTTATTTGTCTAATTAATATTGTTTCAAAGCTTCACAGCAACTCTGATTTTGAGAAATAAGTCAAAGAAATAAAAATAAACATTAACCCACGATGCAATATGCTGGGTGGACCGACATTAACCTTGGGTGTGTGAAAGCATTAAACACAAAGGAATGAATCTGAGCTCATACTATGCCGAGTCTAAAAGAGATTATTGTGCAGTGAGTCAACAGGGAATGGGCTAATCAATGTCAAGTAAGCCACGTCTAAATATTTACTGTCTGGTACAGGTTATACAAGTTGATTAGACCTGAGTGATTTAGCAAACTTGTTAGTCCAACCATGAAATTACAAGATCACAAGCGCACACACACACTTTTAAGAACATGACCATTACAAGGTTTTATGTCCCCCATAATGACATCAGTGTGCACTCAGTTCAAAGTTCCCATTATGGAGGTATACCAACAAATACACACACCCCCACACACTTTTAAGGATACAACCATGATGGTGACTTATTACCTACTACTTAATATAGATTTAATACAGGCACCCCAAGTTTCCAGGAACTTACAGGAGCCTCCCGCATATTGATTACGGCTCTCTTATGTCCACAAAATGATAAAAAAATCCCCCAGAATCTAGAGTGAGCAAGCAAGCGAAAGAGAGCCTCTGAGTGTAGCGCACAAACTACAGAGAGTATTAGTATCTTGTACATAAAAACATACGAAAATCTTTTTGCTGTCAAATTCCTTTACTGTTTTCAGTTTTAGTGGATAAATGTTTTAGTGTTTAACTCCATTACTTATGTTTAATATATATATAGACTGTGCAATGCACTTTATAAGGGATGGATTTGATTTTGCTGTATTATTTGGTCTGTCGTTTTCAGGCTAAAAAATAAAAAGTGTTTACTTTTTACTTGATATTTCAAACTGTGTTGGATTTGTTTTGTATTCACTAATTACACTTACTCACTGAAGTTTCAGGAATGTTACATTATATTTGTATTATCTTGTTGCAGTATTTGATATAGAATCTGAACTGTAATTTGTAAACTGTGAACTGATACTGTTTAATAACTTGAGAAGAGAGAAATATTTCTTCTTGGTTTTTACTGGATATGTTGTTTATGAAGACCTGTTGAACTATGTTCTTTCAATTAATAAAAACAAAAGAAAAGCATTTTGTGAGAGTCAATGATCTCGTTATTGTGAACAACTCCCAGAAATATTATGATCTTGAATCTCTCTGCTTGGGATCTCGAAATAATAATATTAAGAAAAATAAGGTTAACCATTGTCATCTATCAACTTCCACAGAAATGGCATACTATGCCAAAACATAAAGTAAATAAATTCAGTAATTTCAATATATATTCTGGTCATTTAAACAACAAACAATTTGTTCACAAATTTATTTCAACTAAATTTATGGCCAATGCCAATTTTTTATTAAATGGCAAAAAGATACAAAGTAAAACATTCTTTTAAAATTGTAACATAAAACAGCTGTCTCCACAAAACAAATGCAACTATATTTCCGTCTGTGATACACGTGTAAATAACTGATTTGTAGACGTAATAATAATAATTAATGATCATTAATTAATAATAATAAATGATTATTAATTGAAAGGTTTTGACACTCTCTCACTTAGAGGATGGTGCACCAGGACTGATTCTCTGGTGGTGGTGGCGAGTAGCTGCGGCTGTAACTCTGTTCGTTGAAGGCAATTCTAGTGTAACTCATTTGTTGGATGAACTGCTCTCTCTCCATGTTCCTGATGATCCTGAGAAGGCCCTGACTGATCCGGTAGGTACGGCTGTGGTCGAAACCCGACCTGCTGTTGTGTTCTGTCACGTACACCCTTTCGAAATTGCCTTCTTGGTTCACACACACAATGATGCGGTCTTTGTTGCTGTTAGGCTTTTGACCACTGTAGTCAACTTTCACGTACTGAGGCAAGTTTTCAGCTTTGCGGGCATTCAGGTTGCCCACCTCGTAGGACTTGAGCTCTCGGATGGGCAGGAGATGGTCGTTGTCGTCTTCCAGACGGTTGTCAAACTTGTGAAAGCCGTAAACTCCGCTCTCGGGGTTGACAGAAGGCACCATGTTGCCAAAGTAGTCGATGCTCATGCATTTGTGAGCGAACCAATACAACAGGTTGAGTCCGTGTCTCGGAGCCGGTTGGCCGAACCCAGTGTCTCGCAGCTGGGAGAGTTCGTTTAAGGTGTCAAGTCGCACCATGGTCAGTGTCTGAGAAGGAGAAAGGCAAATAAATTTAGAAATATTTCAATCGTGGGTTAATTTTCACTACGTTTCACTCCATCATCCATATTCTTATAGAAGTAATATTAGTAAATTGCATTTGTCAATAATACACAATACATACCAAGTCAGACTCCAGGAACTTGTGTGTGGAATTCTAGCAGCAGCTCTGGGTTGATCTGTGTGAGAGAGTCTTTATAGCTGCGCTGCGTGTTGATATGAGGGAGGAACGTTTCCTTGGAAAGAGCCTCAGGGTTGGGAGATTGAAACTGAAAGTAACGCTTAATGTCTGACACACCAATACAGGAATAAAAGATTTGCTAATCTAACTACACTGACACATAAATAAAGGAATAAACAAATCAACAAAACACAAAGACTGCAAATAAGTAGGTGTGTGACTGAAGAAATGAATTCTACATTGGTGTACTACATACTTTTACTGTTCTAAGCGTAATTCAAAGTTTCTGGTTTCGTTATCTTCAAAAAATACTGTAAAGTTTCTAGTATGAATGCAGGAGGTGGAATTTAATGTCTTCTGTCTTAAAATGTATTCCGTTATTTTGTGCCTAAATTCTGAGCATCTCGTCACCACGCGCTCAACTCTGTCTGCACGCACAATTTTTTTTAAACTTAATTGATCTTTTGCCTCACTTAAGGAATGTGAAAATTTTCTGCCAAAATTCTGAGCGAGCAGTAGAACTTCGACGAGCAAAATATCTTGTCTTTACGTGCTCAACCCTGCCTGCGCTTACGCTCGGCTCTGCCTTTCTCATTTATCAGCGTTGTTATCAGCATCGGCAGTTGTAAGCATGAGAAAATGCCAGCTATCGACATTGGCCAATGATTCCCATATCACACATCTCTAATTTCTAGTAATCTTTTTATTGTTACTATAATAAGTATGATTTGAAGTTTGAGCACTTTGAGTAATTGTACTTCATTACTATATTACTGCACTAGGAATGACTGGGAGTTTCTAGTCCTCTTTATATTGGGAAGTGATCTCATGATTTCTACTGTGGACAAATCTGAAAACTTCATGGATTATTTTTGATAAAATAGTGTTGTTAAATTAGAAAATTGTTTAGGGACAGAACCGTGTATAAACATCATTCAAAACACTATTTTGCTTAAACAAGTTTCTGACTAGTGAATCAACATCAGAACAGTACCTCCTCCTTCAGGGCTTTCCATTAATTTTAGCTCAAATGTGCTTCCACGACAGTCTCAGTTTCAGGTGATCAAGTGTTTGAAACGTACGGTGATTTTTGCTGTGGAACTTATTGTAAAAGGTTAATCCTTCCCTCCCCACTTCATTCTTTTGTCTATGTTGTTTTGCACGCCCTGTGTTGCTATCAAGATTTAAGACAAGGCCTAGCTTTCCATGACAGCGTGAACTAGCCAGGAAACAGAAACTTAACTCTGCTGCAGGCTGGTTGTGTGCTGACGATGTAGGATTATAGATGTGACAAGAGGAATTTGACCGTTACTGCTAAAAATGAATTCAAGTCAGGACGAATACAACAGAAAGCTATGAAATGCAGAATTTTAATACTTGAAATGAAATACACTATGATTTTCTGCTTGAAATACACATTTTTGTTTATTTACTGATCTTCAGCTCTTCTCTTCTTCCAACTATGACCAAACACTTCCTGTTGCCCAAGACTGATGCAAGACACCAGCAATGGAAAACAAAAACAAGTTTTTTTTTCTTCCAAGTCAAATTTATTACGTCTTCCTGCAGCATTACTACATGTAGTCTGCTCTGTCACAACAGAGACCGTTAGAGAGGCCAAAAAAACAAAAACAGAAAAGGGAAAAACTTAAGAAATAGAGGGGGAAAAAAAAGAAACAAAGGACAACCCAAAATGTTGCAGTGACGGTGGTTACGGCAAAAAAAGAACAACTATTTTCACGGGTTGAAGAAAAGGAAAAGGGAAGTGTAGAGAAACGGTTAAAAAAATTAGTTGTGTGTCCAACGTTAAGAAAGAAAAAGTAACTCATTTGTGTTCATATGGGGAAGCCAATTGCTAGGAACATATGGAGGAAAAAAATGAACGTGGCGTTTCCCCTCCTGGAATCACCCGACCCCTCAAAATTACACCCCCCAAAAATCACGAGTTATTACTTGCCACCAGTGGCTTACTGGTGGCGTCTGCGCTCATTAATAATTACTAATATTTCTTCTGATATTTACACAAATATCTTCAAGGTTCTGCTTTGCTTTGTGTCAGTTTATTACATTTGATTCTTTTTTTATATCTGTAAGTACACTTGAAAATAAAAAGTGATTTTTTTTTTTCTTTCCCTCCCAAGAGAATATACAATAAAGCCCCTCAGAGGAACACACAAACACACACACACACAATTATTTTCAGTTTTTAGAGTTCCCTCTTGACCTTGTTTGCACAAACAAACACACTTTGATTTCTGGGCTCTGTCCACTTTCTTATCTCGATCTTGACAAGGTGTCCGATAGTGTTGTTTTCTTCTTCTCTTCCTTTCTCTTTTTAAATCTCTCTCCCTCTCGCTCTATCCCTGCCTTTAGGGACAAGAAGAGGCACAGTTTCTTGCACAACAGCAAGAAAGTTCATGAAATCGAACTCTGAAAACTCTGTTCGGAAATCCAGTCCAAAATCACCGCCACCGCCACAAACCCAAATGAGAGGAGGAAAAATAAAAAGACATTTTTGTCATCCTTCATTGTGCTCCGTCTTCACTAACGGAGTAAAATTATGAGATTTTGAAATGTGTCGACTCTGTTCTTTCACGTTGGCGATCTTGAGTTCGGACCTCTACTCAGACCAAGATCACACTTAGAAATCCTACCAACGTGCGCGCACACACACGCGCACACGCACACACACGCGCGCGCACACACGAAAGATCCCTTCATTATCTCCCCTCATTCCGCCCTTTTCCCCCACTCAAAGAATCGTCCCGGCAGAGTTGCAGGAAACCAGCTTTGAGGCTCCTGTGTGCGTATCTTCCCTTATTAGATAAAAAACCTGGGTGAACTGGGTGGAGGAGAGAGATAGACAGACAGAAAAGGGAGAGGAGAAGAAGACAGATAAAGAGAGAAGGCAAGAACGAGCACATTAAAAGATCTTGGGCAACTTGCCTGTGTTTATTTGGTGTCGCCTGCACCTCCCTGCAGCGTTCTCTCTGTCTGAGGGAGAAAGGGGATAAACAGAGAGGAAGAGAGGTTCTGAACGACGGACGACAGGAAAGGGAGAAGGACAAGGACGAGCCATCTGGATTCATGGGAGGGAGGTTGCATGAGTGCGAAGCAATAAAAGTCAAACTGGCAGACACAGGAAGGAAAGAGGGAGAAGGTCTTTCTTTTTTGTTTTGCATGATCTTTTCCTTCTTCTGGAAGGTATGTAATTTTTTCATCCACTGGCGATCAGAAGATTTCGGGGCAAGAGTCCCAGGCGCCTTGCTCCTTGGCCTCCCAGTAACCGCCGCTGTAGATGTGCGTGGGCTCGGCCGTGACCGGGTCCTCACGCCGCTCGAACCACAGCGGCTTGTAGTTGTCCTGCGGAATGCCTGTTGGTAAAAATTTATAAAAAGTTATTGAGTTCGGCTCTAAATAGCAAAAAAAAAAAAAAACTAACATTAAGAAAGCTTCCACGTTTAAGTGACAGTGAAACCAAAGAGAAATCTAATTAAAGCAAGACAAGTGTGCTAAGCTCTAGGCGGGAACCTGAAAGGAATACGCAAAATGTTTTATAAACTCAATTTTCACAAATTAACAAATAAAGAAAGATGCCTCGTTAGGCCTGGAATATACTTGCTGTTGAGTACTCTGACTCTGACTCTAACAGTTCTAACACAGGTCCAAGTCAAGTGAGCATGAAAGCAGAGTGGAGCGAGGGCGGTTGCATTTCGAGCATAATGCACACCATTTAAAGAAAAAGTCACTTCCCGCCCTACCTAGTGTACCTAGTCAAATAGGGCCCGTGTGCACTACCTAGTGCGCAGAGAGCCGTTAAGCTATAACCCCGGCTACTTCCAGAGATGCATACTAGCGCATAGAAAAGTATGATACGAGCGCCTTAACTACCATACTATTAAGTGTGGCAGTACGCAGTAATTGTACTAAACGGGCTCCGGGGGAGTGCGGAGTATCGCACTTATGATTTTAACAGTTTTACTTTCGGTACTGGAGAAATGATTAAATCTGATTTTTGTTTTTACAGAAAAGTAATCTTTCACAGTTTATGTGACCAGCTCCATTACTGATAAATACGTTAATACAGAGCATTCACTCTAAATGTGTGTTTTTATTTTATTATAATGATTTTAGTAACGCTGTGACTCCCATACGAGAGGAGTATGCGACAGCTTACTGTGTCTATGGTCTACTAAATAATAATACTCATTTGTTAAATAAAGCAATGTTAACTACGTTGTTAAATAGATTTTTTCTTCAAAAAGTACCGATGCGAATATCACGAAAGTACCAGACCAATAAACTGTAACGGTAACAGTAGTAGTACCGTTAAAATCTTAACGATACCCATCCCTAATTAGAACACACAAAAAATCTTCAGCTATTATTAACCAATTACCTGAGAGAGAGCGACAACAGACAAAACAGAGATTCACTTCATCACTAAATGAACTAAAACGTGATCATCGCTAGTAACCTCTAAGTGATTACGGAGCCTAAACGTCATAAATCTTAACAAAACTCAACAAATGAACAAAAAACACCTAGAGAACGATAAGACAGACGACAGATGTCAGATTAGAGAAAGAAGAGGACGGGACGTGGTATTTGCTGGTCCATAGAGACCTGACAAGCCCTCCACTGAAGCATGAAGACCCAATGAACACGAGGATGAAAGTGAGAAAGGGGCAAACGAGTGTCTCTCCTCTCCATGGTTTAAAACGCATCAGATATTTTAGTGCAAGATGGAAGTGGTACTTGCGTGAGTAGGAGGGTGGGTGTGAGCTGTGCAGAGTCTCGGCTGCGGTTGGAAAGGAGAGACGTGAGGAAAGGAAAATAAAGGGTGTGGAAAGACAACAGGCCGTCATGAAAAACGAGAAAAGCATGAAGAAAGTCGATTTAAAAACAAACGGCAAAGTAAACTTGCTTGAGATCGAGAGATCCGAAGATCCGGTATCGTCTGGGTAAGCTGGGAGTGAGGAGGGGAAAGAGAGAAAATGAAAGAAAGAGAAGAAGAAAGAAAAAAGCGAAATGAAGGTGAAACGGGAAGAATGGAGCTTGACGGCAAAAAACGACGAGGTTAATGAGTATGTGAAAGTCATTATCCGGGAAGGAAAAGGAAGAATGAAGAAAGGAAAAGGGTACTTGCTTTTGTCAATTGGCCTAGTACCCATTTCAGCGTCGTCAGCTGATGGGAGGAAGGAATGCATGCAAGAGGGAGCGGAAACGAAAAATGATAAAGAAAGAGGCGAGGATGGGAAAGAACAGAGGAATGAATGGAGGAGTATCGCTACAAACACCTATTTCATCTACACCAGCTTATGTGAGGGGAACAAATGGGACAAATGAAAGCTAGAGGAAGAAGAGTACTTGCTTTTTAGAGGCGAGTCAGTTATGGAGTCCTCAATGACAGCTTGAGGGGAAGACAGACAGAGGCAGAGGACAGTGAATGGGAGAAGCGGCTCACAAACATGACACGAATATAACCACAAACACCACAAACGAAAACGGCCAAATACAACGCAAATGCAAATAAAGGAATCGAGAAATCCTCACATGGAACACTAGTTCTAAACTACAGCTCTGCATTAGAGCTGTAACATTGCTATGCTTCCTGAACTGCCTCGAGCAGTATTTTTAAGATCCAAAAGCATCTCATCCAAAATTCAAAGCGCACTCTGAGAGTCGACAGCAGCGGTTGGCCATATTCTCTTAACCTTTCCCATCTAAACTCAACTGTATCATGTCAAACACCAAATAAACCAAAACCTGTGGGACTAAGCCTCCTTACCCTCCTCGGTGCTGGTGGCGAGCCGAGCGGCCTCCCGCTCCCTCTCGCGCCGCACGCTGCGCTGCTTCTCCTCCAGCCGCTGCTTCTCTGCGTTGGCCTCGTCCCACATGCCCTGCTCCATCAGCCGCTGGTCTGGCCGCCGCCGGCTGTCCGTGGGAGCAACGCCCTCCTCTGGCTCGTTCAAGGTTAGTGCCAGAGATGAGAAGTAGTACATGGTCTCTGCTGCCTCCCTGGAGGAAAAACAGAGGGGGAGTCAAACTGGAGTTACAAAAAAAACCTATACTGAGAGAACACAACTTTAATAATGCAGGTTTTGGGACGTGGCCTAGTGGTAGGATACTCGACTATGGACCAAGAGGTCTTAGATTCAAATGCAGCTTTACCTTGAAAACTATAACTATTACGCCCTGGGCAAGACCCTTAGGACAGCCCCTCAACCCCAACGACACCAGTAACTCCAACATGACCCTAAACCCCAAGGACACCAGTAACTCCAAAGGGGCTCTAAACCCCAAGGACACCAGTAACTCCAATGAGGCTCTAAACCCCAACGACACCAGTAACTCCAACGAGGCTCTAAACCCCGACGACACCAGTAACTTCCACGAGACCCTAAACCCCAACGACACCAGTAACTCCAACGAGACCCTAAACCCCAACGACACCAGTAACTCCAACGAGGCTCTAAACCCCAACGACACTAGTAACTCCAACGACGCCCTAAACCCCAACGACACCAGTAACTCCAACGAGCCCTTAACTACTAGACAAGGCCTGTAATCCCTGCAAGACCCACAACAACAGACAACCACAATCCCAAGACCCTTAACGCCAAGTTGGCCAATGGAGACTGTTCCTCTCATTAAGAGAATGTCAATGGCTCTGTGCTTAAACATAAATGTGTGCAATTTTTACTATTCCCACATTTGAGTAAAAATTAGGTTTTCACAAATCTCAAACGAAATGAATTTAATGAAAACGTCAGGAACAATAAAGACGTAAGGATGAATGTTCTTATTGATTATGTTTGTCAATTCCCAAATTGTCCTACATTTTTTAAAGAGAACTCGACATGAGCCATTTGTCTCCAACAAAATAATTATTCATATTATATTCACAAAATACTATTTAAGCTACACATATGAGTTTGAAGCTGTACAATAATTCTTTTTGGTTGTCAAAATGCTGACATGTCCTAATACTGTTTTGTTATTTTTTGTAAAACAAAAAATTATCAGGGGCATTTCACATTTCTGAGGATCTGAGGCCAGTTCAAAAAGGCAAGACAGTGTCTCCATCACCCGAGATGGCCGCAAGCTGTCTGGTGCTGCGGAAAGTGTCCTGACAAAAATAAACACCACCTCTTCGTTTGTGAACAGCTCTGCCCCGGGTCTTAAAGGGTCATTTCCACAGGGACAAGCAGCACAACTTTTACCCTTTTAGAGAGCAAGTCAGTGAAAGCAAAAAGACAAAGAAAGAATGACTCACGGTAGCGGGTTTTTCCTCCACAGCTCGCGGGCTTTGAGCGTCTGGTAGACAGTTTTCTGTCGCCCCTCGGTGCCGTTCTCTCCTCCTCGGCTGCTCTGCATGACGCGCGAGCACTCCATCTTCTCGTCCCACGTTCCCGACAGGACGTAGTGAGCCTTTCCGTCCTTATCCGTCACCACCCCCGTCACCTGCAGGATGGAGGAAGGGAGAGGATGAGGAAAAGCAGCAGGCTGAGGAGAGATGTTTTTCTCTAGTTTTTTGTGGTTGGTGTAAGCTCACCTTTCTGGCCACGTCTCTGGAGAAGTAGCTGTAAGGCGCGAATTTGAGATGGCAGCGATCTCCCGTTCTGTGGTTTATCACATCGATCTCACCCGACTGAGGAAAGGAACTCAAGTCAAACGACGACTCAAATAAACTCAAGCATGAAAACCGAAAAAGACACATAAAAGTCAAGGCTCAGTTAAAATAATGGCCTGGTATGCATTTATTACTGAAAACTGAAGAAAAATTTGCCAGCGCGTGGTCAACATAAGTTAAGATGTGGTTATGCTGCCCCCAGCAGGACAGTAAGGCGAACTAAAAAAGTGAAACTAGTGTAGTTTTCAGAGTTGGTGCATATAAGGCCACAAAAAAATCATTCATTCTGTATTTTTTGTGTATATCCGAAGATTAAAAAAATGGACTTTGGCTTTCTGAAGCAACCTGGCTGCTTCCTAGTCCATGTTTCAGTTTGATTAACCTTTGCACTGTGAAACACAGCATACACCAGGTTTGTTTACCCTTTGACATTTCATTTTGGCCCCATAGGCTTGCCGTACACCCATCACATGCCATCACACCAGGATAAAAGAAAGAAAGAGTTCCTCATTTTATTGCTATTATGTAGAAGCAGTTTCTTTTAGACACCTGATGGCTTACGATCACTAAACTACCCATAATCCTAAGCAGCAAAAGTTCCAGAGGAACAGTAATGTCAGCAGAAAGACAACTGAGGAGTCGCAAACGGTCTGAAAGCACTGTAAGAATGAGAGGAAAGCGCGTGACGTGAGCAGACAGCGAGGGCTCCATCCTGACCTGATCTATCCACAGCTTGCCCACGATGATGTTGTGCACCGTGGTGGTCACTTTCTTCCAGGTGTAGTGATTGTTGCTTTTCTCAAAGACACAGTGGATGGATCCTACCGAGATCAAGCAAGCAAGTCGGGTTACTTGCGTGTGAACCTCACACCCACACACACACACACAGACAGACAGACACACACACACACAACGACGTACCAAGAGGCATGATGGAGAGGTATTTGCCCCTGAATTTGCTGGCCACAGTGATCTCTTGCCTCAGGGTCCAGCCTCGCTCAGAGATGACGTGATGGGCCGCTGCTGGCGGGTGATGACTGACCTATGGCGAGGGAAGAGGGACAAACTTTAAACCTCTAAATCATCACCACGCGAAGGAAAGACAGCGCACCGTTATGAAAATAGCAAAAGAACGGACACAGAAAGACACAAGAAAAAGAACGTCCATGTCCTCAATTAGGATGAAAATTCACAGTTAAAAAAAGAAAGCTTTTGTGCCTTTGCCCATAACTCTGGCAAATGTTGACCAAAATTGACAAACTTTGTGTCATTCAGAATTACATTGGTTACTAAGTGATTGTTACCGATTTTGTCCATTTTTAATAAAACATTTGCCCTGGAGGTCTAAATAAAAGGAGTAAAAGAATCACATATGAATTAACACCAAACACTTTTGACTATATAATTTACAATGTAATAAAGAATGTGACGTATGCTGAAGCCAAGCGTCATAGATGAGGAGATCAAGGAGCAGTGGTTGCTACTTCGTGCCATTTCAAAAGACATTGTAGCTATTTTAGTTCTGAATGCAACAGTGAAAGAATTCTGGAAATCAGCGGGCATTTGCTAATTCACCTTTTTTGGTTTAATGCTGCCAATATGAAAGAAAGCTGACAGTATCTCAAAAACTGGGAACATTTTTTAACTTAAGTTTAATAATAATATATGGTCTGGCTTACCAGGAACTAGCCGTTTAAGTGGCTGATAAGTTAGGCACCAATCACTTGCATTCTACCAAGCTTCTTAACGTTGCAGTTTGCATTCGTATCAGCAAATCTTAGCATCGTCACCCCTGTCCTCACCTGCTCGCAGAGGGACCTGTAGCCGCTCTCCTGGAGCCGGTCCAGCTCGAAGGTCTCTCCCAGCAGCGGGTTAAAGGGTTTGCCCGTGCGGTGCACTGTAGTGGAGTAGGAGGAGACAGTGAAGGCGGCCACATAGCACAGCTGCTCCAGCGAACTCTGGCACTTGGCGGCACGATCCAGAAGCTCGGAGTACTCCAAGTCCTCGGACAGGCGCTGCAGCATGGAGATGGGCTCGTTGAAGTTCACCTGCAGGAGGAAGGACGACAACATTGGTTTGGAAACAGATTCTAAACCTTTACACTTTTTGGCATCTCTTAACGGCCGAGCGCCAGAGCGACTTACAGGCATGGGGATTTTGGAGAGCTCTTTGCCGATGCAGTTCTTCATGATGCTCCAGAGGTTGAGCGAGTAGTTGGGTTTGTCGGGGATTCGGGTTCGCCTCTTCCTCACGGGCTCCACCTCCTGGGACTGGGGAGACTCCGGATTGGATGCTAAAGACTGTTCGTCCAGCTGCATGAGAGCAAGGATGATGTCAAAGCTGAACCGAACCAGTAACATTAACCAGCGACTGTGAAGACGATTTTGGCTTTCGAGTCAGTAAGTGACTGTACATAAAACTCCCCAAATTAGCTCCAATTTCAATTCTTAAAAATACTGATAAATTCTGCTTCTACTTCGCATCTGGTGGTTAAGGGCATTGCTCAGGACCTCTCCCGGGACTCCAACCGGACCACCACCACCAGTAACTAACCATCATTTGCTCTGTGTAAAGGACGGCAAATTGTTCTGCCCCACACATCACTCACAACCCATTGCTGCTTATTATAAACTTCTGGAAGCCTGTTTAAGTGACTTAGTAAGTATGTTAAACTTTTAACTTTTGAATGTATGTTGAGTGCTGACTTAAATCCATTCTCAAAGGCACATGAAAGGGCAGACGTCATCTTAGCAGCAGGTAGCATATAACTGAGTATTTAATTGTAGTTTTAAAACAAATATAATCTTGTCCCCCCTTTCCTCCTCCTCCTCCTCCTCCATGTAGCTTAAAGTAAAAGCATCATCGATCCGACCAATCAGAGTCAGAGATTAAGTCAGAATTCTGAGATGAAAAGGCATACTTCTGGGATAAACATGCTTTTTTCTCGTCCATGTGGAGGAAACTGGCTTCCATACAAATAAAAATTTCCTTATTGGAAATCATCTCCCACAAACCCAAACTTGAGTCCTGACATGCAGATTGAGAAGCGCTGATCTCGACCTCCCTGTGGGGAGTGTTGTTACACTAATTTACATGCATCGCAGGCTAACATGACTCATGATTAAAGTGGAAATGTGTGTTCGCTAGTCGATTTTCCAGATGAAGGCAACTGAAGCCATGCGAATTCTCTGCAGGAAGCGTGGTAACTTGGAGATGTGATTAAAACGATTTATGACAACTTCAGTCTACCTGTAACTAACAATATACTACGAAACATTATCCGGAGTTGTCAGTCAGTCGTCTAATTTGCCAGACTGATTACTAACCCTAAAAATGTACTTCCCGACAGAAAGATAATCATAGAGAACCATTTTTCTTGCAAGTTTTCTAATATACAGCAATGCAGTCAGTCATCCGTGGAAACAGACACACACACACACACAGCTTACCGATGTCGTCCCATCATCCATTCCTATCTCGCTGCTGATGCCGCTGACGTTGCTGCCAGACCTCCTTAGAGAAACGCAGAGAGGGAGAGAGAAAGAATAAGAGAAAGTGAGAGAGAGCAAGGGAGGGGGGAAGAAGTTGGGGGAGAAAGAGAGAGACAGAGGACACACTTAGGTCCAGTCAGACATTGATGAAAAGACAAACAAATAAACAAATAAACAGAGTTGGGGTGGAGAGAGGAATAAAAAGTGGGACGAGACCAAGCTACAGGACGACAGGGAGGTGAAGATAAAGACCTGTGGTACTTGGGGTCGGCCGGAACGGTGATGAACTCCTGCACGTCTTCGCACGCGTCGAAGAACTCGTTCTCCTCGTCGTCACTGGCATCGCCCTTCCCCGTGCCCGCGCCTGCGTTATCGAGACGGGACTGATGATTTTATGACATTACCTTTACTTTGAGATCAAGTGCAGATCGATACAGATTGGTTTGGTGTGATTGTAAAATTGGAAAATTTAAGAGGACTTGACCTGACTTTTACAGTATCTGATTTCACAGGAGAGCGTGTGTATAAACCCCACCTTTGCTGTCGGCGGCAGTGTTGCTGGAGGAGGCGGGCAGCACGGTGGCTCCTCTGAACGCCCGCTCCAGGTGGTTGTGTTGCTTGGCCAGCTGCTCCAGCGTTTCCTCCAGCCGCACCCTCTGCTCCCGCTCGGCCTGCAGGGCTTTCTGCCAGCGCTTGCTGTGGGCCTGCGCCAGCGCCAGGAAGTCTCGGCATGCCTGCGCAACGCAAACAGTCAAGCTAACGAGGAAAGGGCACGTTAACCAGCAAAACAAAACTTCTCACTTTCATTCATTCGACGGAAGATGCTTGAATCCCAGAGCGGAAAATTCGACAGTAACCTCACTACCCTAAAAATAAGAACTAAATCTACAGTGATGGATGGAAGGATCCTGGGGAAGTGATTGTGGGTCTTACGTTGATCATGGCGTTGGAGGTGATGCGGAACAGCGTGGCTCTCTCCGTCACCTGTCGGATCTTGTCGTTAGTCTCGCCGCCCAGCTTGATGCCCTCCAGCTCCGACAAGGACCTGAGAGAAAGCACAAACATCCTTGATCCTTTCTTACTTAAAATTAGCAAAACGACAGTGGCACTTCTTCTGATACTATTAATGAATGTCAACTGATATAAATGTATATTAATATACTGTCTATATTATATTAATATATTACATTAACGATATTAATTTATATTATAGATATATAATGTATACATTCTCTCCATAAAGTACATCTAGTTAAAAATTTCACCATATTTTATTGCTCTAGGCTTCTTATAACAGACTGTTCGTAATAAGAAATAGAAAACGTTTTTATTTTTGTACAAATAGCTTTGTAAATGATCGTTCAGTGTTGTATCTGAATGGGATCTGTCTACAATTTATTGGTCTAACTTCTGTGAATAGTGTTTTGTGAGGAACCGCAGTAGCATACAGGAAGGCCACTTGAAGCGTAGGCTTCCCGTCTTGTACCTGACAAAGATTTCTTCCTGTGGGAAAAAGGATTATCCTGTGTGATATTTTGCATCTCTTGGTGAGCGGAGCAAGGTACGGTGTCATTTAATCATCATGTGATTATGTGACATGTCATTTACGTGATTAACTGTGTGTGTAGCTGCCATTTGATAATTATTCTCCAGGGAAAGTGTAAATGTTTCAAGGTGTGAAGTCGCTAAATGTTTATTTGTGGGTTTAATATTGTATTCATGGTGCTGAGTGACACGGCTTAATGATGCTTCAGCTGTGTGTTGTAAATAAAAGAAACATTTAAGCCCCACATTTAAGACTCTTTCATTAGGGCCGCTACAGACTAATCGTTTGGCACATATTTATGTCTCTATTCCCTTAGGTTTTGCCTTCTTTAATTTCTTTCTCATTTAATCTACTTGATATTTAGTCAACAACAACGTCCACTCCATAATTAAAGAGCCAGTCTCAGAGCAGCAACACAGGGTTACGGTTCTTGCTCAGGTGCCCAATATTGGTTCTCCTGGCAGCAGAATAGAGCTGGATTTGAACCTACAACCTCTTGGTTGAGAATACTGCAACGTCGACTGAAGATCAGGATTGGACAGACCAAGCGTGTTGTGGGTTTAAAACCCACTATAATGCAAAATATTTGAATGTTGAAAGAAGATCTGGACTGTACTGACCAAACAAGTTGCAGGTTCAAATCCCACTGTAATGCAAAATATATCAATGTTGAAAGACAAAGACGATCTGGACTGGACTGACTTAGAAAGTCGTAGGTTCAAACCCTGCGGTATTATAAAATATTCGAATACTGAAAGAAGATCTGGACTGGATTGAACAAGAAGGTTGTAGGTTCAACCCCTCCTCTAACACACGATATTTCAATATTGAGAAGATCTGGACAGGATTGAACAAGAGACTTCTTGTTTCAAACCCCTCTCTATCCTCCCTCCAGAACTACCACCGCTGAGCTCCTGAGCAAGACTCTTAACCCCAAGTTAATCCAGAGTGACTGTAAATAGGAAAAGGAAAATCTGGAATCTCTGGATAATAATTAATGCAAACATGGCTGAGATAAGGCTTTGAGGTTCTGACCTTTGCAGGGCGGAGCCGTGTTTGGCGATGAGGTCGTTGCAGGTGCTGAGGTCCTCCACCTTACTACCCAGTGTCCGGAGCGTGGACTGGACCTCGGAGTTGCGTGCCCCCATGCCCTGCCCGGCCATCTGCGGCGAGGTGGCGCACTCGTCTCCAGAGTCGTCTGCAGTGAGGGAGGGAGGGAGGGAGGAAACAAGGTTTACTTCCTCATTTCTAAACCGCGTATTTCCTCTTTCGTAAAATGTTTGGCTGTGCCAGAAAAATCATTAATCATGAGTTTTGTGATGATTTCGACAGAGAGCTGTGGATCTTACTGCATCTTGGGCACCAAATCACTGCCTCGTTCTTGCTTAATTTGTCTTAGGAATGTGAATGAAAAAGGAAGTCAAAGCTTCAATTAGACCTCTACAGAGACACAGCTGTCTATGGCACACAGCTTTCAGCTTCTCACATCCATGTCACATCAACTTTCTCCTTAAAATATATAAATAGAAAAGTCATCCCTTCTGCAAGCATCTCTTAGTTTTACGTTGTTACCATCACACGCTGACTGTCAAGAAAAAAATCAAGTGTAAAGTTAGAGAATCACAGGCGATCTTCAGGGGACCGCTTAAGGTCACAAGGTAATGCTAAAAGGTGACGTTAAAAAAAGGCAGTGTCTTCTTCTATATCTTCAAAAGCCATTTCTGTTCAGAAGCGCCAACAATGCAGCATTTGGCACAGCTTTGGATAGGAGCCTACTTCATTTTTTTAACCATAGATCAAAAGTTAAACTCAGTCCATACTTTATCTGATTGGCCAAGCTACAAGAAGTTCAACTTAGTTCAACTTTACTGTAAAAAAAAAACAAAAAAAAAAAACTGTTCTACCAGAAGTGGGGAAGTGTGCCAGCACCTTATGAGGCAAAACTCAATGCTGGTGCTGAATTTTAAGCGATTACAAAGTAGGACCAAAACACTCCTGTCTTCCTGTCTTGAATTTATCTCCCTGTTCTAAACTGCAGCATAGGCTGAGGAATATCACAATAACCTAAATTACGATTAATGAACGACCTCACCGTTCACGGACAAGGCTAACAGTACAGTACATATGCCCAACTATAGTGCTCATCTGATTATCTGGAATATTAACAGACTTCCATTTTTAAAAACTATTAACAAAACTTAACAAAAAATAATCAAAACAGATTAGTTGGTTTTGATTAATTTCCAGTGAATTGCTCAGCCCTAACTTCTTCCTCCTCAGTTGTCTTCACTCTAACTCAGCGTGACAGCTGACAAACAGCCCGAGTGTAAGGTGAGCCGCTGACCTGACTCGGCCTGCATTCGCACGGCTTTGGCCTTAGCCAGCTCCAGGGCGGTGATCCAGCGCTGGCGCTCCACCTCCGAGTTGGCCTTCAGATGGTAGGTTTGGGCACCACCGTTGGAGATGACGAAGTTGCACGAGTCCTCTACGGCGATGTTGGCCGTGGCCAGGTTGATGGTGCCTCGGCAGGTGTGGCCCATCTCCGCCTGGGTCCTGAAAGAGAAAAAGGTTTTCAGTCGCTGTTAATCCTTGTGAATCCTTCAAAACATCATTTTTTCCCAATAATATCCAACCAAAAAAGAGAAAAAGCTAATAACGTTGTTTTCCGCGTTCTATTTTGCGCTCAAATGACAAATGGAAAGAATGAAAACACATGCTCATATTTCATTTTGGTTTCTCGATGGGTAAATGTGGCATGCTCCAGAACCCTGACCTCAATTCATCAAAAAGTTTTACCTCGACTATGAGTAATGAACAATTTTTTGGGATTTTGCCCTCATAGCTCATTGACCAGGTTTGTATTTAAAAATAAGCTCAACTGTTAAAACTGGGATATTTTTGCAGTTTTGTGTCAGACGGGACAGGACAGAGTCTCATGACAACATATGCTGTAGTGCATAAACGTATAATGGGAAATAATTAACAGAATTCTTTATTATAAAAAAGTATTTTAACACTAATTAAAATAATCGTCATAAGCAAGATTACGTCGATCAGAGGATCCGAGTGTCGGTTTCGTGTAACTTTCGAATAATTGTGGTCAATCGAAATATACATATGTCCATTTTTTGGAAAAAAGCTTTTATTCTTTCTGCGTGGACTGGCACAAAATGACACCGGTGATTAAGAATACCTAACATCTAAGTAAAAAGCCTCGTCCCTCACAATCTGGAACAGCCAGAGAGACAAATACTTTTTATTCCACACATATGCAAGGTGTAAATAAATATGCAGAGAAGTGTCATTTGCAAGCTCTCCTTATCCAAGACGAACACGCACACATACACTCATTCACTTGCTCACACTTCCTACGCGTCACGCTGCCGTGCTGATGCTGTAAAGAGGAAAGCTGACTGGGTAAATCTGCGTCGAGTGCCGCATCACGGGATCTGAGACGAGGTTGAAACAGAGGCCTGACACGTCCTCAGGGTTCTCCTGTACAGCGATGACCCCTTTAAAACGGTCACATGACCCACATCACACACTCCTTCTCACACACACACTACCATATCTTGCTATGTTTGAGATTGAGTTTTCTAACCCCGTCTTTACACACAAATACTTCATATTCTTTAAAAAGCCACCAAAATATCTGAGAAAGGTCTTCACAAATCCCTAAAAATCTGTCCCCTCACACACACACACACACACCATTTAAACACTGACTGCTCCAAGTACGGCAAATCAAGTAAAGTGATGAGACAAAAACTGAAACCATTATCATCACATTACTGACTCTTCAATAATCTTTGTTTAAATGTTTACACATTTCTGCCCTTTTAGTCTGCACCTTCCAGCACTACTTGGAATACTTTTCGACGTTCTTATCTATGAAGGGGGGAAAAAAAAAAACACACATAATGTAAGCCACAGAGTAATCAGATGAAGATAAATAGATTTTTTTTGTTTCAGAGGCTTATCGTACGGTCTCGAGCTGCTCGGTAAACACTGTCCTCGCACGCAAACAAACACACCCACCCACCGCTTTAATAATTGACAGAGGTGGATGAGCTGAATGAGACGCTTCTATCATCTGCGCCTCGGCTTGAATTAAGCACCTGGTCTCGTTTACACCGTTTTGTTTTTAAACCTTGCCACAACTGAAGCTTGGTTCACACATAAACATAGGTACCTTTATAAATAGGGGTTTTTCTTCCTATTCTTCCAAAGAAATCCATCCACTCTAGCAAATGAGTTCTAAAATAGGCAAATGTAGGCCAATCCAACAAGAAATGACGTGCAGTCATTACCGGTTCAGACAGATATTTTACATTTTAATTTTGACAGCCCGTAGCTGCTGAACAATTATACTGTATATTCCCTAATTACAGAAAGACTCTGCCAAAAGCAACATGGGGTTAAGGTTGTGCTTAGAGGCCCAACGGTGGCAGTTCAGCAGCAGGAAAGAGCTGGATTTGAACCTACGGCTTCTTGGAACATAGGTGAGTATGCAACAAAACTGAAAAATTTCTTCTTGTTCTTCAGCAATGACAACTTTCTTCTCAGTTAGGTCTACTAGAGTTCTGACCATCTGCTTGTGTGGTTGAAAGGTTTATTTGACCCCATTAACGTAATCTGTTGTTCATTTCTAAATATTAATATTGTATTTCTATTTTAATTAGGAGTGATCAGGGTACATTTCACGTTCATGTTTTATAACTATGTATGTGACAAATAACGGAAGTGTTGGATTCAGCTATGACCTCTGTAGCACTGGCTTTTTTTGTAGTATAGTAGGCGTTTACACTCAAAGTCCCAGCAGTGTGGTAAAAAATAGAACTGTTTTGGCAATTTTCACCACTGTACAAATTGCCTGATGTAAATAAAGGAGATGGTGGCACAGCCTCTGTTACAAGCCAAGAGCTCAGCTTTCCTTTTCCGGACATCAGCTCTCACAATTGAGTTTCTGAATAACTTGATCCTTTTCCTTTCCTCAAATGTTTTTCAAAAGGTCAGTTTTGAGTGACCGTAGCAATTTGACAGGGCTAAGGCATTAACCAAAAATGCATTGAAGCTGGGCGACATGACTCAAATTTCAAATCACATTTTTTTTGACCAAAAGGCAAGAAAGTCATCGTGCAGGTTTTAGTCATAATGAGGACTGTGTTTAGTATGCGTACCAGTCCTAAGAAATGACGCCCTACAACCTGCATTTGGTGAAACCTGTTAAATGAATTTGATTACACAATACCGCTCATATCATATATACTGCCCAGATCTTACTGACTTAATGCTGCTTATCAATTTATTAGATTAATTGTTTTTTAAAGTGTGTACACATAAACTGTGGGTTTTAGAATGATACTCTTTACAGAGCAGGAGGTCATGAGATCAATTCCGGCAGTACCACCACTGGGCCCCTGAGAAAAACCTTTAATTCCAAGCTACTCTGTGAAAACTGTCAGTATAAAGTTGAGAAATGGAAGTTGTTCTGGATAAAAGTCTCTGTTAAATGTAGTAACAATGTCCTCACTCCCCAATAAAAGCTCAGCAAGCGCTCTTTTGACAACACATTTGTAATTTTTCAGAAGCTCTTATCCAGACTGACTTCCATTCTCTGATGCAACATCTGACAACACATTTACAGCATTAATCAGGCACTCTTAGAGCCTGCCTGGAACAAATGGGCTCATGGATCTTGCTCAGTGGCTCAATGCTGCTGGTGGTAGCAGTAAGATCAGTCTTAACCCAGACGTTTGCCATCGCTATCTCTATCACCAGCCCCACATCACCACAGCCCTGCTTTTATTTAAGCTGAGCTCCGATCTTACCCACCTGTAGTAAGACAGCAGGCCATTGCTCAGGACAAACCATCGCCTCTGGTACCCTTTGATGTAATTGGTCCACTTGAACAGCCAGCCTTTATAAGTGTCTCCCTGCGCTGGAGCGGCCGCCTTGGGCTCCGACATAGCGACGGCCCGAGGCTTCACACTGTCCGACGAGGGGCCTACGAACGAAGAAAATACAGGGCTTGAACCAGATTCAAACCAGACTATTCCAGGTGCTCTTTTACCAGTGTCTTTGTGAAAAATACTGATACTGCAGTTTTATGTATCATCATTTTTAAATCCAAAGACCCGACTAACTCCACTAACAATCATTCTAGAGGTGGTTTTCTGCACAGACAACAAATATGATAATCAAAAATGAAAGGTAATTTTTGCAAACAGTATTTTCTTGGATTCAATATTAGAGTAACTGAAATGTTCAAGACAAGGCAAAACTCTGTAAAGTCATCTTTGACACATCTGCGTTCTGAATACCGTGTTTACGAAATCAACCTTGAGCACCACTGCAACACTGCGGTTTATTTTCTTCACAATGAATAAACAAGCTGCTGTCTGAGCAAAAGCAAAAACAGATAAAAAATAAACAATTATGATATAATTATATAACCAAATAACCAACCAACCTGGGTCTAACATTGTATAACTGATTACTGTATATACAAATAAATCTAAACTTGTCTTCATTTTACATTAAGATAAAAGCATTTCATGACCTTTGTTGCTGATAAATGCTGTCACATAAAAAGCAACGGCCACATGTATGTGTTGCAGCAAAGAAAGCCATATTTGTGGTTTGTTAGGCCTAGAAATTTCCACTAATAAAAGCAAAATAATATGAACTTTTATGGTCTTAATTATTCTGTCTACGATCACACAGTTTAAGACCGGGTGACACTGCCTTTTGTATCAAGCAACAAAGAAGTTGACATGTAATTTTGCATTAGTGGACAGTGCATGTTCTGTGATGAGTCTACTGCGCATGCCGCGATGACCCGATATATCGCGCACCTCTGGTCCCGACTGACCGCTAAAACCGTCACTAACTCCACGAACGTCTCCTAAATCTGTTGCGTAAAACGCGTATTCTCTAACTGACCAAGAGCCCCGTTCGCAGCGAACTTCGCGTCAACTCGTTTCGCCTACGTGTCCAAAGTCTGAGGCGAACCAGCGTTAGCCTAGCCGCTAGCTTTTCCCACAGGCTAAGAGACAAAAACGGACGTGACGGTTAAGTTTGGTATTTCTTTGAGACATTGAATATGGCCTTTCGGCAAACTGTGGCCTGATAAATGAACTCCCATTAACGTCCCATTAACGACCTTAACTGGCCGAGTCCGCACTGGACTGAGAAGCGGCACTGGACTGCGGCCTGCTATACCTTCAACATGTCAAAACGTGTAACGCGACCCGACTTACAATGCTGTTTAGTAGAATTGTATGGCACCAAAATACAGCGTCATACCACCAAAATTATAGCGCGTCCACTGAAGGTCAACCTCGTCCCCATAAAAGCCCAAGAAATGACATAAACTAAGACTTACCTACAGGCAATTTATCATTGACCCCCGTCTCCAAATGTTGTTTTATGCTAAGCTACGTTAGCCGAGCCGAGTAATGCTAACTTGGCTAGCGCGCTTGCTATTTATAGTGTATTGTAACGAGGAGTCGGCTAGCGCTATAGCTAGCTGGCAAGTCGCTGCCTAAACTACGAATTTTGGTGGTTTTAAGTGGCGAAGCGAGACCGCTCGCTCATGTCGGTCAGCGCTGAGAGAACAGCTCAGTTGAAATTAGGCACTGACACTTAATTTACAAACGAACTTGGCGATAAAAATAATCTCGATAACCTCCACAAGCGCAAGCCTACCGCGCTCACGAATCCTCCTTGGAACAAGGAAGTACGCTACGTTACAAACACTACATTGCTGCCCTACTCCAGATGATTTCTACTCCCTACGCCCTTATTCTGGAGCCCTACACGGGACCTCGAATCTTACCGTCAAGTGCGTTGGGTGTCGCGCACCACGAAGGGAGTTAGCCAGTGATTTGAGACGTGTAGTGTTGAAATATGACGCCGCCGGTGACGTTCTCATTGATACCCTATTAAAATAGCAAACTCATTGACATATTTCAGCTGAGAAATGTCAATAAGATAATGTTTAATAATATTTAAATGCGAAATAAAAATACTTTATTAAAAATAAAAATATAACACTTTACACTGCAATTTACCATACATAGCTGTCCTAGAATCTGCACGAGCACAGTTACTGTTGTAAATATGCATCTATTTTAGGTTTTTAGATATAGTTTCTCGTAATTCTTAATGTCACGGTGCACTTGATTACATATAACACATGTAATATGAATCATGTACAACGGGCATGAAACATTTAAGAGTTGTTACTCAGCACCCAATTAAAAATGTTTAATGAATATAAAAATATAAAAAGTGAACATAAATGAACACAAACACTCTTGATGTAACTAGATCAGCTGTAGGATCCATGGTTTAATTGTAAATACTCTGGACTCTGCGATCAGAGTTCAACTCTCAGTGGTGGATTAACTCTGTTTGATAATGATAGCAGCTAATCAAATACTACATTCAACATGCAGTAGCTGATGTCCATGTTTTACAATTTCTCAGCTTCAGTAGAATGAGAACCAAATGTGTGTGGTACTTATTGTCGGATTTCACCCGAACTGTGAATTTTAATCACGTTTGGCTTGTGCGTATAATGGGACTGGACCAAAGAAATGCCCTCGATATGCAGCCGAAATAGCTCAGTTGGGAGAGAGTTAGACTGAAGATCTGAAGGTCCCTGGTTCGATCCCGGGTTTCGGCAAGGCCTTGGAGCTTTTGACTGCTGTTTGCATGAAAAAGTTAGCATTGTCAGGCTTCACTTTCATACATGGTGTAAACATTCAGAAAGAAGGGTTTCATGGTGTAATGCTAGCACTCTGAATTCAGTGCTGGGCGTTCAAACTGTTAACAAAACAATACCTGTCATTTTCAGTTTAATCACATATAAACTGCAAGAGCCTTTTTGGATTTTGACAAAATTTAGGATTTAGAATAGCTCATTGTGAAATAAAGGTTCACTGATGTGAACAAAATATTTAGCGAGTTCAAATCTCGGTGGGTATACTGATACCAAAATCCCACCAGCTATTTTCATATTCAGCACATAAAAATTGCCAGGTCATTTTATGACTTTAACAAAGTTTAGGATTTAACATAGCACATTTCACATGATAATTTAGATGGACCGTACCTCCTAGGACTCTATGTAGTGTGTTAAGGAGTCAATGCAGCAATATAGCAGTTTCAGATATTGCATGAATGAGTTTAAACACTATTTTTCCCTCCGCCTGAGCTCATACCCCCCACGATTTGCATTGAAAAAACAACCCAATGTACATATTTCAGACGTCAGCATTGTCAGCAGGATTAAGAATGACTCGTATTCAATAGAGCAGCAGTACTATACAGCTCAATGGCATCTGAGATTTGGCAGCCATGTTTATGCAATTGATACTGGTGGAAAACATAAACAATGAAAATTAAATAAATCTGTCGACTTCAACGTTAAGACTTTAGAAAGTAATGTGACTAGATCAAATCAGGGCTTCAGTTAGATTTTTTTTTTTTGAATCAGATTCAGAATTCATAACTGCACTACACGGAGTTTCCATGGTGTAATGGTTAGCACTCTGGACTCTGAATCCAGCGATCCGAGTTCAAATCTCGGTGGGACCTAACGTTGTTTTACAGGCGGTTGTGAAGATAGTTAAGTCTAACGGTTGCTAATTTGTTCCAAACACTACAAGCCCTTTGCAGATTCATCACATACAATTTGAAGGAGCACTTCTGGACGTTAACAAAGTTTAGGATTGAACACAGCAAATTTCACAAGGAGGGTAATTTAACTAATACACCAAGACCAAATTCTACAGTTTATGACAGTAAAAAATGTGTTACATACCAACCTTTGTTTCTAACTACCCAATGTTGCACATTTAAGTCTTGAATGACCTTTTTGTCCTCCATGGAAATGCCAACTCAGTAGATCGTCATAAACACATTCCTCTTCCTCACTACCAAGCTGTAACTCTGATTCTGGGAGTGGAAACTAAAATTAAAGGCCAGAGATGCTCCAATAATCAAAGTAACATCATCCTGTCAGAACCACGGTTGTTCATTTAATTAATTCAACAGCTCATAGTTTAACAGCTGAGCTCATCTATAATAAGCAGAACTGTCTATAAGAAGCATCTATCATTTATCCTTTGAAACGTTTCACTGGTTTAAGCCTTTGTAGGAGTTTAGAAGAGAGGACAACATCTTACAGCTACTGTCCTGATGTAGCTGAAGTAGCTCATTTGGGAGTGCGTCAGACTGACGTTCTGGAGGTCTCTGGTTTGAGCCTGAATTTTGGCAGTTGGTGGTGTTTTTTTAACTCTACAATGAATCGGCAGGACTGAGAATGACTCTTATTCAGTAGTACAGCAGTACTACCGCCATTTGTTATGCATCAAAACATAAACAATGCGCCAAGTGTACATATTTCAGACACCAGCATTGTCGGGGTTTGCACTCTGTGTCGTTCTATAAAGTTTGTGGTTTCAAAGTGTTTAGTTATGGTTATTTCTAGATATACATTTATTTTATATTTTAGATATAGTTTCTAGTGATTCATAATGTCAGTTCAACTTAATCTGTTTGTAAATTTCTATTCTAATTTGTACAGCCTCAGAAACAAATCAGAGTGCACTTGATGTGAAAAGATTAGTGCCATTGCTGTACTAAGTAGTGAAAGCAATAATCTCCTCAAAAGAGCAAATTATGCTATTCACACAGGCCAGTTCCAAAGTGCATCAGTGATAGATGCATTCTACATAGGGAACCTAGAGTTTGTTAGTGGAGTTGATAATGTGGATTAACTCCGGTTGATACTGGTAGCAGCTAATTAAATGCTCAATTCAACATGCAGTAGCTGATGCCCATGTTTTACAATTTCTCAGTTTCAGTACCAAGGGTGTGTGGTGCTTATTGTTGGCTTTCACCTGAGCTGTGACTTTCAACCAGGAAGTCCCATTAGTCTGGCTTGTGCGTATAATGGGACTGAACCAAACAAAGGCCTACTTCGTGTAGCCGAAATAGCTCAGTTGGGAGAGCGTTAGACTGAAGCTCTAAAGGTCCCTGGTTCGATCCTGGGTTTTGGCAAGGCCTTGGAGCTTTTGATTGCTGTTTGCATGGAAAAGTTAGCATTGTCAGGCTTCACTTTCATACATGGTGTGAACATTCAGAAAGAAAGGTTTCATGGTGTAATGCTAGCACTCTGAATTCAGTGCTGGGCGTTCAAACTGTTAACAAAACCTGTCATTTTCAGATTAATCACATATAAACTGCAGGAGCCTTTTTGGATGTTGACAAAATTTAGCATTTAGAATAGCTCATTGTGAAATAAAGGTTCACTGATGTGAACAAAATATTTGACAACTTTGGGAGATGTGATGTTATCATTTGTGGTAAAATAGAAAAACATGTAAAATGTGGAAAACTCCTTTTCATCTATTTACAATGTGTTTTTTCACACACCGGTATTTTAAGGGTTCACATTCCAATTATGAAATCAGTGGTTCAAAAGTGGGGCTCAATGATGCAAACATTCTGAACCAGGTTCAGGAGTGAGTTTAAGCCCCCTGGCATGGTTCCATGGTGTAATGGTTAGCACGCTGGACTCTGACTCCAGTGATCTGAGTTCAAATCTCAGTGGAACCTTAGCTTCTTGTTAAAGTCATATTTAAATACAATTAGGGTATACTGATACCAAAATCCCACCAGCTATTTTCATATTCACCACATATAAATTGCCAGATCATTTTATGACTTTAACAAAGTTTAGGATTTAACATAGCACATTTCACATGATAATTTAGATGGACCATACCTCCTAGGACCCTATGTAGTGTGTTAAGGAGTCAATGCAGCAATATAGCAGTTTCAGATATTGCATGAATGATTTTAAACACTATTTTTCCCTCCCCTGAGCTCATACCCCCCACGATTTGCATTGAAAAATCAACCCAATGTACATATTTCAGACGTCAGCATTGTCAGCAGGATTAAGAATGACTCTTATTCAGTAGAGCAGCAGTACTATACAGCTCAATGGCATCTGAGATTTGGCAGCCATTTTTATGCAATTGATACTGGTGGAAAACATAAACAATGAAAATTAAATAAATCTGTCGACTTCAACGTTAAGACTTTAGAAAGTAATGTGACTAGATCAAATCAGGGCTTCAGTTAGATTTTTTTTTTTTGAATCAGATTCAGAATTCATAATGGCAACACATGGAGGTTCCATGGTGTAATGGTTAGCACTCTGGACTCTGAATCCAGCGATCCGAGTTCAAATCTCGGTGGGACCTAACGTTGTTTTACAGGCGGTTGTGAAGATAGTTAAGTCTAACGGTTGCTAATTTGTTCCAAACACTACAAGCCCTTTGCAGATTCATCACATACAATTTGAAGGAGCACTTCTGGACGTTAACAAAGTTTAGGATTGAACACAGCAAATTTCACAAGGAGGGTAATTTAACTAATACACCAAGACCAAATTCTACAGTTTATGACAGTAAAAAATGTGTTACATACCAACCTTTGTTTCTAACTACCCAATGTTGCACATTTAAGTCTTGAATGACCTTTTTGTCCTCCATGGAAATGCCAACTCAGTAGATCGTCATAAACACATTCCTCTTCCTCACTACCAAGCTGTAACTCTGATTCTGGGAGTGGAAACTAAAATTAAAGGCCAGAGATGCTCCAATAATCAAAGTAACATCATCCTGTCAGAACCACGGTTGTTCATTTAATTAATTCAACAGCTCATAGTTTAACAGCTGAGCTCATCTATAATAAGCAGAACTGTCTATAAGAAGCATCTATCATTTATCCTTTGAAACGTTTCACTGGTTTAAGCCTTTGTAGGAGTTTAGAAGAGAGGACAACATCTTACAGCTACTGTCCTGATGTAGCTGAAGTAGCTCATTTGGGAGTGCGTCAGACTGACGTTCTGGAGGTCTCTGGTTTGAGCCTGAATTTTGGCAGTTGGTGGTGTTTTTTTAACTCTACAATGAATCGGCAGGACTGAGAATGACTCTTATTCAGTAGTACAGCAGTACTACCGCCATTTGTTATGCATCAAAACATAAACAATGCGCCAAGTGTACATATTTCAGACACCAGCATTGTCGGGGTTTGCACTCTGTGTCGTTCTATAAAGTTTGTGGTTTCAAAGTGTTTAGTTATGGTTATTTCTAGATATACATTTATTTTATATTTTAGATATAGTTTCTAGTGATTCATAATGTCAGTTCAACTTAATCTGTTTGTAAATTTCTATTCTAATTTGTACAGCCTCAGAAACAAATCAGAGTGCACTTGATGTGAAAAGATTAGTGCCATTGCTGTACTAAGTAGTGAAAGCAATAATCTCCTCAAAAGAGCAAATTATGCTATTCACACAGGCCAGTTCCAAAGTGCATCAGTGATAGATGCATTCTACATAGGGAACCTAGAGTTTGTTAGTGGAGTTGATGAGTTAATTTGATAACAAATCGAATCTCAACGAAACAGGGAATCTCAACGAAACAGGGAATCTCAACTGGGGGACCTCAATGGTAGAAAAGCTTTTTCAATTAATAAACCGTTACGTTTTAAATCTACGTTAATCGTAAAACCGGTTAATCGTCTCATCCCTAATCTGAACCATGCCTCTCATTTACTCGAAATATTTGTGTCATTCCCTAGTTTGGCCACAAGTGGGCTCCACCATCAAGGAGAACTGTGCTGTTGTTTTTCTTTTGCTATGAATGTTCAGAGGAGGGCATATTACAGTATATCTTTAGGGGGCCATGCAGTGGAACACTGCGTGGAACCCTATTGGAATCGTGCTGATTTTATTTTATTTTTTTTCTGCTTTAAAACGTGTTGTGGAGAAAAAACTGTAAGACCTACAGCTTTGAAATTTGGCAGATAGATCCGGTACCCCACCCACTACTCAGGCAAAAACAATTGCACCAAAATAAGCTATTTTGCGTTTTTCCAAAAAAAATTGCAGTTTGCCTAATAACTTTTAACTTTTAACCGTAGCTCCGATTCTCAAAAATCTTATATCATCTTATTCCTTGGGTCAAGACAAATCTTTTAGACTCTCGCATCTATTTCTGCCATATTTGATTTTTCGCTAATTTGCATAATGTGCAAAACCATCTTTTGAGAACTAGTCCCTGGATTTTTGTCCAATCTTCATGCAACTGGTATCATTTGAATCCCAAGACATTCTTCTTTAATTATTATTGAGCACATGTTTAATTTAGGTCTTCATTTGGCTGTAATATGCAAATAAATGTGGTCGGCTTGGCATAGGACTGCAACACCACACACCGAGTGTCATAGAAATCCCGCTCTGGGTGGGCTACAGGTTTGAAATTTGGCAGGTAGGTCTGGTACCCCTCCCACTACTCAGGCAAAAAAAAATTGCATCACTCTGCCAGTTGGTGGCGCTATAATAAGCTATTTTGCGTTTTGCCTAATAAGTTTTGAACCGTAGCATCCTAGATGAAAGGATGAAACGTGTCATTTTTCAACGTCTGTCTACTTCGATTCGTCAAAAACTGATATAGCTGCAAGCTGCATGGCCCCCGTAATCACTGCTTGCAGTTATATTTATGTAATTGTATTTCTGACGATACATTCGTTTAACAACAAAAGCAATATTAAAATGTGTACGTTTTTGGAATTTTTCGCCTTCAAAATTAAAGCAGTGCAGTTGTATAGCGTGCAAAAAGTACACTAATGTTTTATGTTTAATTTGTAATTTCACGCTGCCCTCAGGCAGGCCGGTGTTATGCCAAACAATGCGTGTCTGAAAGTTGGGTCCCTTGTCCCTCCATTGTAAACAGCGGAGGGAAGCGTTTTCCTTTTTGAAAATGATTTTTTTCCTGCTCATGTAAATTCATAAAACGTATAATACGACACAGTACATGCTATAAGATACCGAATTTGGCTAAAATACTGACAAACAATTTACAAATCAATTAAAATTGATCGCGGTTCGTAAAACGTTTTATACCTACTATTTATCACGCGCATTCTGATATCGATTGTATAGTTCAAATGAACAAACACAAATGTGGCAATCTTTACTTTCTTACACTGTAAGTGTTTTTCAGACATCAGTGCTATTATGTTTAAAACATCCGCGGGTGTGGTTATAAGGTATGGCTATCCTTGCACCCTCTTAAAAATGCCCATCTTCTCATTTGTTTATCGGTATCAACATTCATCTATCTATACTTATATTATGCGCAGGCCTGTTTAAAACTGGTCACCGTTTGAAGTCCTCGTTTAAGTTTAGGAAGTTGGAAAGCCGTAGCATGGCCGAAATAGCTCAGTTGGGAGAGCGTTAGACTGAAGATCTAAAGGTCCCTGGTTCGATCCCGGGTTTCGGCAAAAGTTAGGCACTTTTTATTTCGGCTATACTTATATTATGCCCAGGGCTGTTTAAAACGGCTCACCTTTTGAAGTCCTCGTTTGAGTTTAGGAAGGAGAAGCACCTCAGTGTAGCCGAAATAGCTCAGTTGGGAGAGCGTTAGACTGAAGATCTAAAGGTACCTGGTTCGATCCCGGGTTTCGGCAAATAACTGGGGCTTTTTACTTTGGCTATGCGCAGAGTGACGTGAGGAAAAAAGGGGCCTTTAAGCGATGCCGCTTTTCGTCAAATCATGAGTTTAGACAATGATGTGCTGGCATAAAAACAGCAGGGTCACAAATCTATTTTCCATGCATAAAAACTTACTGTAAGTATGTTTTTAATAATACAAAATATCCCGTCCGCCATCTCTGCAGAAAGAGCTATAATTTTTCTGCAAGTATGCATTAAAAAGGCTGCACCGTCAACGCAGATGGACCCTCACTGGTAGGGCCCAATGTGGTATGTTAAGGACTCAATTCTCATTCTCTGTACTCATCCATGAAACAAATAGCAGTTGTTTCATGAATGAGTATAAACATTATATCTCCCTTATCTCTCCAGAGCTCATAAGCCACTTGATTTACATTGAAACAATACACAAGTATTTCCAATGCCAGTATTGCCAGGGTTTGCCCTCTGTGTCGTTCCAGACAACTTTTGCAAACGATTACAAAGTGGCTTTTTTGCTGCAAATATCGGAACCGGTTTCAAGAGACTGTGACCACTGTAAGTAAGGTTCCATGGTGTAATGGTTAGCACTCTGGACTCTGAATCCAGCGATCCGAGTTCAAATCTCGGTGGGACCTGACCTTTTGTAATCTGAGTTTTCACTAAAAGCAGAAACGAACGAGTTAAGTCAGATTGTAGCGGCTATACCTGTTTCGCCACATACAAACATTCAATACAGTCCGGATTTAAAAAAGGCAACAATACTTAAGATTGTGCAAAAATGTGCAGTGCAGAATGGAAATGCGTGGCAGTTTTAAATCGAAGTTTTAATTAAGTTTACTATGTTGTATCTCATCAAGTGAACTCCTACAATACAGCAGCCGAAATAGCTCAGTTGGGAGAGCGTTAGACTGAAGATCTAAAGGTCCCTGGTTCGATCCCGGGTTTCGGCAGTGTGACGGTCACCTTTTATTAATAGAACACTCTTTACCTCTGCTCAAAGTAGCCGCACGAGGCTACTGTGTGTCCAGGCCATCACATTACCTAAAAACTCAGCATTTAGTTTATTATTAAAATAATCATTGCGTATCCGTTTGCAGAGGTGTCATCGATAGGCCCCCGTCTCCACATGCTTAAATGAGGGTACCATGGTGTAATGGGTGGCACTCTGGACTTTAAATCCCGGCGGGGATTAAATCGCGGGATTATCCCGCGATCCGAATTCAAATCTCGACGGGTCCTTCAGAACGTACTTTTTAACGTCTAATATCGCAGAGGAAGCGCCAGTTAGAGGCTCCTGGATTTGTAACTTTGTAACTGGTCATTTTAAAGTAGCTCTATTTACCGCATTTCCAAACCATTACTTCCAAATAAACACCTTAGCGTTAAAGCATTAAAGCGTTAAAGCAAAATCATCAGCTGATTTTTAACATTTCATTTTAAATAGATAAGATCTAAGTCGTTTTATTTTGAAATATGCGCCCAATTGCGACCGGAACTGCGGTGGGGCACGTTCCAAATCGCGCACTGCTACTGCTACAGAGTGTAGTTGCACAGTGGAGACGCTACGTGTGCACTAATTAAACGCACTATGCAGTAAATGAGCATGTAATTTACAACACACCCCAGTCTAGAATCGATGCCTGCTTTTTTGCTGACTTTTTGTTGCAGGCTTCACAGCGCCGTCGACACTTTGTAGATTTTTTCGTGTACATTTAATCGATTGCTTCGAAGGCAGTGCATCACACTCGAATTTAGCAGATTTGGTACTATATTAAAGTGTATAACTGAGAACTTTTTTAATAGATTGAGGACTTCAGTAGCTAATTTCAAAATAAAGGTAACTATGCTAATTATATTTCGCTGATTTATTAAAGGCTAATCAGACTTTAACTGCTTCTAGCGCACACCCGATGTTGGCCATTTAGGTCTTAATTTACCTTTTTGTCTTCCAGGGAAATGGCTACATGTTGGCTCATGAGTGAGGATGATCGCCATAAACCCATTCATCTTCCTGACCACGAAGGTCTGACTCTGGGCCGGGGACCAGAAACTAAAATAAAAGACCAAAAATGCTCCAGAAATCAAGGTAACAACACCTCCCTATCCAGTCCAGGCTTATTACTAACTGGTTTACTAAGTGTAGTACATTTTATTATAATTATAATAACTGTTAATGTAAGTCCAGATACTAAGTACTCAAGATATTGTTCTTACATTATTGAATTATATTTACTCAAGTATACCTCTGACCAGTTATCCTCAAATTTCACACCTTCACAGTTGAACTGAGAGCAGACTGTAGCAAAGGATTTATAAGTGTAAAACAGGTTAGTGCATGATTGGATTTTTTTTTGCATTTAACCAGTTTTATATATTTCTGTGAAACTGGACATGTCATGGATCAATACTAACCACTGTTAAGGCTAATTTTGTTTTATAGTTAGGTAACAACCCTACATATGTGGATGGAGCAGTGGTGGGAAAAGGCAATCAGGTAAAGCCTCAATGGTTTATACATTTGAAACACATTTCAAATCCTCTTGAAGCTTTTTTTATGTCGTAAGAAAAGGTTACGTTTATTTTAATGTTGATCTCCATGATCTTAGAATTGAAAGGCTCTGTGCAACAATTTTGCTGTTGATCCTTAGTGTTTAAAGGCTGACTTGGGGCTTACAAATCTTAATTGAATATCTGATTATTAATGAGAGAGATTCGCACATGTAGATGTTGCTAAGTTTTATAGTAACAGATTGTTGACCATAAAAGCCTAAAAACACATTTCCACAACCAGGTAACCTTAAGGACGGGCCAGAAACTCTACATGGTCAACCAACTTTATCCGTACACAGTAAACTTTAGTGAAGAGAAGTCCACCTCCAGTTCTGACCGGTCGCCTAGCAAGCCTGTAAAGAGACCCCATGAGAAAGATCTTGACGAGGAAGATAAAGAGAGCCCTCCCAACAAACTGCCACCTTCCAAAACCAATAAGCCAACGAAATGTTCACCTCTGGAAGAAAAAGCAACAGCTGCTTCAGGAAAAACGGTGGGTTACTTTTACAGTCTGGACTTATGGTACCTGATGGTTTTCCAGTTAATTGTAACAGCTTTGGGTACATTCCATATGAAGCAATTGTGCTGATGGACAAATTGATTCTGTTTTGAGTGAGTTTTCCGCCATGCTTCCAGCAATGAACATCTTGGTTTTTTTCCACAGGAACCCACTGGCCATTGGAGTCAAGGTTTAAAAGTGTCCATGCAAGATCCAAAGATGCAGGTATATTTAAATGAAATTTCGTATAATTTAGTATGATAATGGACAAAAACCAATCAGCATGGATGCTGCTTTCCCTCTTTTTTGTCTGTTTGTGCTTGGACCCCGCTACTTGTGTCTTATCTCTCTTCATTACAGTGATTGTTGGGTACTAACAATACTTTCTCTTTGTTATTTATTCTTTTTTATTCTTCTTTTCCACTGTGCATAGCTTATAATTTTAGGCTTATTGTGGAGATTTGAGCTTTTGTGCTTCTTGTCAAAAAATCAGATGTCTCTATTAAGTGCTATTACTTTTCTTGTGTTTAGTCCATTCCTGATGCAAGTTTAGCATTAATTCAACAACTCAGAGTTTATTTAGCAGAAACATCAACAAACAGCCTTTATTTTTTCACCCTTTTATCTCTTTCTATTTTTCCACACAATTTCCTCGGGAAATAACGTGACTGATTCTCAAACTTAACTTGTCTTGCCTTGCTGAACCCAACAATCCTGACTCTGGAGCCCAAGCCTTAAGTGATGATTCTCAGACCTTCCAAAAGCTGGTTAGAAAAACTGAAAAGAAAAAAAAAACAAGCAGTAATCTCTTGGCTTGTCTTTTACCCACATGTACCTTTGTCCAAAGGTATACAAAGATGAGAAGGTGGTGGTGATTAAGGACAAGTACCCGAAGGCACGATACCACTGGTTGGTCCTGCCGTGGGAGTCAGTCTCTAGCCTGAAGGCCCTAAGATCAGAGCACTGCGAGCTGCTGAAGCATATGCAGAGCGTGGGGGAAAGAATGGTGCAGCAGTGTTCCGACTCCCCAAAACCTCGCTTCCGCCTTGGGTACCATGCCATACCCAGCATGAGGTAAGGTCCCAGTCATCACATTGCTTGTCCGTTGATTTGGGGAAGATGTTTTCTCTCCATGCAGTAACTTTGGGTTTGGCCCGTTTCCTCATTTTTTGCAGCCACGTCCATCTGCACGTCATCAGCCAAGACTTTGACTCTCCTTGTCTGAAGAACAAGAAACACTGGAATTCCTTCACCACAGACTACTTTATAGAGTCAAAGGGTGAGCAGGAACTGTATTTTGTGAACTACAGTATGAACATTTTATTTAAATGAAAGAACGACAAAAGTGGACACGTATTGCATCCTCAATGATGTGAAACGTGGCTTTAAAGGCCAAAAGTGCTAAGAATGAAAACTTTTAGGTTAGTCATATTTTAGAGTTTGTAGCAGAAGCTCTTGTCAAGAGCAACTTCCTCCCAATTTTGTAATTTAGTTTCCCTGGGGCAGCTTGGGGTTAAGGGTCTTGCTCAGGGGCTTTAGTGGTGGTAGCACTGGATGTAGGATAAAGTGGGGTTTGAACCTACAACGTCTTTTTCTGTAGACAAGACAATTGCTTCTGTATTGGAAATTAGACCATAAACAAGTATGCGAAATAGCTTTGATGACTACATATCTGATGAAAAGGTCTTTTTTCTTTAACACAGTTGAGCATTGGTTCTAACATCAAACATTTCCTCCTTAGAGGTCATTGGCACGTTGGAACGGGAGGGAAAAGTGACCCCAAAGGAAGGTGCGATCGAGCTGCTGAAGCTGCCGTTACGGTGCCACATTTGCCAAAAGGAGCAGGCCACAATCCCGAAGCTGAAGGAGCATCTCCGAGCTCATCGGCCGTCCTGAATTGGCTTTAACTGATGACGTTCTCAGTGGGAATGAGCAGCAAAGTGTTGAGGCATTAAAAGTTTGTTGGACAAGTCATTATGAGAAGATTAAGACATCAATAAAAGCTGCTATGAGCTAAAATGTATTTAAAGCAGACAAAAGTACCTAGTTCTGTAAGCTTGGGATTCTTGAACATGTTTTGTTACATTAGATCTGCTAAATACTGTAAACGGACAGCAGGGGTCCAAATGGAATCCACGAGTCAGAATTCGGAATAAAACTTTGTTGTTGTTAAAAGACCTGGAAAAAGCCAGACTAATCCCAGCAAACTTCTCTAGCCTCAAGATAAGCCTGGAAACATCGGGCTAAACACATTAATGTAGAAGAGTTCCAGCTTTTTGTTTTTTAGCTACGATCATGATGCACCATATTAAAACCAGATCCACAAATACAAGGATTACAAACAATCACCTACGTCCATGTTACCAAGAAAAACCTTTTAGGTGCAGTTGCATCCCTTAAAGGTTGTAATACCAAAAGATTTGTTCGACTGCTACCACTATGGTGTGCTGCTAAAGCCCTGCTCAAACTAGGGTATGGTTATGCAGGTCTAGTGGTTAGAAATCTCACCTCTGAACCAAGAGGTCGTGGGTTTGAATCCTACCTCAAGCACTACCATCGTGGGGTCCCTGAGCAATACCAATACCTTTAACACCCAGTTGCTCTCAGGGGAAAGTGAAAGTGAGTGATTATTTGTCGTTGTGGACACACCACAGCACAGCACACAGTGCACCACAATGAAATGTGACCTCTGCAGTGGGCAGCTAACAAAGCAGTGCTTGGGAGCGGTACTTTGCTCATAAGTACCTCAGTGGTAACTTTACCGGCCCTGGATTCAAACCTTCTGATCACGGGGCGAACAACCTACCATTACACCACCAACTGCCCCTGAAATTAAGAAAAATGGAGGTCACTGTGGATAAGAGCGTCTCTTATAAATGCCAGTGAAGTAACAAAATGAGAAATGAGAATTACTGTACTTCACTAGAATTCTCAGGCATCTTTACTTGGGTATTTATCCTTCTGCCAACTTTCTCCTTTAACAAATATTGTACTTCCAATTATATTTTCAAAACAGATTCATTACTTTAGGGTAAAACTACTGATGCATGAATATCAGAATCAGTCGACAATAGCTTTTTTAAAGTCACTGGATGCTTGGATTTGCCCAATATTATCAGCCGCTATTTTATGATGCATTTATTGTACGTCAGAAAGGTAGCACTTGTGTCAGACATGTCCAAAGTCCAAGGTGGGATTTTATACGACTCGTGCCTTCTGTCTCAAAATGTAATTTAATTACAGGCAGTGGAACGTTCTCGGGCAAAATCTTGTCTTTTCGCACTTAAGTCTGCCTGCACACATTAGGTAGATCCTTCCTCTCATGTGACAAGTTCTTACTGGTAAAAATCAAAAACGACCTGGTAAAGTCATTAAGATTGTTTCTGGTTTATTTAACAGTGAGCCAGAAATGGAAACGGCGTCTATAACTTGGTAATCCTCGGCTTACATCAATAACATGTCGATTATCGAATCACGCTACCTTTTTTTGCTAGCAAGTTTTTGAAAAACGTGGCATATACAAAACATCAAGTCACTTTTTCTTTTACTACAGTACTTAACACAGACCACTAGGGGTGTGCAAAAAACGAATCGCAATTCTCTCTCTGTCGATTCAAAATCGATTCACATTTTTCAGCTAACGTAATGGCACAAGTTTACTTTTTCTGGAAACAAATTCATCCATGTATTGAATCGTGAATTGTTTATCAATCACAATTCAATACATAGCTGAATCGTGAATCGGTTTAGAAGCGAATCGTAAGCCCAAGAATCAGAATCGAATCGTGAGATTTTCTGAATCGTGCAGCCCTACTGATCACCATAATTAAATATATAAATAAAAGCTGCCAATGTTATAAGGAGTAACTCTTTATGTGAATCCCAACTTGAAGTAAACCGAGGTATGGGCAAAAATACAAAAATAAGCATATAACGCGATAGAAACCTTAAAAGGTGGAAGGAGATGGTATGAAAAAAGTATTATAATGGCAAAACCTACAACTCTTTATATACAAAATTCAGATAGTTTCAAAAATATACAAAATAGTGTAGCTAAAACATTGCGTACTTGTCGATACAAAAAAGACAATCGAGGACTAATATGCATAGCTTCCACACAAGTGCCTAATTGTGGATTTACAGCTTAATTAAGCACATGGTCGGAAAATAATAATCCCTGTATTCCCCGTCTGTAGCACCGGTTGGAGGCATAAGAGGATGGAAAGTCGCTCATCACGCCAGCGTCCCACCGCGGGTCTGAAAGGCAAGAGAGAACGTCTTCATCATGGCAGAACGGTAACTTCCAGTGCAACTGAATGAGTCGTGTTGGGTGAAAAAGAGAAGGTGTTTTCTTTTAAAACACTCACCATAGGCTTCATTTCTCCGCTGGTTGCACCGGCTGCTCTCTTCTCTTCCGCCACGGCCTTTCTGTTGGTCTCCACAAACTCCTGTAGTCGGGAAGAGAAACGTTATTTGAAAACGATGCCTTAATACAACTACATCAGCTAAATATGATCAACTTACAACAAAAAAATCTTACAAGACCATAAAATCTGGATTGACTCTGGATTGCACAGAAAGGTTTATAACTAGTGATCAAAATCAGCTTTGATCTCCCTATTGGTAACAGTCCTAACTAGGGATGCACCGATACCACTTTTTTACAAACCGATACGAGTACGAGTATTTTTATTTGTGTACTTGCCGATACCGAGTACCGATACCAATACTTCTTAGATTCTTAGATGTAATTAATTGGGAGGCAGATTTTATTTTCTCCTTTGCAGATTATAGTAACAAAAAAGTGTCATCACATTAGACAAAATGTAAATATAAGCAGATAAATAAATGGAAATGTACTGCATAGTTAACACAGGCAACTTAAAAGTCAGCAAAACTTACTCTGTTGACACATTCAGACAAAAGAAAGAAGTTAGCAGCCTGGCTTATATTTACATTATGACTAACGCTTCCTCGATTTTGAGTGGCCAGCAAGGGAGAGGTGATGTTGACGAGCAAAGCGCTGTTCTAGAAGCTGAACGGATTTCAACTTGAAGCACTCTGAGCGCTGCGGTAAAAATAAATAAATAAATAAATAAATAAATAGCCTGTCCACCAAACGCTTTTTTGCGCTGAGAGTGGATCAAAACCTCACTTTCAAAGCACTTTCTCGGCGCTGGCGAACATTGCAGTCGCCATCTGGAGCCCTGAATTTCACACGAGCTTGTGGGCAGGACCTCTGAACCTAAGTTTCTGGATCGCTGTCTCCCCCTAGACATTGAAGTCAGTCTAGAATGCTACTTTCCGCCCTACCATCAAAAGGGCCCCGAGCAAGACTCATAACCCCAATTTGCTCTCAGGTAGGGCTGTGTGATACGGCAAAATATATCGGATGGCGAAATTAACGTCTATCATTTCATAATTACGTGTATCGTTTATTTTGTAGTGTCGGAAAATACACTCTTTATAGCATTATTTGTTCATGGTTTGGATGAGGGTTTGCAGTAGTCACCACAGCGCCACATGGATGTAGGCAGAGAGAATGGCGTTATATTTGTGCCTTAATTCTGAGCTCGCTGTGGAACTTTCGCAAGCAAAATCTTGTGATCTATTGAACGCCAAAGGTGCCACAATTTGCCTTAAAGGTGCCCTACTGGAGCGCCATAAAAGTGCCTCCATTTACAGCCATATTACTGCATAAAATGCAGCGTTTGATCAGAAGTCACTGCTGGTGTAAATGAATGAAACAGCGTGAAAAATGGGTTGAGTTGAGTGCGTACAGATACGTGATTTTGCTTGCACGGAATTGACAGAAAAGGTACTACACTGAGATATATATCGTTATCAGGATATGAAATGACTTCTGAGATTTTGGTCATATAGCAGAGCCCTAGTCTGAGGGAAACTGTCCCTAAAATTAAGAAAAATGTAAATGGCTAAGTGGCGTAAGTAAGAATTCGAACAAACCCACGTTTGATTCAATTCTGCTTAGTTCTGAACATTTTTCAGAGACTCATGATCAACAAAATAGTGCAATTTTAGTGCAACTTTAGTTCAAAAAGTTCATTATTATGAACCAGCAAAACATTTTCTTCTTGATCTGGTTGGGTTTTAATCCAAAGCAGTCAAAAACCTTGGAGTTGCTCTTTTCAGAGAAGCAGCTGCTATTGTTGGCAATATTTCTTAATTTATTCTAGCAAATGAGACAAAACATTCTGAATTTACCAGAGTGAATTCCATTTTCTAAGTATAGGGACAGTCTGATAGCCGTCTTTGGGTTTTAGGCCCTCGAACCCCTAGCCTTACAGTAATTAATAGTGTTTCATCTACCAAAAATCACAGACCAGCACAATGCTAAAAGACAAATTAGAGACGATAAACTAGAACCAGCTACAGGATAAAATGTCACGTAAAAAATCCCAGAGAGTCTGCAAGTTGTCGTCCACAGTGTGTGCAAACTGAACTGATGAATCGTGGTTCAGGACTCACCATCAGGTCCTTGTCCATGTAGTACTCGCTGCCGGGGCTGCCGTCGTTGTACTTGGTGTCGATGGCAAAGCAGAGGAAGAGCACGTCCACCACCATCTCGAAGATAGACAGGAAGCAGTGGGCCACCAGGAAGGCGAACAGGCAGACGATGATGAGCGGCAAAACCCACACCGTGTACTCGCGCTGATAGTTCAGCGCCAGAACGCCGGCGAATGCTGTGCACGACACGATCAGGACCTGCGCACACCCCAAAGGCAAGTGGCTGTGACTATACAGAAATCTGTAAAAAATTCACATATCAAAATCCCAAAAAGTTGGTGTATGTTTTAATTCGTCCAGGACATGGTAATAAGTACAGCACAGTATTTTTCCATTTTTACAATACAGAATTTTTCCAAAAAGTATGAAAACGTTTCATTACTGAAAGACTTGTATTTCTATGAGACGGTGTTATTAAAGACATTTCACGGTTTATAGAAGGTGTAGGTTTTATAAGGGATTTATTCGACTTAAATCACATGTTCTGGAACCGATTAACGATGTAAGGCGAGATTTTATTGTACTGCTCTTTTCCCCCTCAAATAACAGCTTCATTCTGTGGGCATTTCCAGGTCAATTCATGTATGTTCAATAAGAAAACAAAATAGATTAAGAGTGCATATAAAATGGGAAATTCTTTTTACATTTTTGGAAAGTATCGGTAAAACTTTTTTTTTAAAACAAAAGACATATGAATTTTAAAACATTCTGCCAAGGTAAAATGGTTGCATTGGTAGCTATTTTGGTTGCATTTCTAGAGATTCCTGATGCAACTGAATACTAATTGCTACCAGCACGCCAAGGCAACGTATCAGCCAAAATATCCCATCTTTGAGCTCAAGACTCATCTAGAATAAAGTTGAAATATCACTGCCAATTCCCAATAGTGTTCTAGCCAAAATTAAAGTTAGAATAAAAAAATCTAACCACAAGCGGCAACCAGCTGAGTCCAAGCAAAAGTCACAAAAAGCAGCTGAAGTCAAAACTAGTAAAAAAATCTCTGAAATCACAAACTCATGTAGTGCCCCCTATTGTTTAAATAGCAACACTGTAAATGTCCTTCTTCCATCTCTTAGTTTTGATTGTTTACACCAAATTTCAGCAAATTCGGACTTACGGTTCTTGAGATATAAGCATTTAGCATTTATAGTGCCCTATGTTGTTAAACTGGTGTCACTGATGCTAGCTGGTCCAAAGCAGTCCAAAGATACAACTGTTTAAGCAAAATAAGCCACGTCCCGCTGCATTTAATTGGCTCATTTTAGCCGCCCCTTTGTGAAATCCCAATTAAGTTTTGGGTTTCGATATTAGCCAAGTCCACAAATTTATTTGCTTTAATCAGCTCATTAGCCTAGGAGGAGTTTAAAAAAAGTGTGTTTTTCAAATTGTGCAAATTAGCTCAAAATGGGAAGTCCATAGTAGCAGTTAGAAAGTTGTTTGGCTTAAACCAAAGCAGTAATTTTTACTTTAGACCAAAAATATCCAAGCAAACACAAGATAGTTCCCACATGGCGTGCTTGGACCCCTGACAAATATAAACCCTCTTTTCTTGTGTATTAGTATCAGTAACCACCACCATCTAGTTTGTCACCACAGCACCATGATTCACGTGGTAATGAGCGCCAGCACACACTGGAACACTGGAAAATTGAGTTTCAAGTCTGTTTTGAATGTCAGAGATGGGCCGAGAGCAAGTCAGCACGCAAAAACATTCAGGCAACAAAAATCCTGTGGTAAGATAACCCAGACTGTATAAAGCAACAAACTGCATTTAGTCTTTTTGAGTCTAACTGAACACAATCATTTAAAGGCGTTCGGCATCAGAGAAACATCTCCCAGAAGAACATTATATAGTACTGACCGTCACTCGATTGGGACCGTACCTTTCCCAAAAACAGGACAAAGTCTCCTACGGAATTGATGGTGGCCACCCGAAGAGCGTTCTCGGCGAGGATGATGAGGGCGTCCCGGGCAGACGTGCAGAAGTCTGTGCTGTTAATGGCTGTGGCTATATATGCGTTCTTAAGACAGGAAGAACAGTTACAGTGAAATCCTTTGTTTTTAAGAACAAATATCAATGCCTCTAGTAGAGAAACTTGCAGTAATTTCACCGCACAGCCCAAACCAATTTGAGATGTCTGAAACCAGTACGAAAATTGATTCATTGGAGAAATTAATTAGGCTACGTTCACACTGCCAGCCACATCGTTCAATTCCGATTTTGTGCTCAGATCGGATTTGTCTATCTTGACGGTTCACATTCATAACTACAAGTGACCTGTATCTGACTGTAATGTGAACGCATCGGGCCTCCGAAACGTCACACATGCACACATTGATACGTTTTTACACGGGTCAACTGCGTCACCAACAACAAAAAACGTCATATCTGTGGGACGACTCATGGCATTAAAAATGGAAGCATTAGTAGCTCACGCATGTATTGCACTTTGCTCTGGGGGACGACAAACAGTGAATCAGCTGTACATGAGCAGGTCGAAAAGGAGAAAAAAAAAGTCAGGCGGCTAGCTTTTTCTGTTATCCATTTTTACCTTCCCACGCTGCCGGTGCAGACTGATGATGTCAGCGCATGCATATAAGCAAAAAGCCACATGAATTCCGATCTGAGCGTTCACATTCAGGTCGCATGGCCGCGAATCGGATACGTATGAGATTTAGTACCACATATGTAAGTACAGCCAGGCGATATGAACAAAAACATTATCACGATATTTTTTGTCATATGGATCGATTTCGATAATTATCACGATATATTGTCATATTGTGTTTTTTTATGTTTTGGGAAAAAAAAATTGCCGCTGCCAAAGAACAGCTAAAGAGAGCTGTCAACACCTCACTTCCAGAGCGCTTTCTCGGTGCTTGTTGTTGCTAAGTTACGAAAAGCGTCATCTGGTACTTTCACGTTCGTATTTTATTACATTTTTCCCAGGCGGCATTCGTTGTCAAAGTGTCCGCCGTAACTATAAAGCACTGCATTTTCATCGCCTTTTTTCATTCACTGCGTCATCTTTTCTAAGGGCCGCGACATACTCAACGCTACGTGACGGGCGCGCTTGCGCTTAATCTTGAGGACTCCAACAGGTGGCAGTGTACACCATAAAAGCGTCCAGTCTGCCGTCAAGTGACAGAAGAAGAGGAAGAAGTATAAAACGGCAGTGAGAGAAAACATTTCGCTGTGAAATGAGGAAGATACAAAATTATTTGCATTCGGATGTTACAAAGGTGCAAAAAACCCCAGCAAAACCGTTCAGCCGTGTTGATAGTAAACAACGATGCTGACGTCACGTGGCAAAACTTTAACATACAGCCGCCCCAATTTTTCAAGAGGTACTGCAACTCTCATAAATTTATGACGACATGCTCAGCGGATGCGTCAAGAGAACGCTGAGACCGCGTGCCAGCCATGATGCACGTGCATAAGCGCTCTGAACGTTAAGTATATCTCGGCACGCAACCTCTAATGCTTACCACACGGCTTTTTCGTGTGCTATGAGCAAATTTGCATCATTGGGCGCGATTGGCTGTTGTGCTGGCGTTATGCCAAGCTACGTGATTGGCCAAAGATACTGTCTATCTCAACGCGCTGTTGCATAGTGGACAAACGAGTATGATCGAATTTTATAGCTTAGTTTATCATCGTTATCGTCTTCACATTTTTCTCGATAAAATATCGAGATCGTTTTATCGCCCAGCACTATATGAAAGTGACACAAATCTGATTTGAAAAGATCGTGTCCACACAGCCCTGATAAGATCAGATCTGTCTCACAAAAAATCCGATTTGGGTCACTTCAGCATGGCAGTGTGAACATAGCCTTAGTCTGATTATATGTGAAATAGTACTTTTTAAACTAAGAATTAAACATTTAAAGTAACAAATGAGCTGCAGTGCACTCTCTTGTGTAGAAACTATCAACTATCTTTTTATCTTTTGATCTTTTAAAAAATGGCAGTTTTGAATATCAACACACAGAGGCAGTTAGCTCAAATCGCCTGATAATATCAACACACAGATGTATTCGTCAGGCTCTTTTTCAGAGCAGAGATATATTTTTTACACAAATTCTAACATCATTAGTATGTTACTAAAATCGTAATATACTGGTAGTGACCAAAAATGTATCACATGCTCAATTTTCTAAATTTGCATGATTTTTAACCAAATTTACACTTATGTTCCATGGCTTTTTCGGTCATTGCCAGTAACACGCAAAAGCAATCTTAAGCCATTTTTAACTTGTACTTCTTACTTCAATTAAACTCAGTCTTTAACTGTTGACTTTAGCTACTTACTTGATTCAAGTAGCTGAGGCACTTCTCTAGACACCAGAGGCAGCAGACGCAAGCTTTCACCATACATCTCGCACAGGCATTTTCCTGAAGCAGATGTTCGACAAAACCCATGAATGAGTCAGCAAAGCTTCTACAAATAACAATTCCTATCCTTACTCTGACTTTTGGGTGCAGAAATAGTCCCTTTAGCATGGCCTTATGAGTTAGATATGAGCAACAACGTATATTTAAGGAGACTCACACTGCCTTTGAGCTGGTTGTGGATGTAGGTGAGGATGAGGCGGGGGATCTCCACCAGCGTGATGATGAAGGCACCTTTGGCCACCGTCCCCAGATGGTAACGCATCAGACGCATCACCGACGTCAGGATGGGTGTCGCAGACAGCTGGGATTTGTCTCTAGGATTGTTCAATTTTTTGTTTTAAATCATTGTAGATTACCATCAAAAAACACTGGGCCTCATTCACCTCGTTTTCTAACTTTTTCAAGCCCCGGGCGGGTAAAAGTACCGCAGCGGTACCACTGACCTTGTAAAGTAGTAGGTGACAACGGCCCCTGCCACTGTCATTTGTTGGCAGGCCAGGATGAACTCGCTGATCCAGATGAGGCCCACGGCATGGTACCATACCATGTACTGCAGCGGTCCGTCCATCTGGAACTCCACCAGGCCGGTCTGGTTGTTCTTCGCCGGGTATCCTGTCCCACGTACGGTAAACAAGCGACTCTCAAATCCACTGCACACTGCTTTAGACTAAAGTACTGATTCATTTTCTTTGTTGTCACTCACACCACGCTCGCACATGAGAGTAGAGTGAAGTTCCAAAAAGAGGAGAGAGGAGAGTTTCTGCAGAGCTTAGTGTTTGTAAAATTCAAGATTTTGACATAGATTTCCTTTTTTTATATTGTTTCCTAATATGCGACTCTGCACGGCAAAACCAGTCGCTTGTCGCAAAAAATTGAGTTATTATGTTTACATGAAAGGGCATAAATCAAGCTTCAAAACGATACCTATATCGAATGAATTGGATGACATATGACTGAGATATCAACATTCAAAGGAGTCGGGTTTCTCCTGTCACGCCAAGTGAGAAACGGAAAAATCTGCCTTTTAAGTTGACTATCGACGTAGCACTCACAGACGTTTGGTGCGGTCGCGGGTTTGTATTTACTGTAGCTTACGCTGCATTCACAGCCACACGGATAGCCTACCTGCGTTAGGTTAACTGAACTCGGGAGACGAAGATGGATTCCGGAGAAATATCTTCACACTAGTCAACGAGTGGATTTACCGTAAATACTGAAGTAGAGCGGTCAAAACAGAAACTTTTAACATTCTGCTGGAATTGAATTCCTCACCTCAAGAAAGTCACGTTTTTAGGATGGAAAGGGTAAGTTTTTCAGCGAAATTTATTCACAACAGTACAGTATAGACCTTCCACTGTTTCAAAACACTGAAAACAAAAAATACAAAATTTTACCCCACGCAACATAAACGCTCGTTTTTCTCGGAAACCTCCGTTGCGACAAGCGACTGGTTTTTCTGTGCAGAGTCACATATCGGTTATCGGCCCCATTAACTAGCAAGGATCGGTATCGATATCGGCCCTGAAAAACCAGTATCGGCCGACCTCTAATTACAACCACAGAATAACAGTGATTATCTTTTTATAACGACACCTATCAATTGAGTGGGATACTGTATATATGGCGGGTTGGAAGCATCAAAAATGGGATCAAACGATCTTGACCAAGGGCTAAACTGTGATGGCTAGAGGGCTGGGTTAGAGCATCTCCAAAACCAGAGCTCTTGTTGGGATGTTACTAGTCTGCAGTGGTCGGGATCTTGCAAAAGTAGTCAAAGGAAGGAAAACATGGTGAACTGGCAACAGGCTCAGGCGCAGCCGAGGCTCTTTGCTGCATGTTGGGAGCGAAGGCTGGCCCACGTTATCCGACCCTCTAGAAGGGATAGTGTAGCTCAAACTGCTAAAAGTTTAAATGGTGGTTGCGATAGAAAGCTGTCAGAACACACACTGCATCACAGTTTGCTGCGTACGGGGCTGTGTAGCTGCAGATCTACTCCATGTTAATAGGTGATAATGTTACGGCCGATTGGTGAAGGCAAAACAATGAATGTTCCTTAAAAACTTTTAGTAGCTGTGGCTGAACAGACTAAATTCCCTAAGGTAGTCCTGCGATCTATAAACACACACTTGCGGCAAAAAAAAATCAATCACGTGACGGCTGCAGCAGCAAAGTTTGCCCATGAACACTCTCGTACCTGCTGTCCCGAGCAGCAGCAGCACGGTGATCCAGTAAACCCAGAAGAGCATGAGGGTGAGGAAGGTCCAGAAAGGCTGCAGCACCAGCAGGGGCAGGTAGCCGAACACTTTGCTGGCCACACGGAACAGGGCGATGGTCAGAGCCACTCTTTTCCTCATGAAGAACATCAGCAGCAGCAGTACGATCTGATGGAGAGACTATAATCTTAGAACAGATCAACTTACAAAGCTGCTCTAATTGCATAAACACTTCAAAATAAATGTATTTGTTCTAGGCTTGTAGGGTTAAAGAGTATGGTGTTAGTTTTGAAACCTGCAGCACCCTCAATTCCCATGTCCCTGGGCAAGCTGGATATTTAATAAAATTCAGAATAAATTCCTTTATTTGTTCTTTTTCATCCAAAAAGAAAATGAGGTGTGAAATGAACCATAGATTAAGAAACAAGGACTGAGCTAAACCATGGGTTTTGGGAAGCAGTCAAACGCGTTCTGCGGGAAGTTTACGAATTGGTTTGGAATAACTCTGGGTTCCGAAACCAGACACATACAGTCACAAAACTTTTAACTGAACTTATATTGATTTCTCTGTATGTAAAAGTATTTATTTGTCAGCAACTCTGTGCACAAAAGCAGAAGTTAGCAGAAGTGTTAAAACCACATTAGTGGTAAGGGACAGTACACGTGGGGGACGATTAAAAATACTTTTAATCGTCAATAAACCTTTAAAGACCACTCCACACACTCAAGCAAGTACAGTACCGTGAAGATGGTAGCTGCTATAGCGTAGATGAGGAGGGCTTGCTCGTTGTCTTTGGCCACCTGCAGTTCGTTTGCCGGAAGAGTGGCATTGGCCGATACCCGATGGTCCACGTAGAGCCACCAGAGAACTCCAGATCCACCTGAGGGAGGGAATAATGCCATTTAAGAACGTTCAATACCATCTTATAACTTTTCCTATAGACGTCAGATGTGTTTATACAGTGTCTGCACTGTGTAGTCACATGATATATGATCACTTTATACAGGCCTTAAAATACAAAACACCAGACGACAAATTCTTTTCTGTCAAGTTAATTATAGTCTAATCACAGCACAAAAATACTAGAAAAATGATTGTTAAACGGTATCAAATCTCAAGTCCAAGTCCGAAGTAGAGTCTAGAGTCACTATGCCCGTGACTCAACAGTGACTTACAAGTCACAAACTTCTCAGCTCTGCCTCTTGACCCTTAACTGATCGCTTAAATACTAAAATCTTTTGTTCTACACGTACACACACACACACTTGTGTACACACTTCATATGCATGAGTTCAACCCGGCGTTGCCCAGAGAAAGATGGGTCCCCCTTCTGAGTCTTAATTTCTTCCTATTTATCACAAAAAGAGTTAATTTTTTTTTTACCACTGCAGCCCTAGACTCATTAGAGGGTTGAGACCCTAACTGTGATAACGATGACCATTTACGACGGATATAAGATATTAATTGCCGAATGTGTTTGAGGACAAGTATTTTCAGAATCTACGCTATTCAAATGATAAAACTTACCCACAGATCCCAGTACCACGATAGCCGTGAGGATCCAAACTAGAATGGCTGAGATGTAGCGAATGACCGCCATCAGGATCATGGACAAAACTGCAGCGGGCACAATGCAAAAGGTCCAAAATTAGATGTCTTAAATCAAAACTGCCACATGTACCAAAAGTACCCATTACTTCATATCCTGTGACGTTCAGCGGCTATTTCTGTTCAACATTGGACGAAGATAACCGCTGGAAAACCATAAATTTACCTATAAAATTGAGCTATGCAATACTGCTATTATCGATTTTAATGTCGTGTGTTTCTGAATGTCTCTAAAAAGCACATTAGAGGGTTTCATGGCCCTTTGAAATCACCAATTTGTATGTGATCTTATGTTATCACGTTGGCAAAATAGCTTCGAGTTGCTGCCACAAAGTATTTCAACATCATGAGTGATTATTTCATTTTTACCGCCTATAAATACACAAAAGTCTGAGCCGCCTTCTCAAACGACGGACCCTAATATAATTATCGTCCATTTCTGATAGACATAGTGCCATTTGGACTTGTGATAGTCCATGATTAAAGTAAAATCGGACGTGTTGATGATGATGATGTTAATGATGTATTGCCAAAATGTGCCAGAAATGTGACTCAAATGTGACTAAAACTAAGAAGCATTTGCATCTAAAAGAATAAGACTTAATCTAACATTGGTGCCCTCTAATTAAATGCAAGTCAAATACACAATGCAATCTGAGACACAAAGCATAAGCTCAAAGCTAGCTTGGCAAAACTGTGAAGCTTCTAGCGTAGCTACCTAGCGAAAGCACACACAACCCCATGATGACCTCCTTTGAGGTCATGACCCCGGCGATGAGCCGGTGCAGCACGCTGTTGTCGCTGACGAAGGTGATGAGGGCCTCTGCAAACTTGGCGTAGCAGGAGATGTCGGCCGGGGTGCAGCGGTGGAAGACCGGCAAAGACTTACTGCACAAAGCAAAGGGGAAATGTCAACGCAAATTATTCCTCTGCCTTCCTGGTCCAATGCAATTACTTTACTGTCAGTCTTGTTTAAGACAAAAATGTTTATTTTGCCTTGCAGGAACTGGAAGTTTGGGGCACTTGGACGCCGAGTCTGGATCGGAGTATCTGTTGGGATCCACGTCGTACGAGCACAAACGAGAGCCTGGAAGCCAAAGAAGAATATTTCTCAGTCTCTTGCACAGTCACATTAAATGTCAGACTAATTTTTCACATATTTGTACAGAAATGAGCAAAAGTCTTGGTAAAAAAAGTAGGGATGCAACGATCCAACTTTTTCAGTTCAAACTGACATGAGCAAAAACCACAAAAAGTTAAAAACTGAAAATGCAGTGCAAGTCGGTAAACTTGAGGAGAACTTCCTTTATCTTTTTATAGATCATTTCCTGTACGGGCAGAAGGAAAGCGAGAGGCGTTTCTTCCAGCATTAGGAAGAAAAAAATCATCAGACATCAAAGCCATTACTTCTAGTGAAAGTGAGTGATTATTTATCATTTTGAACACACCACAGCACAGCACCGCACCATAACGAAATGTGACCCATCCGTGAAGGAGCACAGGGCCACTGACTTGAGCAGCACCCGTGGAGCAGTTGTTGGGGACGGTAACTTGCTCATGAGTACCTCAGTGGTACCTTTACCGGTGCAGGATTCGAACCTGCGACCTTCCGATCATGGGGTGAACTCCCTAACTGTTACACTACCAACTGCCCTTTAACAATAAGATGAAATCTGTTAGGAAATGTTGTTGAAGAAGTAGCGGGGGGAAAGGAGGAGAGACTGCATCGTCATGTGCATCATTTTGCATGGAGGAGAATGTTTTAGAGAGAGATGTGCTTAAATTTGATTATTTGTGACCCTCCACGGCAAAACCAGTCGCTTGTCGCAAATTTTCAAAATTGAGTTATTATGTTTTCATGAATGGGCATAAATCAAGCTTCAAAACGATACCTATATCGAATGAATTGGACGACATATGACCGAGGCATCAACATTCAAATGAGTCGGGTTTCTCCCGTCACGCCAAGTGAGAAACGGAGAAATTTGCCTTTTAAGTTGACTATCGATGTAGCACTCACAGACGCTTGGTGCAGTCTCGGCTACGTTTGTATTTACGGCTGCATTCACAGCCACACGGATAGCCTACCTGCGTTAGGTTAACTGAACTCGGGAGACGAACATGGATTCCGGAGTAATATCTTCACACTAGTCAACGAGTGGATTTACCGTAAATATTGAAGTAGAGCGGTCAAAACAGAAACTTTTAACATTCTGCTGGAATTGAATTCCTCACCTCAAGAAAGTCACGTTTTTAGGATGGAAAGGGTAAGTTTTTCAGAGAAATTTATTCACAACAGTACAGTATAGACCTTCCACTGTTTCAAAATCCAAAATTTTACCCCACGCAACATAAACGGTCGTTTTTCTCGGAAACCTCCGTTGCGACAAGCGACTGGTTTTGCCGTGGAGGGTCACATTTATGGTTGGCTCATATATTCTTTAACATATTGTGTACATATATTGGAGGTGTGAACCTTCACTGGTGTCATTATTCGATTAGATTATGATTATTATGTCATCGACTCAATTAGATACAATATCTCAATGCATCACTATGAATCACGATGCAGCCAATCAATTTTTGCCAATCATTACTTCACTTTGCAAGCAGACTGGGCGACCATAGTTACTACTGCGATGTTCTTTTTAACCACAATTTTTAAGCCAGAAAATCACCAAGCAATGCCATTATGGTAAAATTCAGGGGTTTTCAACTGATTCTGTCCCAGGGACCACCAGTCAGACTACGCAGTCTTATTTTTTGTATTACTTTTTAGATACCACTACTGAGAAGCAGACAGCCGGTTGAAAATCTGCGTTATAATCGATTATGGTCTGCCACTGCATGCATAGGTTATGCGATTAACTTCAACACCTCTAGTCCGGTGAATTTCTCAAAATTTTGGGACAATTTCAAGGGGTATGGATCATTTTAGACAGGCTGATGTTTGGTAAGAACATAAATAATAATGTAAAAGAACACTGTTTTATTTATATCTAGCCTAAGGCCTTACTTACCGTTTTGTAACATGCTTATGTCATTTCCAGCCGGAAGAAACCAATTGGTCAAACACAAAGTTCACTAAAATCTAAATCTGGTATGGGTATGAATATAGGTAAAAATTTTTACGCTACCTAAAATTGAACATATTTATTCAGGTAAAGTAAATACAAACTTTCACCCCAGATAAAACCTAAAAACGTTTTCCTTTGCAAATGGTTGTAGTAAAGCTTAAGAACCTTTTTATGCCATAAAAAACTATTAACTCACTGCGTTGTGGAAGTACCGCACGAAACTCCATATATTTAATTTCAGTTGTGTGATCTGACACAGTCTTAATTCCTACATTTTGAGAGAACCAGAAAGAGGCGAGAGGATGCTCACCATTGGTGGCTGAAAACTTTCGGAGGTCGTCATAACTCTGCAGCTCTGTCTCAGGGCAGCGGGAGACACACAAGGCTACGGATTTGATCTTCCTTCTCACTATGTCAATGTTGCACGGGTCCAAGAAAAAAACGTATCTGAAATGTGGAGGGGTAACAAGCCTGAAGCATTTCCAGAAAGAGATGTGTGCAGATGAATAAGCTGAGATGGGGATAGTCTAGTATCATAATAGTCTCACACCTTTAAAATATGAATGGAATATTCTGTTAATGCTGTGTGGTGATTTTCAAGCAATTAGCAAGATAATTTCACACTTTTACTGTGATAATGAAACAGACCAAATGAAAAATACATAAATAAAACTACAAAGTTTTTAAGAGCTCACAGTGGGAAATGTTTTTCTTAAACATTGCAAAATGAGCAAAAGAATTGTCTTAAGTAATTTTGCATTAGTCATTTTGCAATGCAAATAAACTGCTGCAGCTGAACCTGTGCGTTAGGTAATCAGTTAACCCAGTGATCCCTCCGGGATTAAACAATTTGCACTGCCGAGCCACACACACGTCCAAACGAGTGACTAGTGTCCAGCATGGCGCTTGCATTGCTGTAGATCTGCTCTGATTTCCTTAAGGGACAAGTAAAAGAAGCTTTTCTTAGATCAGGGCTAATTCTAGCCAACAAAGCTAGAATTTTATTTTATCGTTCAGCATGTTTTTGGCCCAAAGAAATCTAATTTTAGAAAAAGCAAGTTACGCGTGTTTATGTCATCAGATCTTAAAACTTTGCATCCAGGTACACAGTCAAAACAAGGAAAAATAGGGGTCCCTGAAAAATAACTTCCTATTTTTCTAAAATACGTCTAGAAGCTTGACTACACGATACACCGCACTGACTCCACAGAATTTATACCTATAATTATCTGTTTTTACACACTGTTATTCTTCACCCGAATCGCGTTGTGAACCTTCCTGACATAACAGTAACTTCTACATTGGGCGGCTGTAATTGCAGCAGGCAATGTTGGTTGGCTTCCGTTTATGAGGCATCATAGGAAGCCTGCGCTGTCTATTTCACTATTTTATCCAACAAATTGTCCACATCCAACCGAGATCCAAACGATTGGAATTTTCATAGAGTAAAGTTCGTGCAATTAAGAGATTAAATATCAGCATCAGGTTGCATAAAATGATCAAACTTGACGTGCATCAGATACAGCAGTGCAGTTAAAACTACACATCTGTGAAAAAAATTACTAAAAATGAGACCAAAAAAATTTGGTACATTTCTCCCAATCACAAATTATTAAAAACTTTTTTTACATACCTATTTAAGGTTTGGTCCCGGCCACTAAGTTCGATTCCTGGGATTTCGGTGTTCTTCTGCCCGCAGATGTTGCCATAGCTGTCGTATCCCGATATGAACCTGGAGGCTGCTCCGGTGGAAATGGCAAAACCAGCAACAAAGAGCTAAAAATAAGGACAGCATTAACATATTGTTTCAACATCACAGCTTATGCAAACACATTTAGAGAAACACATTGCAAGATTAGCAATAACAGTGGCCCTCAGTTTCAGTTTTGGGGTCCAATCTGAGCCACAGATTCTGTGCATTTATTCCCAATCCAGGTCTTCCTTGTTGATGAATTGCAGTAGGTGTGTCAGGGATGGAAAGACCTGAAATTCCACAGAACAGATAAGCCGGGGGTGAAAACTCTATTTTTCCTAAACTCACCATTCCAACGTTGAAGAGGGCAAAAAGGATGAGCCATGGAATGTCGGTGCAGTGCCGATTCTCCAGAGGTTTCCAGTCTCTCTTGTTCTGTCGGGTAACAACAAAAAAAGTTTCTAATGTTGTGTGCTAGCTGAGAGATGAGGGTGTGTGTGTATATAATACAAAATCTTTTCTGAAACATATATTGTTATATAAAAAACATAAGACTTCCAGACAGGAAGTGACATCATTGTTTACAACCCTTTACTTTTTGCCAATATATAATGCCAAATATTGTTTTTAATACTTGTGAAAGAACAACAAATGACTAGCATAGCTTAATTTGGAACAAGGAATCATTCTAAAATTAAATGCGTGGGCATAAAAGTGTACACATGTTATTTTCTTCAAATTTACATTCACAAGCCCTTAAATCTGTGTAAACTATATCACACAGACTTGTTCTTGTTTTCCTTCTGTATCCACAGCTTAAAAAAAGTTTCATTTGCCTGAATTGACTGCGACGTTACTATTGCACATGCGCACATCGCAGTAAACGAGACTGGAACGATTAATCGAACATCTCTAGCCTTGTTAAGAGTGGCGCACCTGGGTTCAAATTCGGGTTTCGTGAACCTGTAAAGAAGTATTTTTCTCAGACTTATTAGGCATGTGTACAAGGAGCTTAAAATACTAATATTTCTGTTATTATTTCAGCTAAAACTCACCGCTGTGCTACCGCAGCATCCCATTGCAGGAAATTGCCGAGTTGAGGATGACAGTTAAACAGGAAACAAACAAGCAAACTACAACAGGGAGTTGCCTCGGTCCTTGTGCAGAAAAGAAGATACAGGGAGCCCGAACACACAAACACAACAACGCCGCTGTTTACGTGCCCGACCACTCGAATGTTAGTAAACGCACGCCGCTCGCATGTCACGACGCTTCCAAACTCGCTGAGCTTCCTAAAGGGATTAACTTCGGCTTCTCTCGCTTTCTCGGGATTTGGCCAAACAATACTTCCTGAATTCTGCCCGCTGCCAGCCCTCACGTTTTGGGCGGAGCGGAGCCAGCTTTAAACGTCTTGGCTGGACCTGGATCAGCTGCTATATTTGGTTCCCTTATGAGAGCTGATGGCAAATCCGGAAGTCACAGCTGATCTCGAATCAGAATCGCGAAGCGTCATTTTTTTTGTCTTACGGCGCCAGATTTGACTGACAAAAAGAGGCTTCGAGCGACGGCTTGATGTCGTCAAACTCCAGCCAAACTTCAGAAGAGATTAATTAGGGGAGAACACTGTCAAAATATGACATACAGCGTTTTTGTAAAGCGTAATAAAAATGACATTCCATACAATCCCATAGGTACGGGATACAATAGGGCTACGTCATAGGTTTCTGTATTTTTGGTTTTAACCGCAAGATGGCGCCACGGTCGCTCTTATTTCTTGCGCTGGTTCTACAAAAAGGAGAAGTTATATGGAGTGATTTGTTGGTTGTAATTACGTCTATAGGACGCTCGACAGCGAGTCCAAAATCAGCGTTGCGTAGCTGCACTGGTAGCGAGTTAGCGTTTTAAAACCTTTGAAAACATTTTAGCTCCATTAACTCTCAATTCAGATCGAACTCTCTAGCTATCGCCCCTCTCGGCTTTTTAAGGTGTTGCAGTTAACTTTTCAATGAATATGATCTATAAGGTGCATGAATGCTTTTCTTGTGCTGATTTGCGTGGCTTACTGAAAATGATTCTCTACCAATGACATCGCGTATTGTTCGGGAACACAATGTGCCGAATGACCTCCATCCGACTGTAATGAGTATGTCTTTAAACCATTAAAAGATTGTATAACTTCCAGATCCTTGAGACCGAATCTAATTCAGTGTTAGCCTTGGTTTTTAAGTGTTTTTTCCTCTTCTGGAGCTGTGATTAAGTGATCATTCTCAGTTACTGCATATGTTTTTTATACATATGATAACACCCCCCCTCCCTAACACAGGCATCCCAACCTGCAAAAACTCATTTCCGGGAGGTACGCCCACCCCCCTACGCACCAAGTTTTTGGGGGTCAGGGTGCTGACTTCCCATTTCCTCTCACGTGCAGCTGGTGTGGCAAACACGGTCTTTTAGTCGCGGTGGATCAGTCCTTCCCGCCCCCCTTTTTCTTACCTCCTCTTCTGCTATCACTTAGTCATTGTGTACTGTCCTTTTCACAGATGTGGGCTCATGCACACAGAGATACGTTCATGGATACAGCCATGGTTCGAATTACGGGGGATACTGTACCCGCCGATCAAGACCCAGACCCCCCCAAAGAGACAAAAATAGCAGTTTGGAGGGGGTTCTGTTATGAAGGCAGTACCCCCCAATTATGGAGGGGTAATTCGCACTTTGGATACAGCCCATATTTGGTGTGGTTTTGGGGGTGGTTTTATCAAGGACTGTTTACGGCAACTGTCTCACTTAACAACACACACATATATAAGTAATACATATTAAACGCTGATAATTATTAGATTATTTGTGTTTGTCATTGTGCACCGCTGAAATGTGACCTCTGCATCTGACCCATTTGCATTTGACCCATCCGTCAATGCAGAGGGATGGGTCAAATGCAAATGTGACCTCTACATTTGACCCATCCGTCTGCATTGACCCATCTGTGAAGGAGCAGAGGGTAGCTTTTTTTAGGCAGTGCCCAGGAGCTGTGCTTGGGCAAGGTACCTTGCTCATGGGTACCTCAGTGGTACCTTTATTGGTGCGGGACTTGAACCGGTAACCCTCCAATCATGGGGGCCAACTGCCTAACTATTACACTACCAACTGCACCTATCTGGCATTTTGACATTGTGTATGTTATCCATGCATAAATAATGATGCATTGTTGCATCAAACATTTCCTCCCAGTATAAAGCCACATGTTGGATTAATTTTACTTTACATAATCTGCAAAGTGCTTTCCAGATTTAATGTCCCCAGAGCATGTCAGGGACCAGTTATGCTAATGGTGGAGGTAGAATTCAAACCCACAAACTTTTAGTCCAGAGATGGCAACTAGATGGAATAATTAGGGGAGCAGATCTGAAGAAAAAAATCAGATTTTTAACCTTAGTTTTCAATTTCAATTAATAGTAAATGATAAATATACATATTCTCATTGGGACCTTTTGTCTTTGCACATCATTGGTATTGTAGCATGCCTGATTTTATTCCCCAGGAAACCACTGGATTTGCAAACACACTGTGAACTTTCACTGAAATTACAGTGCATTCACGAGGGACTGAGCAATCGAAGCAAGGCCATGCTTTGGGAGTTCACTGACCTTTGCCAGAACTTTTCTGCTATCTACAAAGACTATTGCCAAGAATTACCAGGAAAAGAGTTCTAAAGTATTTAAACTGATTCATATACTACAACAGTTATCTACTAATGCCTCTATTCATTTTACTGTTGTTTTCACTGATTACCTGCGCATGTTGGTGTAGTGTTTAAATAACTGTACTTCATTGCCATAATTATTTGGAGTACTTACATTTGTTTTCTACTTGACTAGGATTTTAATTTTAAGTAAAGTACTTGTTTGTCTCCAGTACATTTCTATAGAATACATCACTTGAAATATGTGGTGCATTAATTTTCCCCACACTGACAGATCCAGCACATTTTCCTTCAGAAAGTGTTAACAAAGAAGTAATATTGCCACCAGGTGCTAAATGGAAACCTTGAATTTGCAGTGACTAATTTGTGCCAAACATGATGGTGAATTGTCAAATATTTTCTGTACTGACTGACTTTAACTAATACCAGCAAAACTTTTTTACATTAACACCTAGCTACCAGTAGTGTGAGATACTTTAGTACATTTACTCAAGTAGTATTCTAATGGGTGACTTTCAACTTTTAACAGAGTCCTTTTCTTGGTAAGCAATCTTTAATTTTACTTAAGCATGGACTTGCGCTCTGTTTGTTTCTGAATAAGTCTATGTACTGACCATGTTATTGGACTCCCAGAATTTTTTTTTTTATCATTTCCTATTTTCTTTTGTTCTTTCTGAGATGAATGGAAGGAAAGCTAATCAATTCATTCTGTGAATGTTCATCTCTTCAACTTTTCTATTATACCATTTTGTTAACTGTGCCGGCAAAAGGTAAAATTTAGAGTCTGACCCGGCTGATGTGGGCAGTCCTGTTGAATCTTGTTTTGAAAGTAAACCAGGAACGAGGTTTCTGGGCCTTGTCAGCAGTTTTGAACAGCAAAGTTCTCACATGGGAGCTACAGACAAAACCGCCTGCTCAAAAACAGGGAAAAAAGCTTCACTTGTGCTCAGAGTCTGTTGGCAGGCTAAACCGGAATGTCATGTGCATTTCAGAAGGCCCCTGTACTGAATGTGAAATGAAAGCAGGGTATCCTACCAGCTGTTCTCTTTCAAAGCCCCACTGTGGTGGAACAGCTGCCTATGAATTCAGCACAGACTGAAAGGGCGGCTGCTTAAATGGGGCCTGAGGATTTTGGTGTAACTCGCTGAACTGCGATGATCTAAATTGTTGGGTAATGATGGAAATTTAGATTTGGTGAGACTTAAGTTGAAAATGATATAACGCATTTAATCACACTTTGCATTCCAAGCAAAGGAGAACTTTTGTCAATGCACGATTTCCTGGTCCACGGATTACACGAGCTGCAAAAATGGAAGAATCAGAAGAAAGCGCATTGCTAGGACTGATCGGAGGCCAATTTCATTTCAAAAGTCTACCTGACGGAAGCCTTAATAAAAGCGTGGTTTTGTGCAAACTGTGCAAAAAAGGAGTTTGCATACCACCGAAGCACTTCAACCGTACGGTACCATCTAACATGTTGCAGCGAGCACAGAAACTGTGGGAGCTGTTAGCGCTAGCAGTCCCAGTTCGAGTACCAACAAAAGGTGTCGGCAGGTGTCTGTTTTGAATTGAAATGCAGTTTAAATGCTTTTTTTTTCTTTTTCAGAGATGAAAAGAGCTTGAGTTTACAATATTCGTGTCCATGTCTATTATTTGATTCTGTCGCCCACTAAAACCCTTTTAAATTAAAAAAACATTCGCGCTTTAGGGCAAATTTTCTTGTGCGATTAAATGCGATTAATCAAGATTAATTAATTACAAAGCCTCTAATCAATTAGATTAATTTTTTTAATCGAGTCCCACCCCTAATAAAAACATATGTATAAAAACATATGCAGTAACTGAGAATGATCACTTAATCACAGCTCCAGAAGAGGAAAAAAACACTTAAAAACCAAGGCTAACACTGAATTAGATTCGGTCTCAAGGATCTGGAAGTTATACAGTCTTTTAATGGTTTAAAGACATACTCATTACAGTCGGATGGAGGTCATTCGGCACATTGTGTTCCCGAACAATACGCGACTTTAAGATATCTAAGTCAGTTAGAAATGGGTGGGATTATACTGGATGGAATCTTAATAATGTTTTGTTAATAGCAATACATGTCTCTGTTTAAACAATAATGGAAAGAAATCAACTGAACATTGATGCACTCAAACAAGCTACAAATCATATACATTATTGAATAATATTTGTTACTGCCACCTCCTTCCAAATAACAAAATGGTCAAATGCAGGGAAGCCTAACCACATAAAAACAATACAACTGGGATATATACCTAAATCTCTGATTAATTACTTACTGTTCTAAAAATCAGTGTGACAGACCATAGACATCTAGTCTAGTGTTATTCTTGAGAGAAACACTGTCTCCCTTAGAGTTAAACCCAATTTAATCTGACACAACAGGAGGTAAGCGAGCTGATTTAGTGACCTGACTGGTCATTGTAGTGCTAGTAAACCTACAGAAGGGATTAGTCCTGTGCACATAGAACATTTCCAGACATACTGTATAACCAACATGATAGTTTACAACATCCTTTCTTTCTTTTTTTCCTTTCTTACTATTCTTTTTTATAATGCAGCAACATACTGGGAAATATACTCAGGTCTACAGCATTCTTCATCAAAGAGTCATTTTGCACGCCAGGTGTTGGCTTTATCCGGGTTTAATCCGTCTGGCAGCATATGTGAGCAGACAAATCATCTCAGTCAACAAAATCACTTAGTATTGATACAATATGACATACAGAAACCATATTATAAAAATTTGTTTGAATGTTGAAACAAATGTAAATGTAGAAGTATGACATACTATTGAATGAATATATGTAAGTTTGCGGTATTTATCAGATACTCTTATTCAAAGCAACTTATATTTAGTTGGGTTTAGGGGTCTTGCCCATGGGTCCAAAATGGTTTTAGGCTCTGATGGGAACTAGACTGGAACCATTGGCAGGTATCCTATCAGTAGGATAAATATATATGTGCATATGTGCATGTTAATATGCATATACGCACAATATGAGTCAAAAAGGGATTTCTTTACTTTTGCCTATAACTTTGGCAAATGTTGACCAATTTTCAACATTCTTTCACAGTTGCATTCATAAAGACATTTGCAAAATGTATTATTATATTACCTACCATACCTTAAACTTGTAGTTACAATACCTTGTGAAATAACAACAATTACAAACAATGATGTTTTCATAATAACAACCCTTAGCAAAAAGTAGTTTATCCAAGCGTTCTATGACTATACTTATCATATACTAAAACTGAGGCAGTATACTTGAAGTTTACTTTTTATATACTATATTTTATATGCTTAAAAATAGTATAGTGAAGTATACTTGACTTATACTGATAAGTATAAAGAAAAGTCTACAAGTATACTTTTGTTATCTTAAAATGACCATATAAAGTATACTTAAAGTATACTTTTATAAACTTAAAAATGTTCCAATTTAGTCTGAAGAAGTATTAAATTAGTATACTTTCTAGTACACTACAAGGTACATGGTACATGGTCCGTAGTATACTTGCTATACTTATACTCAAACATACTTAAAAAAATGAACTTCAAGTATACTACTTTTTGCTATAGGAATACATGACAACTTCAACAGTGAACAGTAAGATGCCAATTTACAACCAAATTTGACAGAAATTATGTTTTTGGAATTGCAAGTTACACAGAATGTTGAAAACTCCTACTTTCACACTGACACAGGGTCATGAACGCTACTAGCTAGTTGCATGTTGTTGTTGGGTTTTGCGAACTATTGTAGGTGCATGCCAAAATATGGACAAAGGTACAGAGATCCTTTTTGACTCATGGTGTATGTACAGTACGTATGTATGTATGTATGTATGTATGTATGTAGAAATATATGTAGAAGTATGCTACCATTTAGTTTAAGCCTATTCAGTTTTCAATAATGGAATAATTTCCATTATTTTCAACATAAGAATCAGGCAATTTTTCACTGACATTTGCCCAGTAGTTCACTGTATTTCTTATTCTCTGTACCAGTACAGTGGTAGCCCCTACTTAGAAAAAAAACATATGTGCTTTTTAGGTTAAGCGTACAGCAGCAGCCTACATGACTCCTTAGCATTCTAAAGTAACGTGAGGGCGATGAGACGGTTCATAACGCCATTACGTCATGTTCCCTTTCACCCAGTTCCTTCACGCGTCTCAAACGGCTCCCTCATCCCTATGTAGGGCTCTTAATATGACTTCAAATGATGACCTCTTAAAAGACCATTTAATCCAGTGTCAGACTAATTGGAACCTTCTCATCTTTACTCATCCCTTACGACATTTAGCGCACCACATGAAGTGCCAAAGCCGCCGTTTTTTAATGTGTACCTAGGGCACCAGGTAGGCAGGGAGGACGCGTACTTTTAAACACGGGAGTACTCTCTTTTGCAGTCGAAAGCGAGGTTACTATCGGCCATTGCGGCACTGCGGAGCACGAGCGAACTGGGCTGTTTTTACTCTTAAGAGCTCTCATGTTACATCTCAAACCCTCTCTTTATTAGGTCAATTAGACTTTATGTACACAAACGTTAATGTCAGGCGTGTTGTTGTCAAGATTAATGCAACGTTCCTCCTCGTTTTTATGCGTTCATAAAAAGTTCCATACATATATATATATTAGAACATGAAGAGTTAAAGCCATACCAGTTCCACTGAAAACACAAAGGTCTCCATTATCTTGCTGCTATGAAGGCTGAGAATCGAGCTATATTTAGGGGGAAAACTCTCCCCCTCCCCCTGAGGTTACTATCGGACAAAGTGCTTCTGACTTACTGAGAAATGAATGGGAAGCAACGAAGGCTTTGTTTCCTTCCTTATATTTCAGTACAGTGCGTTGTTTTGCGAAAATATTACGCGTATTTGCGTAAAAGTCAGAATCCCTGGATAAAAGGCTACAGAAACATCCTCTTAGAATGATGACGAACCAATATGAGGTCCTGCAATGATGGTTAGAAACACGAGTTGTGATAATTATGGGGGATCCATTAAGTTAAATGTGTATCTTAATTGGTATTTTTGAGTGATGTTTTATTTTTAATATTGATGTTATTATATTTATGGGATTTAGCAGACTTTTAGTATTATTATGCTATTTTATGGCCTTTTATTCGTTTAATTCGTGTCAGGTCGATTCCAGAAACAGTTATTACAATGTTTGATGTCCATTTGATCTTTATTTTTATTAAGTTTTTGAGAAATTGGCCTTACATTCGTTTTCTTTACCGTTTTTAACCTTTTTTGCTGCACCAGCATTGTTATGACTGATGCGCTTTTTCTTAAAGAGGCAACGCACTGCACGTCCACGCAGTTTTTTTTATTATACTGGATCAGCTCCTGTCATTTTTATTGTTGTATCATAAAACAGCGGTGAACTGAAACATCCTAAATACTATAAAATACATAATTTTGCAAATGTTTCGTGTAAAAACTTATAATTCTCCTTACTTGAATAAGAGACAGCAAGTCAAATTTCAAATTTGCCTAATCCTTGCATAAACATACCAGAATGTTTTTGTCTGTGGTCTGTGATGAACAATGTAGAACAGAATTGGCAAAATATTAAGTGCATGTTGCAGTTTTACATACCAAATTCCCTTCTTTTTGTCAACCACATCTGTGTAGATTTACATTTGTATACCTTTTCCATTTCCAGTGATTTAGTGTCCAGGTTTGGTGTTTTCTTTGCTCTAGCAACACATGATTGCACTTTATATAGCTAATTATAAACCACTTTATGTGCTGACTCATAACATTTACAGCAGAAACAAAACAGTGGATGGTAAATCTCTGAGATTTGGAACTGTGCAGTTTAGAGGAATTAGGGCAAATGGTTAGGGTAATTTTAAATAAGTAAATTTATAAATGGTAGAAATGAAATTTGTTATGCATCAAGGGGAAATGGCAATAATCTATGCAGCATGTGTTTATTTACAAGGTCAGATGCACTTATCAAACATTTTGTTTGGGTCACCTTGCAAATGAATCTTGATGGCCCACAGAGCCTAACTATGAAAGTATGAAAGAGACTATAACCCAGCCATTTTTCATTAACAGTTTGTTTAGTCTTCCAGTGGCCACTTACCAGTGGTCAGCTTTTGACCTAGGAAGTATCAGTGGTTGTACATTTACTGCCAGCATTGAATGTAGGTGGATGGTTCTAAAAAGGAGTTTTTTTTTAACAGTGTTTCAAATGTTGTCTCTGATTTGTTATATTTAACACACTTTCATTACACTTTAACACAACACTTTCAGACCTCAACCACGGAAGTCAGTTTATCTCACATAATTCATCTCAGGATCTAATTTGTACAGAAGGACATTTTTTCAGACATTTTAATGTTAAGAGATTAAATGGGACATAATTGTACTGAAACATCTTTTCTGTCAAATGAAATTACAATGACAGGATAGAACTTATGATTTTGGGATTAAACAGGGTCATGAGTATGTTGAACATTAACATCTGAAGTAAATAGCTTGATGTACTGACCCAAGAATGATCTAAAATGGTTACAAAGCACAGTGCAGCCAGGAAAGGCAATTATGAGGGGAGCAAAATAGAATCTGAATTATAGAGGCAAGTAATTGCGAATTAATAAAATGGTCTTCAGAAAAAATAGAAAACACATAACAATGGGGACTGACTGATTTGGAGGAAGGATTTAAATTAGAAAGCAATATTATGCTTATTGTTTACTCTCTTTTGTTTTGTTTTTTTGTTGTGGCTAATCAATAATGTAATTCTTTCCCACGATTAGATTATTTTTAAGACTGCACCTTTAGAGACAACGACGAGCTCTTTGTACCCTCTACGACCTGAATCCGACACAAATCCTCCCGTTGTCGGTCGGTGTCTTCGTCGCTGTGTGGGACCACAGTTAGCTCGCGTTGCCCGTTTAAGAAGTGTTTTGAGTTAGCACGTGCTTCCTCTTCCTCGGCGGGGGCAGCAGAAACAGGCCGGGCTCTCGCGTTTGACCGAAAGTTACCTCGACTCTTAAAGCGGCAGCGGTGCTCGGGCTATAAAAGGATGGAGGCTTGAAAAAAGTGCTTCCACAAGAGAGACGAGAGGAGAATAACGGTTGCGAGAGACCGAAGTCGAAGGAAATTGTTCTCCCTCCTCATTTCGGGAATTTATGAAATTTATGAAATAAAAACAAAAACAAAACACATTCAGAAGACGAGGGTAAGCATGATTTTCTGGTTTGTTTGTCTGATCTTCGCTGCTGTCAAGTTTCTTGAAAATGTTTGATCGCTGATTAATGCGCCCGAATTGACAGTACACTAATTAGACGTGTCATTTATTCGTTTATTAGTTTATTTTTAGTTTATTGTTTTGTGTCAGAAAAGCATGCAGTTTACTGGTCGGGGATGTGTTGAAGCACGCGCTTTGAGACAAACAAACAGACATAAATATTTTACGTATTTCCTAATATTCATTAAGCGATCTTAATCGCACAACTTACTACTACAAATGAGGAATGACAAAGAACGTTCATGAGAAAGACAAAGACGGTGCTGTGATGTGTGTGCTGGTGCGTGTGTGTGTCAGAAAGAGAGAGTCCAGCATCTGTGTGCGGGTTTGACCGAGAGTAACCTCCGCGAACAATGAAAACATACACAGCACCCCTCGTAATACACAAAATCTAGTAAAGTAACACACGCTAACACTCCCTTCTATATAAGCCTAAATTTGATAAACAGATAGCGATCGTCCCGATTTTACATTATTATAGAGTTTAACGTTTTGATAAAAATGAAAGCAAACTGAAGGAGTGCAGACAAAGAAACGCAAAAACTCGTTCTCACGCACATAAAACGAATTACATCTTCTGAACAGTTTTGTTCAAAGAACAATTTGTGTTCAGTGTATATCCTGAAATGTCAACGTCATTAAATTAATTTTCATATATTCATTACTGAATATTAAGAGTGCGCAACTGTGTATTCAAACCAATTCAAGGGTAATAGCACTAATCTTTGCTTCAATCGTTTCATTTCAGAAATGAAATTGCATTCCAGTCTGACACTTCCGACTATTGTCATGTCTAAATAAATAATCATTATGCAGTATGAAGACTGTATGAGGCGAGAAACGGTAAACAAGCTGAAAATGTGTAATGACGCGAACTGGCCGCTGGTGGCGCTTCGCTGCATCTGTCTTTTCGCATGTCGCTGTTGTTGCGCTGGCTTTCTTTCGTGTGACAGAAAAGCATCTCAGAAAGAAAAAACATTTAATAGTGTCGTTTGTTACTTTCTGTATTGCCATGCCGTCCAACCTGTAGTAGTGGTTTAATAACTGGCTTACAAAACCTGTTATTCTACTGATATTGTGAAGCTGGGTGTTTTTGCAAATGTACTTCAATTATGTTTACAATAAGAAATGTATCCTAATGATGAATTGTGTTGGGGAGAGGAAAGGAAGGAATAACAAACTAGGTGAGGATCATGAGACATAGATTTTTGGTTGTTTTAAGACCCCAAATCTCTTTTGATAATTAAAAAAAAAGAATTTAATATGAATCAGATTAAATGTAAACGTCAATGAGAAACATGGCTATTTGATCAAGTGTTCATATAGTAGGCTTGTTTTGGGCTCTATTTTAAGCATACACCTTTTATGACTTAAATCCTTTTTTAAATCACACTTACAGTTGCTAGAACCTAAAGAAAAAAGTGTGATTGATCTGTTTAGTAGTTGATTTATTGCTTGAATTGGCAAAATCTTTGTATCTGTATGTTACATCGACAACAAGGATACCTTTATATAAACCTGTTCCATTTTTTTGTAAATTTAGACATGTGACTTCCATTATTAAACTAGTACATGAGTGGGTGGCATCTTTGCATCCCTCACTGCTGCTCAAATATGCTCTCTGGTTCTAAAGTTCCTGTTGACTTTTGAGCAATACTGTGTTTTTGGATGTTGTCCCTCTCATCCTATACACTCAGAATGAGATAAAGAGTGGCGTGAGTCCTGTCTAGCAAATAGAATCCATCAGGCCGTGAAGAAGGTGTATATAGTTGGTTTGGCATTGCCTACTGACCACGCTTTACTTTTGGGTTTTTCTCTTCTTGGCAGGTCCAGAGAGGTGACACGGACAGAGAGGATCCGTGGCAAAAATGGCTGTCTCCACCCAGTTGGGATTGCTGTTGTGGAAGAACCTCACCTACCGACGGAGACAGACCGTAAGCTCAAGCTGTTCTTGTCAGTTGCTAAGGGAGAAGTGGGATTTTAAAAGGAACAGATGTGCTTTTTTATATAATTTGTAAAATCACAGGGTCAAATAAGTAGAGCTTTCTTCCTTTAATTAGTGTTAAACTCTAGTGTGAGTCAAAATAAGGATGTAACAGTATATTGATACATTGATTTAGTGTTCTAAAAAGCGTTGAAAACATTGATACTGAAAACATTGATACTGAAAACATTGATAAGACATCAGATACATTTATAGTTAACGGGAGATCTTTTATTAAAAGAGAATATTGTTTTTCATTTAAATGCTCCAGTTCAGGGATAAAAATATCGACCAAATGTTTTTGTGATGTGAGATAAATGATGTGATTTAAAGTGATAAATCAGCATATGATGATCGTATTGATTGAAGATTCCTGAATTGAGTCAAATTAAAATTGCATCCCAGGAGACTTTGTGATCAGAAATGGCAGATATAGTGTTTTTGTCTGTTGAATTTATATAATATTGCATCATAAAAAAACTAGAGATTTATAACAGTAACTTAAATATTGATGCATATTTCTAATTGCATTTCAGTTTATAAGAACAAATAGCTTTAACGAGTGAGTGACCCATTCTCTTTTAAATACAATTTACAGAGACTCATATTTATATCAGTAGGCAAGGAAAAGAAAGGATAAGTTCTAGAAATAAAGTGCATTTCTGCTGATTGTCATGATGAGTCCTTTTTAATGGGCCCACCTGATTTTAAAACTATTCTTAATTTATTTTATCTTACTAATTTCCTATTTAAAGGGACGGTCTCCAAAATGGGTTTAGGGGTCTTGTGGTGGTTACAGTGGTGGTAGTACTGGAGGAATGATAGAGCTGGATATGATTCTATGACCTACGACCCGTTTTGAACAAATGATATTTATTCTTTTACTAGTACATGACATAATTGTTAGTCTCAACACCCCTATTTAACTAGAGTGTAACCTCAAAAAAACCATCTGTTGACATTTGGGGGCCATCCAGCAGATGCGGGGAAGAGGGGCAGCTGAGAACAAATGCTTCTAATGAAAGGAGGATTGTCCCAAACAGCTGATGGTTCAGGATCAACTGCTTGCTCACAAAATCCACATTGCTGTCCAAGACAATCTCAGACTCAGCAAAACGTTTCATAGAACGTCACATGTCGGTGTTGTTCAGGCTTTGGCCATTGTGCCGAGCATCAGTATAATAATTCTAAAAGAAGTCAAAGAGCTATGTGTCCCTGACAGAATAGCAGACGCTGCTTTGAAATGGTGTCGTACTGAAACCTTGCGGTTGTAACCAGACGTGCGGCAGCTGAGAACAAAAACTAGCCGTGAGAATATGGGCCTGCATATGCATTAGATTACAACTATTAGGCTTGTTAGGTTAGCACAGAGTAACGGGGAAAGCAAGAGTACAAGAACAAGTTGAAAGTGCAATAAGGAAGCACAATTTCTCACAAATGCAGATGTGTAAAACTTCCTACGCACCAAGGCTATGTACAGAAACCGTCAATGCAACTTCACATACAACATTTAAGCATCATCTTTGAACAGACCCCTTTTCGCGCCGTATTAATGCATGTCGTTTCCACCCCTCGCTCAGATCCAGCTGCTGGTGGAGATTGTGTGGCCTCTTTTCATCTTTTTTATTCTGATTTCCGTGCGACTCTACTACCCTCCCTACGAGCAGCATGAATGTAAGTGACACTGGGAATTGAGATTGTTCCCCAGCCCTCTTTTTTCCATTCCCATTTCCCTTTTTCACCACAAGTCACGTCACAAGGGTTGAAGCAGATCTGACCATAATCGCATCATTGTACTATAAATCCTGCAGAGGTGGGAAGGCGATGGAGATGATGACTTCTGATCATCAGAAGTGTCATTTTGGGAAATGCTCTTAAAAATACTACATTAGCCTTGTCAGCCATGTCGTAATGTGAACAGTCCAATTAATAGCAAGCATCCTTTTTGATGCATTTGATATTTTTGTACGTATTTCATTCATCAGCAGGGAGTTCTCAAATCAATAATAAATCAAAACTTTATTAAAGAGCACTTGAAATGATTTGTATAATTACTATATAAAATTATTTTATTTGTTTATGCAGATATTTTATAATTATATATTATATAAACACTTAATACCAATATAATTCAGTTATACTTTTGTATGCATAGTATGGTAGCATAATTTAGCAGTGATCTGAACCATTTGAAGGCTTTATTTGAAATAAGGGGTCTTGTTAAACAAGAAATATAAACAAGTGGAAGTGGGTTTTTTTTTTTTATCTCTGTCATTTTTTGATTCCACTGATTGTCAGTTTCACTTTAATGCCTGTAATGATACCATGTTTCCTACAATTTCCTAAGATGTCTGACATTCCAGAATGCCATGATGTAAAAGCTAGATTATTAAATGTCCTAAATACTTAACATTCCTAATTCAGCGATTTAGGTCAGTTTACTACTAACCCCCTTTGTGCATTGATTTGATCAAGTACTGAGTTTAACCGTTTTCCCCCTACATGCCATCTTAATGGAAATAAATCATAAAAAGGATCTTTGAGTCTGCTGTTGTCTGAATGAGTTTATATCAACACATTTTTGAAATATTAAATCATTATAGACAGCATGTTATAACTGCAATCCTATGATTTCAGTAAGGTTCACCTTCTTATATTACTGGATTTGTTTAAACTCGTATTTAATCAAAGTGTCAAGTCAAACTTTCAATATTTGCTTTTGTGTGGAAAAATATACCAGGAACCAAGAAGGTCAAGGGTGTCAAAACAGCTCCGAGAACAGTGTGGAATCACGTGTAACGCAATGGTCCTGAAACAGTTCCACTTTTTAAAAAGAGCAATTATCTGTGTATTTTTTCAGTGAGCACTGCACTTTGATCAGTTCGAACAACCACGAAAAAAACCTTTTCTACAGTAAATAAGGATATACTTTATGTTATAAATAGAACGTTTAAGTGTGCTTTGTTTATCTTGAATTCCATTGACCTGAAATTTTTGTCTCTTGCTTTTGCTTGCTTTAGGCCACTTTCCAAATAAGGCGATGCCTTCTGCTGGCACTTTGCCCTGGGTTCAGGGCATCATTTGCAATGCCAACAACCCCTGTTTCCGGTACCCCACTCCTGGAGAGACACCAGGGGTGGTGGGCAACTTTAACGACTCCATGTAAGACCCTTAAAATCAACACTTTGTTTATGATAAAATACATATTCGACTGTAGATTTCCAACGTTAAATTGTTACATTCACAAACTAGAATGGTGTGTTAAAGAAGAGACTACAGAATACATCAGACTTGGAAAATACCAGACTGTTCACACTCTACATTCAAATGTTTTTAAAAAATGGGCATCTTCTTAAGTTTTCTGGTGTTTCCTTTTCTTCAATGTCAAAATGTTGCCTAGTTGCATTCAAAAATTATAATGGCGCATAAAAAAGTGAGACCTTAGACTTAAAAATTGCACCACAGCGTGGTTTCCATCGTTGTAGTTTTTCTCAATTGAAAACCCATCAAACAAAAATGTATTTTTCTTTTAAAATACTTAAAACATTTTCCCTTTATTACTGTAGAACGTATTGTAAACCTGAAAGAAATGTGATAAGATGGAATTACTAATTGAATCGTCTAAATGAGTGTAATTACTAAAATTTGAGTTTATGTAAGTGACCTATGCCATGTCTTTTCCAGAATTTCTCGGCTGTTCATTGACGCCAAGAAGATCCTCCTCTACAGCCAAAACGACAAGAGTTTTGAAGGGTACAAGGGCCTGGTCAGAGCCCTCAGGAAGCTGCAAAGGAACACTGCAGGTACAAAACGTCTTCTCTTTCCCTTTAATAGACTATAAAAAATTTCAACCTATGACTAAAAATCTATAAATTTTTTTCTCTGTTGTAGTTAACTTCAACTTAAATTTTAAGGTGTTTGTATACTTTAACATAAATCTTTTATGATTCTATAAAAGCGTGTCAAACATTGTGTAGGGTTTGTAGTCTTCTGACTAGCTCTTGCTCACTATCTGCTTTTGCCATGCTTTGGGTAGTGCACAGATAACTTGCCTGCCTCGGTATGTGGGGTTATAATTAAAGGGAAAAATGTGTGCCCTACACCCTAACAGAGTAAGGTGCTAATCTGTGTACGTCTGGGCTGTCTGATGCAGTACAAACCAGGGTCGCACGATCGTCTGTCTGTTTCCTGTCTTGCTTCCTGGTTGCGTGCAAAATGTTCTAGAATGTGCTGCGCTAATCTTGATTTCATCTGCGGATGTTCTGCGAGTTCGAATCCATTTACGTTACTTCATTTGTTGCCTACATAGTTATACAAGACCATGTAGTGAAATGTTTTACTCCTGAGACTGTGCAAGGAATTTTACATGAAATACAAATAGGGAAATAGATGAATAAAATAAAGAAAATGCTAATGTAAGTTAAAAGAAATCCATAAAATAAGCATTAAGAATGATTAAAATGTATGGAAATATTTGATTTTGTTTAAAGTATGTAAAACGTGTAATTATGTAGTGTGCAAGTCATTTAGATAAAGTTAAGCAAATGGATTAAATGAAAAAGACAAATCAACAGTAATGAAAACATATGGAAATGGATAAATATCCCTCAGAAACTTTGCTTATGTCATTTTGTTCCTAACTGGACTGATTCTGATATTTTTTGTTTCTGGTGAATATGTTCTTACAATAGTTTTTAAACAGGTAACAAAGGCATAGCATATATTTTTCTTAGGTCGTCAGTTCATGCTGGTCAGTGAAGACCCATTTTATTTAAACAGTGTTTTGGAAGTTCTTCAGTTGCTTTAAGGCTTAACACACACACACACTGGGGATAAAAACCATCCTAACCAGTATTAAAGCAGCAATAACCTGCAGATGTATGAGCAACATTTAAAAGTCCTGCAAGTCCTGTTAGCAAGAATAACAAGGATAGAAAAACATCTCTTGAGGCTTTGAAGATGATTTGAAGTCTATAGATACCATGGTGTTGTGTTTTAAAAGAGCCTCACGAGCATCAGACTAGAAATAACCAGCAGTTGACTATCAGGAGCAAATGAAAATTTTGTGCATGTCTTTCAAACAGGCATTACAAGGGCAGAAAACCATCTCTGGTTTATGTCTTGAGAAAGTGTGCACTTGCATTTTAAAAGTGCCTAACCAGCATTAATATAGCAAAATAACTAGAAAGTGACCTTCAAGAACCAAAATTTGTAAAATCTTGTTAAAACATCTCTTGATACATTGAAGCTGGCTTAAGTTATTAAAAACCATGCAGCTGTATTTTAAAAGAGCTTGACCAGCATTCGGCCAGCAAATGGACATCATGAACCAACTTAGAATTCACGCAGGTCTCGCAGACAGTGATAACAAGGTCAGAAAAACATGCTCTCAGTGCATTTGCTTTTATTTCATTAGTGGACATACCCAAGTGTCAGATGTCTTACGGTTAATGGATCAAAATCTCATTTCGGTCAGACAGTATGGGTAAAAGAAGGGGAGGACAGTAAACATACACACATCGCGGGCAGACACACAACACACAGAGATGACGGGAACGCTTACAGTTTACATATCTCACATCCCCACCTTCTTCCGTTTGTTTCTCTTTGGAGAGTATCTCAGGTTCTGTTAAGAGCACTGTGGCGTCTAGGACAAAATACAGGTCTATAAACATGTCTCAGGCTCGCAATGCTGTCAACAAGGTTGGAGAATAAGTGCTGGCTGCTGCCTGACAACTGGAATTGAGGTCATTACTGTGTCATGGTGACTTACTCACTGTCGTCTAAAACAACTAGCATTTTGAAAATTTAAGCTTTATTTAACCAGGAAATTCCTTGATGCTACACCATGACAAAAATAAAAAGACTGCACAACACATTTAAACAACAAATGCTATACATACATACATACATACATACATACAGGGTTTTTAATCACAGCTTTGAACTTTCCCATCAAAGATGGATTCCTAAAAATGTAGTGTTCTGAAGATTATTCCATGATCAAAGTAGTAAATAAATATTTTGACCTGAAAAAGAAGGAAAAAACAATTGCAATTGGGCTATTGACAATGACCAAGTTATTTTAAAGCCTAGAATGGTGTCTCTATGACAAAAACTGAAGAAGGAATTTAGGGAAGAAGAAGAAGAAGAAGAAGAAAAGGAAGTAACACATTATAAAGTTAAAGAAGTTAAGAGTTTAATAAAGTCTAACATATGACTTCATGGTCTTTCACATCTCAAGGGTTAGAGGAATCACAGGGTGTTAAACAAATTTTGATTTGCTTGGATCCACTTGATATGTTTCGTTATGCTGATCACCCCCCCCCCCCCCCCCATTCCCCCCTTTCACCCGTTCCCCTAAGAACAGACCAATAAACCCTGTGACCCTTTTCTCCTTTCCTTTTCTCTTTTATTCTCTCTCTCTCAGTTCATTTTGAGATTTCCACTCATGCTTGCGCTGTTAACACACAGCAAGACGACGCATGTCATTATTCATTGTCCCTTTGCTCTTTGGAAATTTTTTCTTTCTGGCCAGCATTTGTCTTGAGTTCATCAGAAACATTTTTGGTTGCTTCATCCAGGTCCGTTTTCAAGCCCTAACTCCCAACACACACTCTTTGTGAAAGTTGACTTTTGAGACATGCTGGGAGTAGTACGCTAGTTGATTTCTACCTTCTGCTGACAGATCTTAATTAATTGCCCCAGAGTGGGTGTTGTACACTCTTGAAGCTTGCATCACATAACCTAGAGACTTCAGCATGGCCCAGAGGGGCAACCCAGTGTTAATAATTTCCGCCTGAATTCAGATGGGATTGCCACATAAGTGCTGCTAAGTGTCTTTAAAGGGAATTTATACAACAGCAGCAACAATTTTCATGATTTTCAAGAACTACTTAGTCATCTATAGCAAAAAAAAGGTGGGTGGAAGCTGAAGTTATTTTAAAAATTGAACAGAAAAATCTGCCTTGTCTGACTTTGGGATGTAGACTTTAAGAAGAGCGTCTTTTGTGGTACACAGCTCTGGCACATAAATGTTATGGCAGCGCTAAACGAACGCAGCCGGTTGGTAATGTCGCACAAAGGGGAATGACCTGCAGTAACCTCAGAGCGGGAGGCTGGCTGACTCAAACCGGTTTTTCACAAAGAACTCATCTGGAATGTTCTGACACAGTTGACAAAACGAGTTGTGTCATTTTGTGGTGTGGTTCCATATTGCCTGATATCTTGATGTGAATTAACAGTTTACATTTTCAGTTTTGTCAGGATCATTGCAGTGTTTGCACCAAAATCTTGTCCGCTAATTCGTTTTTGATAGCCAGTTTTTTGTTGCACTGTTTTAATGTTAATGGAAGGGGTATGCAAAAAAATTGAACCGAACCACAATTCTTTTTCAGACTATTCCAAAAAGATTCATCCCTTCCAAAAAATTGGTTCATATTTTTTAAATAACGTAATGGCACTAGTTTAAATTCTACCCCTGACACAAGTTCAGCTCGCCAATCCTATAGATGGCGCAATGTCGAAATCTGCCCAGATAGACCTCAATCTAAATGCAAAAATGCAGTCAGTATGTGTACATATGCATTACATTTAGTAACCTACATTTGATTGTGTGATTTTTTTGCTGATCTGCCACAGTAAAATGGAAAAAGTATCTCAAAACAGCAATTTGTATTGAGTTTGTATTGAAATGAGTCGTGAATCATTTACAGTATGAATCGTAAACTGCTTATGAATCGTGAATCGATTTTTAATCGAATTGTGAGCCCAAGAATTGGATTGTGAGATTTTCTGAATTGTGCACCCCCTGTGAATTAAATTAACTTAATTTAGTTAGTTAATTTAATTTAGTTAATTTAGTTAGTTAGTTAATTTGATATAAGCAGTTCAAAGGATTTCTTATAGATAAATATTAAGTTGCAGAGACAGCCAGTTTATATACACATTATGTGCGTTTATATATACAGTACTATGCAAAAGTCTTGAACCACTCCTGATTTTGAGTAATGTGTGCTTGCAGTAAGTCATTGTACCTATTGTCTCATTTCCTAGTAAAAGATAAAGAATTACTGAGTACCTCAAGACTATTGCAAAGTACTGTACATAATATATCATACATAATATAAAAATAAATATGATTATATGTAATTGTAAAATATACACACAATATTTAATAATATAGATTTATACACACAAATAGATATATAAATAATTTATCAGTATGATAATGCCTAAAATTTAAAAATACTGTTTCTCAGCACACCAATAATGCTATCTGCAAACACTGTTTTGTTTTCTCTATCCCCCGTTGTGTTTTTAATTACTTGGTTTTTCCATTACTTAACTGCGATTGTGCCGTCATTCGATACATAATTGCATAATAAATATGTATTTTACATAATCGTTTCCCAAATACACAGCATTAAGACTTGTTTGTTTTGCCATGTTTGCAGGCTTCAAACTTAAAGACTTTCTGCGTGATAATGAAACGTTGTCCGAGTTCCTGGAGCGAAATGCAACCCTGAGCAAGCACGCTGTTCGGCAAATAGTAGAGGCTGACGTCAACCTGGAAAAGGTGAGAGAGGGATCAACCACATTAAATATATTATTAATAATAATAACAGTAATAATACAGGTGCATTCAACATGAACCCTTCCCTGTTCGCTGTTTCAGTTATATATTTGACTTGATTTGATTTAGTATGTACACCCCACCTCATCTCACAGACACACAAGCACAAGGGTTTGAAATATTTGACACCAGACCCCTCCTACTTGATGGTGATATAAATGTGTCCCGGTCAGCTATCCAGCAGAGGATTGTTATATAAGAGGTCCAGAACTCGTTTTTAGAAAGACTCAGAAGTCCTAAACCAGCACTGTATCTCCAGACGGATGATACGGATAAAAGACGACCTTGTTGCATCCCACAAGGTCACAGTGGGTGGGCAAAAGCCGGCAGACAAACACCGCAGTCCGCATACCCTCACGTGAGGGAGGGAGGGATGACGAAGGATAATGTTCAGAGGGGGAGGGGAGAGTCACATGAGCTACTGCGCCACGTGCCGAGCGGGAAGAGAGTCCGCTTGTTTGTCCGATGAGAACACAGCTGCGTTCTAGTGGTGATGCAGATTTTGGGATGTTCTTAGAGGACGTAAGCAATCATATTCTTAACCCCATATGACCTGGAGTGTCTATATTTCTGATGTAATATTTGTAAATTCGTCACGAATACAACAGCAGCTGAATTGGAAAACGCCAAACAGACAGAATGCAGTCAACAGAATTCCAACCAGACCATAATCGTGCCAAGTAATGCTGCCTCTCGAGGGTTATCAACTTCAGCGCCAGCTCTATCAGTCTTGCTTTCCTCAGTCCCCATATGGCAGCTTTTTGTTCTGCAGTCAGTAAGAGTTGAAGAGAATTTGGACGCCGGTCAGACACAGAGAGAGAGAGATGCTGTCACAATTGGCCCAGAGGTTCTGTAAAAGAACATCTTGACGTCCTCCGAATCACACCATTTGCCCCAGGAGATGGACGTACTGGTCAGCACAAGATGTCTTTTTATCGTGCATGATAGCCAGCATAGAAAAAGAGTGTATGATCTAATACAAAAACCTTCCTCTTCTCCTAAAAGACTTCAAGTTAAGGCAACTAGAAGCCACCTGAGGTGCATTTGTTGCTCAAGTTGCACAATGTCAGGCCCAAGTGTGATTTTAAGGCTGAAGATGGAGATAAGTTTCAGTAAGAAAGCTTGATAAGACTGAAAAGTGGAGACCAACGTTTAAAAAAGGGAGAGTTTAGAACTATAACTTCTTTTACTTGCACTTCAGCAATGAAATATAGTATTTTAAAAAACTACAATTTTACATAACATTTGTACTTTGGTGTCATATGACATCACTGTATAGTTTAATGTTCTAAAACACAAATCTCCACTATAAAGTGGAAATAAATGACAACTTTTTCTAAAAATAGACAGTGAGTTTTAGCCATTAAGAAATCTTTTTGAAAACCATTTCTTCAACTTTTAGGTGCTGATTAAAGGTTTCGGAGTGCACCTGAAAGACCTGTGCAACACAACATCCCTGGAAGAGTTTGTGACCATTGCTGACCACCACGTGTCAAAACTAACCCAGAATATAATTTGCCAGTCGTCACCGGATTGGCTCAACAGTGCTGAGAGTCATTTCCTGTCCAATCTTGACTTTCTGAAGCCAATAAGGGTGAGCAGTCAAACTCTTACTTACTTTAACACCGTACAAAGTGATGTGTTATTTTGGTTTACGGAGTTAGGAAATTCGATTTTTCTTAGTGTTAAGAGTTGAATACCAATTTAGTGAGATTTTTTAACAGCATTCAAGACTCAAGGCTGTCCAGACTGTTCAAGCTTTAAATGCTTCAGTTCATCAATTTGCAGTATCTTCCATTAGATCATAGAGGCCACGCTTCATTTCAATTTGGCCACATCACAAAAAAATTAACCTGCCATTGTCGTTCAAACCATAATTGAATCATCAGAGCACATAAGCAAATAAAAAATGGACAAAGAATTTGGGTAGTTTTCGAAGAGATTTCTACAATAAACACTTTGTGTGTTTCGCGCTTATGAGAAACGCTCGCATCGAGCAAGCCAGCGCTGACTAGGACAAGTGTATTTTTGTCCCGAGTGAAATGCACTTTGTTCTTCAAGTTCATCAGAAAGCGTTCTGTACCAGCACATAATGAAGGTTGCAGTGTGTACATGTAAACCTTATGAGAAGTTGGCACAATTAGGCCAGTGATGATGAATGCATGTATTTCTGGGAATGGGAAAGCTGTGGCCATTGTCCAAGTCCATTGACATGCTGATGCTGTACAAGATCTATAGACATCGTGAATGTTGCCTTTGTCTCGTTCGAAGTGATGAGAGCTTAAGACAGTGACGCACAAGGCCATGCACGACATTAACTAATTTACTTATGTAAGCTACAGAACAAAGACGTGGCTAATGGCTACGTTTCCTAATTGAATCCTAAAGTTGAAACAACTGGTAATATGCTAACCCACAATGAAGCTTTCCATGCTCTGACAGGTTTTGCATGGAAAAATAGATTGATCTAAAATTTAATTTTTGGGGGTCATTTTGGGATTGAAGCCTATTTTAAAACAGTTCATTTAATTTATGAGTGGCTTGCACTGGCTGACAATTTAATAATATCATAGAATTTATTAATAATAAAAATAAGAAGTAGAACAAGAGCAAGAATCTAAGTAAGTAAATGTGTGAATCTACTGTACATTATATGGCAATGCAATAAGGCAGTTTTGCTTGAAAATACATAGAATAGCCATAAAATGTAGTTTTTTGTTTCTTTTCTACTTCTTATTCTTAAAATTAGTCCATTCTATTATACTGTTAAGTTACATGCCAATGCAGAGATATCACTGCGCTGGCAGATAATTTATTAATAATGAGGATATAAAATAAAACAATTTTGCTTGACAATATTACATAAAATATGAAACATTTCTAAATATAGAATTTTTGTATATTTAATTGAAACTCATTAACGACTTTCCTCTTCCAACCCTTGCAGAAAGACGTTAGGTCGGACCCTAAAATTGTCCAGGACGTGTCCCTGGCAACCGACAGGCTGCTGGAGAGCCTGGGATCTCTGGCTGTGGAGGTGAGAACTCCCCTAAAATATCTCTAAAAAACTATTGAGCTGGCACCAAGGCAGAGTTTCCATTGCACATCCAGAATATTCTTTTGGTTATATGTGGGTTCGAGTGCAGTTGTGTTTGTGAGTGAACACCAAGTTTCCAACCACTGAGGGGAGTAAATGTTAGAAAATGGATAATGGACATGGTTGAAAGTGGAAGATCAAATCAAATTGTTGAATGTTGAAAGTGGTCACAGTCTTATCTTATTCTAGCCAACACAAACCTTTACCACAATTATGAACGTCCTTAACAAAGCCGATGTTGTGCTTTTTTTTTGCATTACTTTGTACTGCATTTCTTATCTTGGGAATGGTAATGTTAGTGGAGGCTTGATATTTCAAGCTGGCCCAAGGCCGGAATCTTCTACTGCCCAGTCAGCTAAGGTCAGCTGCTCCGCTCTCAGGCATGTGGGCTCCGGAGTTGGGAAACAAGAGCCAAGTAAGGGAGCTGTGAGTGATTTAACAGAGCCATCTCCCCTTGGTAAAAGCTGGCAGGTCCTGCCATTCCTGTCAGAGTTCAGGCGAAAAAACTGAGTTTGCAAAGATGAGGTAACTTATTGTCAGCTACGTCGGAAGTGTCAGATATCCTTTAACTGTAACATTACGTGAGACAAATGAGTTCTGCTGTTTGAATGATGAAATTGAACAAAGGATTGGTTTGTTAATTGTTTAATGGTGGTAGAAAAGTCCAGGACTTTGTAAATAACTCGATCAGAGCTTACAAGGGCGATCATGAGGCAATGAGAACACAGGTTGAAAGAGAACCAGGACTGGCATAAAACAGCATCAGCTTTTTTTTGTTCTCAGCTAACAGCGAGCAGCTGTGGTTAACACTAGCTGAACTAAAGTTACCCCGTGCCGAAGGCAAAGACGGCAGGGTTACTCTAGGTCATCCTGTGCTCCTCAGATTCCTCGGCTCAAATCTTGCCTCCTGGCCTTTGTCACAGACACCTCCCCCTGATCCCACAACAAGGTGGCAGAGACGCCTTAACAACTGCCTTCCTCAGTTTGACTTGCGGCGTCCGGGATGACTAGGGGAGGAGAGGGAGGGTCAGGAAGCTTTTTTAAGATGATTCAGAGCATGTGACTGTTGTCTCACCAAAGACGACAGCAGTGGATTTTGTGAGTGTTGTTCATCAGAAATCCAGCATGATGACCTAATGTCGGGTGTGCTCGGAGCAGAGCTGAATGCTGCAATCTTAAATTCGGTAAGGTGGGGATCTTGAAGATGCATGGACAGTATATGGAGGAAGAGGTCCTAGCTTCAAATCCAATTGTATCCTACCTCCACCCTACCTTGGATCCACAGAAACATGAAATGTCTTACTCATGCTTTATTGGGTTTACTTGACCAACCTTTTATCAATATCACAGGGCCAGTAGAGCAGATGTCAGTTGCAAACAATATTTAAAATGGTTTTAACATCAACTTGCTTATGTGATATAATGATTCTATTTTGCATGGCTTAGACTTTGAAAGTAAGCCCTTGTTTGTAAGTATTAATAGCAGGAAGCTGCCAAGTTCCCTGATTTGCAACATAACCGATAGTTACCCTTCTGCTTCTGTTTATTCCAAACACAGCCTGTACACGGTCACCGATTCCAAATATTTAACTGTCACACTTAAGGTGTTCTACAAATGCCAGTGTGCTGATTCATCCCTAACTCGTCTTTGTGTGTTGCCCAAGAAAAGCCATGTTTATTCTCCACAGAAAAGCCAGAGTTTTGTCCTTGACCTATAGTAACCCCACTTCTCCAGAACATATGCACTTACACTGGAACCTACAGCATCAGTAGAGCAAATAAATGCAGCATTGACTGCGTTTTCATCAGCAAAGATGACACACGGAATCCATCCTTCAAGGTCGAGACATGGCAGGAAGGAACTGGGTTAATTAGCATCTTGATTTCTCCTCGGCAGAGGGCCAGTGCCTTTAGAGAGGCAGAGTGACCGGTAGTAACCTCGGACCATTGTTCATGCAGACGCGTTCCGACATGCCTTAACGGCTTCTTCTTCAGGCTGTTGCTGGCCAAATTTAGATTCTGCGAGCTCACCTCTGTGAGGCTGGGATTACTCCGGATGGACTGATAGTGTAAATCTATTTTCCATCTAATTAGTACCAGTACATGCTGCTGTTACTGCTTTAGCCCGTTAAAGGGGCATTATATGGATTCCATTTGGTTGTAGGTTTGTAGCTTCATAACAAACGTTGCTTACGATCTGGGATCTCCAAAACAAAGGATATGATTTCTCTGTCTCACCTGGTGATTATTTGCAATGAGCAGTGCCCTGCGACTGATTATGAAAACACTTGAGGATAATTACGCTGGGCGACAGTTGCCATAACTGTTTTTGTATGCATTTGCATGTTGGACAGCAGCATTTGTTGTCAGTGTCTCTTCAAAACATGTGTGAACATGTAGTGTTTACAGCACCTGGAATGTTTTTGGCTGGGACATTCACCAGTTACATAATGCAGTGTGAGGAGAGTGAGTTAACAATTTGGAATGATCTGTTTTTCCATCCAAATCGGCCTTCTGTTGTTTTACTCAGAGCAGTAATGACTTCTAATGTAATAAGTTTACTCTTTATTACTTATCTAAGTCTTGCAAATCAACATTAGCAAAGGCTTTAGGAATCAAGTGTTCCTTGTGTGACAAATGTTCTTGGAAAGAGACATTTTTTCCCCAGTGTTTTGCTCTTCGCAGATGTCATCAAGTCTGTCTATAATGTGGAAAACAAAAGGCAAAATCCTTGGAAATGCATCTGCTTAGAAGTCCCTATGTAGGGATTACTATTTCAAAAGAATAATCTAGTAATTAGGGTGACAGCTAAGTTCATATTTGTGTCCTCTCAATAAAGCAAATGCAAAATATCCTTGGTTTTGACACTGGATATTCCTTCCAAATTTTACAAAGGATGTTTATTTCTTGTTCTTCTAAGGTAGATGTGATGATAATTATAATGACCAAATATCTCCATAATAACTCCAGAAGACATTAGTATAGTCTAGAACCAACTTTCACAGCTTGGGGTTGGGGGTCTTGCCCAAGAGGTCAATGGTATTCTTGGCCGAGGCAGGCTAAAGGCTTGAACCCATCAACCTATTAGTGGATAATCAATTATTCAACCACTAACCTCCACCCAACTCTTCCCTCAGTTGGCAAGCATGAAGAGCTGGAGGGACATGAGAACCGAGATCCTGTACCTGAAGGGCAATGCTACTCAGTCGCCCAACCACATGTACCAAGCTGTGTCGCGCATTGTGTGTGGCCACCCTGAGGGAGGCGGCCTCAAGATCAAATCGCTCAACTGGTACGAGGACAACAACTACAAGGCCCTGTTTGGCAACGCCCAGGATGGAGACGCCGACGTCGAGCCCACATCCACCTACGACAATTCATCCAGTAAGTTCCTGCTCAGTAATCCAGCAAGGATCTCATAATGCTGCATGCAGAAATTTAGCAATAATTTTGGACTCAAAACCTAACATTGTATTGAATTGTGAAACATAAGCAGGACGTTCTTAATAGTTATCCTAGAGATGATGGACATTTGGTGCTCCATAGTAGTTGATTGTTGCAGACTGGAAAACACAAACCTTGGTTGAGCATCTCAAATGGATTCTGACCTCATGCTTCATGTCCACAACAAATAAGTCAGTTGATCTGTCCATAGACATATTTGCTTGATTGCCCCTCCACCCTTTTTCAGCTCCTTATTGTAACAGCATGATGAAGAATCTGGAGTCTAGCCCCATCTCCCGCATGATCTGGAGGGCCCTGAAACCTTTGCTTATGGGGAAGATCTTATACACACCTGACACTCCAGCAACTCAACGAATCATACATGAGGTGGGCCTTGATCTTGTCGTATTTCTAATCCCTCAAACTAAGAGTCAAGTTTTAAGATGCTTTAATTTTGCCAACCACAATATAAGTGATAACAAGCAGTAATCCCTCAGTATGAAAAGACGCCACAACATTGTTGTTTGCTATACGGAATATGCATTCTTTCTCTCCCTTCTCTTAGGTCAACAAGACCTTTCAGGAGCTGGGTATATTGAGGGACCTGGGAGGCATGTGGGACGAGATAAGACCCAAAGTGTGGAACTTCATGGAGAACAGTGAGGAAATGGACCTCGTGAGGGTGAGTTTCACTTGCTCTCTCGCTCCCACATGTCAGACGTCCTCCTTACATCACGGCTAAGGCCTAGTCAGCTGAGGCTGAGCATGTGTTGAAAGTCTGATCGCGTGCTGCTGTAATGTCAACTCCACAGCCCCACCCAGTGGCCAGAGTCAGTTTTTGCACGTTAACCTCATTGCCCACACTCACATGCTCCTCAACGTGTCTGCGGTGCAATGACTGGGGCTGTGGGCTTTCTTGGAGCCTCATTGATATTCTCCTTGAAATCCACTGAGTGTCTCAGGAAATCATTTCAAAGGATGCTTTTAATTCATTCTTTGTTAAAAGAGTGATAAAGCCACTGTCAGTCTTTGCATTTGTGTGAAGTGACTGTGCGTAATTTGCAAATACTTTCAAGTCACATCAACCAAGTCTTGCGTCAGCTGCTTACTAATGGCACTCTAATGACCTATAATTACTAGTTTTCCCCTTAGATCTAATCCATGACTCTTGTGGAAAAATGTCATTATGACAGCTCATGTTCTGCTACGTTTCTTCAGCAAGCAAATGGTACATAATTCAGATTTGTTGATCTGTTAGTTTGTAAATTATCAACAATACATGCAGTCTAAAAGCAGCATGGTCTTTGTAAGGCTCCTGCAAGATGGGTGAACGCTGTTTTCTTTCTACAGACTCTGCTCCAGAATAACGCCAGTGCTCGCTTCCTTAAAACCAAACTGCAAGGGACTGACTGGCGGCTGGAGGACATCTCCAGTTTCCTGGCTAAGGTCTCAGAGGACCCTCATGCCCCGGGCGCTTCGTATACATGGAGGGACGTGTTTAACGAGACCGACCAGGCCATCCAAACCATATCTCGTTTCATGGAGGTACTAATGAGAGATCTAATGTTCTATCAGGGTTTACTTCAATGCCAGTTCTATTTGAAGCTATTATTTACTTCTGGAGTTTTTTAATCTGTGTTTTTGCAAAGATATGTTTGTGTGGTCAGAGCAGAAATGTGCCAGTTGGGCGTTGTTTTTCTAGGTCACTGAGGCAAAATTTAAACCCTAGATACTTAAGTGAAGAGATAGTGTCACTTATAGCTACAAGTAAACTGATTTTCTTAAATTAGCTTCTGTTAACAAGCAAACTGTCCTACTTTGCAATATTAAAGTCCTCACAGCTAAATATCAACAGATCTGAATTTCTTACAGCTTTTTGTGAAATTAATATGGATCGTTGACTATTTCTTTTGCTTACTTTTTTTCAACAGTGTGTAAACTTGGATAAATTGGAGCCGGTGGCCAATGAGGAGCGACTGGTGAACAAATCCATGCGCCTGCTGGGCGACCGCAAATTCTGGGCTGGAATCGTGTTTCCGGACATGCAGATTAACTCCTCCGACATTCCCGCTGATGTCAGCTACAAGATCCGAATGGATATTGACAACGTGGAGCGCACCAATAAGATCAAGGACGGGTAGGTCAATGCGCCTGTAAGATTAACTAAAAAATAGGTGTAATATCCTTGCTTTTACTCATTTTGACCTCAACGCACTTTTAGATACTGGGACCCCGGTCCTCGTGCTGACCCCTTTGAGGACTTGCGCTACATTTGGGGCGGCTTCTCTTACCTGCAGGATGTTATTGAACATGGAATCATCCGGGCCCTTACAGGCAGCCAGGAGAAAACTGGAGTCTATCTCCAGCAGATGCCCTACCCTTGTTACGTTGATGACATGTAAGATATTACATTGTGTTTTGAAGCCGTCAGTGCATTGATCAGCAGCAATAACCTGACCAAACAGCTTTAACATTTTTCAAGTCTTTAATTTCCTCCAAAGAGTTCACTGTCTTTTAACTATATGCCATAATTGTTATAAAATCTAAGATAATATGTATAATCTTTAGATGTCATCATAATCTGCAGACACCTGTACCTTGTTTGTTCCTTCACTTATGGTTTTTTAATGCCCCTTAGTTTCCTGCGTGTGATGAGCCGCTCGATGCCCCTCTTCATGACTCTGGCCTGGATGTACTCCGTTGCCATCATCATCAAGGGCGTGGTCTACGAGAAAGAGGCACGGCTGAAGGAAACCATGAGGATCATGGGACTTGATAATGGAATCCTATGGCTGAGCTGGTTCATCAGCAGCCTGATCCCACTGCTCATCAGTGCTGCCCTACTGGTGCTCATTCTCAAGGTGTGTGTCCTCCTCGGTAGTCACCACACACATCTCAATTGGAATATGATCTGTGCTGTTGTTTGTGTACACAATGGAATTTTGTCATACAGATCAACAGTATTAACGATTCTCTGTGCATTACAGATGGGGAATCTGCTTCCCTACAGCGACCCCGGGGTCATCTACCTCTTCTTGGTCTCCTTCGCCATAGTGACCATAATGCAATGCTTTCTAATCAGCACACTCTTCTCCCGTGCCAACCTGGCAGCCGCCTGCGGTGGCATCATCTACTTCACCCTATATCTACCCTATGTACTATGTGTGGCCTGGCAGGACTACGTGGGATTCGGGGCCAAAGTGGTGGTGGTGAGAAAGCTTGATTAAGAAAAACCACATTGCTCGCATGTTTTGTCACAGTTATATCAAAAATGAATGACATTACGTTTTTCCATCTCTTTCTTTCAGAGCCTCCTCTCTCCGGTCGCATTTGGCTTCGGGTGCGAGTACTTCGCTCTGTTCGAGGAGCAAGGTGTTGGGATTCAGTGGAGCAACCTTCTCTCCAGCCCACTGGAGGAGGACAGTTACAGTCTGACCACCTCCATCTCTCTCATGCTGTTTGACGCTCTGCTCTACGCCACCATGACCTGGTACATCGAGGCCGTCTTCCCAGGTAACGCTGACTGTTCGCCATTCAAGCTAGCTGCAAAAGCAGAGTGAAATTGTCAATGTCAGTTTTGTCTGCGCGCTGTTCTTTAAAAACGTCATGTCTATCCCCCAGGCCAGTATGGAATCCCCCGGCCATGGTATTTCCCCTTCACTAAGTCCTACTGGTGTGGAGAGAAATGTGGCTGGACCACAACCCCTTCCACAAACAAGAAAGAAAATGCAGAAGGTGGGATTTTTATTCAGAATATGGATCATTATTATAATAATAATAAAGTTGCTGTAGCTTTACATGAGTGATAATATTTTCATAGCGATATGCATTGAGGAGATGCCGGCGGACCTGGAACCGGGCGTCTACATTGAGAACCTGGTGAAGGTTTACAGACATGGCAACAAGCTTGCAGTGGATGGACTCACGCTGGGCTTCTACGAGGGCCAGATCACATCCTTCCTAGGCCACAATGGAGCTGGAAAGACCACTACTATGTAAGGGCTTAAAGTCACCATTAAGACACTATTTAGTCTTTACTGTGCTATTGATCTACATACTGGATATAAGGTTGTGTTCAGCTTCTAGAACGACACCAACAGCATAGGTTTTCCTTGCACCCTCAAGAGTTGTGTGCTACCTCATCTGGCTGTCATGACATACTTGGGGACATGGGGACACAATCGACTACCAGATCATGTTTTCTGGTGTTGCGTTAATGTTTTTGCAACCATCAATAAAGCATTAATTGCTACGTATTAACATTTTAATAGCCTTCTTTATAAAGCTGTTCTAATCACAGGTTTTGTCACTTGTTCAGAAATGTCTGGACAAATATTTGGAAGTTTACTAACAATATTTTGCATGACTATTAAGGAATATTGATCTGATTTCTTTCTTTTTTAATTTCAGGTCCATTCTTACTGGCCTGTTTCCCCCCACGTCTGGCACGGCCTACATCATGGGCAAAGACATTCGCACGGATCTAAACGCCATTCGCCAGAACCTGGGAGTGTGCCCACAGCACAACGTCCTCTTTAGCATGTATGTGAGACTATGTATCACAGTTAAAGGGCTGGCATATATTGCATATATATTTGTGTGCTTTTTTTAGTACATAATAACATGAGTTCATTGGTTCTGATTGCTTCAGGCTGACGGTAGAAGAGCACATCTGGTTCTATGCTCGCCTCAAGGGCCTCTCGGAGGAGAAGGTGAAGACTGAGATGGATCAGATAGTGGGAGACCTGGGCCTGCCTCACAAACGCAAGTCCCGCACCAGTCAACTTTCGGGTGAGCAGATGACAGAAAGCTAGAAGCATTCATAATTTGATTGAAACTAAAATTGGTGCCGGCTTATACAAAGACTTTTCATGGTGTGCTCATTTTATTACAGGCGGAATGCAAAGGAAGCTGTCTGTAGCCCTGGCATTTGTGGGAGGTTCCAAGGTCGTGATCCTGGATGAACCCACAGCTGGTGTCGACCCATACGCCCGAAGGGGAATCTGGGACCTGCTGCTGAAGTATCGGCAAGGTATTACCTTAAGACATCATGTGTTCTGTCAAGTTATTCAAACTCTTAAGTTCCAGTTCTTCTTTTTAGTCTTCTTTCAAGTGATGCAGTAGTTTGAGATTTTGTTCCCTTCCTCCTCAGGCCGAACCATTATTCTCTCCACCCACCACATGGACGAGGCCGACATTCTAGGGGACCGCATTGCGATTATTTCTCACGGCAAGCTGTGCTGCGTGGGCTCCTCCCTCTTTCTCAAGACACAACTCGGCACTGGCTACTATCTGACCCTGGTCAAACGGGACTTTGAGCTCTCACTCACCTCCTGCCGCAACTCCAGCAGCACCGTGTCCTACTCTAAGAGCAGCCTCAAGAAGGTGGCTGATTTGTTGAGTTCAAACTCTGTTGAAGTTAAAAAGGAGTATTATGAAAGAAGGGCTAACTTTTGTGCATTTTTACCAAACAGGATGACAGTGTCTCTGAAAGCAGCTCCGATGCCGGACTGGGCAGTGACCACGAAAGTGAAACCACCACGATTGGTAAGACTTATTTCTAAAAAAACAAACAAACAATGGAGCGCTGCAAAAAATATTTGAAACTGGATTGGTAAAGCTGATGTTGTCACAGTTGCATGACGAGGGATACTGCAATATGTACGATGTCTGTTTGATGTTTTTATTTTGGATTTCTGCTATGGTCATGTTGATCATTGAATCAATGTATTGATGTAGATTGATGTATCGTTACACCTTTACTATTAGAAAAACCATGAGGAGCCCCTTGATCCTGAGTGTTTTATCCTCTTTGACCTTCTAGATGTCTCCATGATCTCCAATGTGATATTTAAGCACGTCTCCTCGGCCAGACTGGTGGAGGACTTAGGGCACGAGCTCACCTACGTTTTGCCGTACGAGGCGGCCAAAGACAGAGCCTTCGTGGAGCTCTTCCACGAGCTGGACGATCGCCTCACTGACCTCGGCATCTCCAGCTATGGCATTTCGGACACGACGCTGGAAGAGGTACTTTGAGATTGCAGTGATTCCTCCATAATTCCCTTTGACATATGAAAAATCAAGCATTTGACGAACACTCACTTTCCCACTTTACAGATTTTCCTCAAAGTCGCGGAGGACAATTGTGTTGATGTTGAAACCTCAGGTAGGGAAAATGTGTAGCTTTATCCTGGCTATTACAAAGTCTAAATACGATGTCACTGATTCTGATTCTGTGCAATTTTTGTCTCCTTTCACCATCCAGACGGCACGATTCTTCCCAGGAGGAACCGCCGGCATGCTTTTGGTGACCACCAGAGTTGTCTAAAGCCATTCACAGAGGACGACAGCTTTGATTTCAATGACTCAGAAGGTGATCCAGGTAGTTCTTTTTACCCATCACCCATTTCACTCCCATTTCAGCAGTCATAAAGCGTTTTTTGTGCTCAGGATCATACCGTTTTCTGCATTTCATCTAAGAATCAGTAAAAACATTGGATTGATTTGTAATAAAATTGATTGGTTAATTGCAGCCAGGTTTTCCCCTTTCAATAAAGAAATTCTTCTCTTTCTTCATTGCACATACTTGACGTAAAATGTAACTGCTTTCAGAATCACGTGAGACGGACTGGCTGGGAGGCGCCGATGGCAAAGGCTCGTACCAAGTGAAAGGATGGAGTCTGAAGAGACAGCAGTTTGTGGCTCTTCTCTGGAAGCGCTTCTTGTATGCCCGGCGCTCCAGGAAAGGTTTCTTCGCTCAGGTGAGTCTGTCCTCTTGAACCATGATATAACCAGAGCTCACAATCCCCCTTTCCAACTTTCCAAGTTTCCTGGAAAGTCTCAGGTCTCATACATCAGAATTAGGGTCCTGTTTCCTCTCAGTCTGAACATATTTCCTTGTTCCAGATCGTGCTGCCAGCTGTGTTTGTGTGCATTGCCCTGGTCTTCAGTCTGATCGTCCCACCATTTGGCAAATACCCCAGTCTTGAATTGGAGCCCAGCATGTATGAGGAGCAGTTCACCTTCATCAGGTACACAGCCACCAATGAAGCTCTTCAAAGATGAGACTTGAGTACAGAGATTTACATTTTGAGAACATTCATGAAGACATTTAAAACCATTAAAGATTTGAAGCAGTCTTTTCAAGCTATTTTACCTTACTTATATACATTAATTTTCACAGATTAAAAAGAAAATCATCCCGACTGATGTAAATAGAAGTTAAAGAGCGATTAACTAAAGTGTTAGCTAAGCAAAATATTCTTCTATAAAATGTCTAAAAGAACAAGGCGTAAAGTGTTTAGTGGGTGAGGAAAATGTCAATGAAAGTGAAAATAATTTCATAGAACTAACATTGTTTTCACTTGTTTTCTTCTGTGTTAAAGTGTGCACTGTAATAACAAGGATCATTTTAATTGCAGCAATGATGCACCCGAGGACAGTCGCACAAACAGGTTGCTCGGAGCTCTAGCAGACAGGCCAAGCTACAGAGAACGATGCGTAGACGGCAAGACGTCCATGTAAGTATATGTATCATTCACTCACTCATCTGTTTAAGGCCTTCGGGATGATTCCTGCCATAAAATGCTTCCATAAAATCCCTACACTGCCCCCCTTGGAGTTTAGGATTCATTTAAGGATTGTTATACTGACAAATGGAACACTAACTGGTCATGACCTTGTATACTTACCTAGTCAAACAAACCGTTTCCTGTAGTCTGATCTCATGTTCAGAATGTAGAGGTCTGTTTTTATTAAAATGTATTATTTTTCATGGGGTCTATTTTTATTAAAAGAGAAGATTGTTTTTTATTTAAATGTACAGTTAAGCTTAAGAATAAACATGTCCAGTGATATTTTAGTTGCTTTTTGTGATTTGATTGAGTGATTGTGTTTAATCAGTTGTCAGATCCTAAATTTGAATAAACATCTAATTTAAATCGTATCACAGTAGATATTGACAGATATCGAATTGTTTAATTGTTTAATTGAATTGATATATGGTTTCATGATTTGAGACCCTTATCTGTGATGGCTGAAAAGCAATTTATAAACTAGAGACGCATTTCCACAAATGCCAATGTGATTGCTCATGTTTTATGGCATGAAAACTGGCAGAGTAGAAAAACTTTGATTAAAATACACTGAAGTGAATGGGGAAAGAACAACAGATGATAAAAGCAAGAAATAGACGAGTCCGGGGGCAAAACAGATTCAGACGTGTGTTCAGTGAGGTGTCCCGAGGTGGCATAAGAGCCACGTTGACTGTTGTGCGAAAACAGGCCAAGACAAGCTTTAGGATGCCAAATCCCGTGTATTCTTAATGGGCGAAAATAAATGGGTTCTTATGGGAAAAATAAACGTCAGAATAAAAGGATGAGAAAAATGAGTGCGGGCCATGATGGTTACAGATATGCGGTGAGGCCCATGGGGCCTCAAATCATGCCAAATTTGGTGCGTTTGTGAAGAATGGCGGTCAAGCAGGAAAACGTCGAAATTTGAGTTCTATGTTAGACTATGGAGGAAAAATGTACGAAAAATGGACAGAACTTGTAAACGAGTGCATATATATCAAAAATGTGTATACAAGCACTCCACATTAAAACTTATTTGCTTACTTACTAAAACAGAGATGGTTCTTGCCTGGTCCAAGAGGACGAGTGGTCTGTGCCCGAGGTACCCAACTCCGTACGGGACATGTTCGTGACAGGGAACTTCTCCATGGAAAACCCTTCACCTTTATGTGAGTGCAGCTGCGAAAAGAAGAAGAAGATGCTTCCAGAGTGTCCACCCGGAGCTGGTGGTCTGCCTCCACCTCAGGTAACAAAAAATTAAGCAAGATTAAGCAAGAATTACATCATGTCGGCACAGGAGAAAAGGCAGACTGCAAGACTTTTTTGTTTATCTTTCATAGGTCAAAATCAGCAGCACAGACACATTGCAAAACCTGACGGGGAGAAATATTTCTGACTATTTGGTGAAGACATACGCACAGATTATCGGCAAAAGGTGAGAGCGATGATGACCAAAAGTACAGCTTAAGATGGTCAGAAGTAAAAACGAGACTTTTATGGACCATCTTTTGTTATAACCAGCTTTCTGTCTTGACGCCTCACACCGTAATAAGCAAATTATAACACCCAATTTTTTTGTTTCACACAGTCTGAAGAACAAGATCTGGGTCAACGAATTCAGGTACACCGGCTTCTTCTCAGCTCGAAAGCTCGATGAGGCACATTTCGGCACATGACTTAATCTCGCCTTCCTTAACAATGTTTTAATTAACTTTTTCTCTCAGTATAGACAAGATGCCAGTTATTCTGAGATGGAGTGTTATTATTATTATCATTAACTCTGTGATTGGTTGTGATTTTGCAGGTATGGTGGATTTTCGCTGGGGGCCAGAAGTTCCCAGGCCCTTCCTCCCCCGGATGAGATCTCAGATGCCATCTCTCACATCCGGAATCGTTTCAGCTTTGAAAGGGTGAGAGTCGCTTTTAGAGGTCGTCCGATATTGGTTTTGCAGGGCCGATATCGATACCAATTATGGCTAGTTAACGGGCCCGATAACTGATATTTGGAACTGATATGCAAAAAAAAACAAAAAAAGAGAAAATTTGTCAAAATGTTGAATTTTACAAACACCAAGCTCAGCTGAAACTCTCCTCTCTCCTCTTCTCCATTTCGGAGCTTCACACTGTGTTTCTGTGTGAGTGTGGTGTGAGTTATAACGAAGCTTCAGTGTTGATTGTCTACTACTCGTATAACATATTCAATCAGGGACTGTTGTGGGCGGGACATTAAATGAAGCGGCGAGACGAGAGCAAACGGCACAGAGAGAAGAGATGGCAGTGGAGCCACAGTAGCACACCTTGTAATTACTTAATATCGGTGATGCTCAATATTTAACACCGATACCTATAATTGCTAAAATGCCTGATATCAGCCCCCCGATGATCAGCCTGGGTTATAATCGGTCGATCCTTAGTCACTTTGCTCCACGTTGTTCTAAACACTTTCCTTTATAGAGCACAGCTTCACAATAAATGTTTTGTTCATCTCCAGGGCGCTGCAGCTGACAAATTTCTAAGAAGCCTCTCTTCCTTCGTCAAAGGCCTGGACACCAAGAGCAACGTCAAGGTCGGTGAAATAGATCTGTTTTAGTCAGGTTCTATGATGATTTCATTACGTGGAAAATGAAGTTTAGAAGCTGTGACTGACCAGTATTTGCCTCCCATCTGTGTCATGACCTTTTCACACATTTAGTTTGCTAAGAATTCATACTTTAAAAAAATAATAAAAAAACATGATGCATGTTCATGTCACTGTTTTAAGGGGACTCACAGTATCACAGTGTGAATTAGGGTGTGATTAAGAGTCAATGGGGGCATTTTCACATTTTTTGGTGGTTTTTCAAAAAATGTCAGCTTGAGAAATGACTTCCTCATGAGCCTCATAAGCCATCAAAGACTGAATTGCATGAAGGATTAAATGAGGATCTGAAATAATTGGAGCTTAAAGTCACAAGTTTACAGGAAAAAAATGTGCCTATTCTGTGACATTGAGTTTTTGTTTTGCAGTTTTATGACTTTACAAAGTCAAAGTGCTTTTGTGACTTTAATCTCAAATATCTGACTTTCTGTCTGTGAATTTTAACAGCTCCCTCAACCCCAATTATTATTTTTTTATCTACATTGACTCTAATACACTCTAATGTAGTAAGTCTTTCTCCACTAGATGACACTACTACTATTGTAAGTTAAGCTCCATGCGCTTTAATCGCCTTCTGTCAAGGGTTAGGTTCATAAAAATGATCTTTTGCTAAATCTTTAAGAAACCCTAGTAGTAAAGTTGGAATTATAACTGATATTGTATCCTTTTTTATGTTGATTATTGCTTTTTTGGGGGAATTTGGTTTTATTTGATAATAAAACACTTTCATGATCGTTTGTGTCAGATGGTCAGTATAAACTGCAACAGCGAAGTGAACGACATTCTATATCTAGATAAATATGGAGATACATATAGAAAACATATAGTGATAATAGAAAGTTAGACTTAAGCTAGACTTTGAGTTATTTAGACTGAATGTCTGGTTAATGGCAGTGAAGCTGGGGAGATAAATAGAGATAGTTTGCCTCATTGACATGGAAATGTTTGGTCTTTGTAAGTAGATCTTGGGACAACTTGTGTCATTTTGTTGGACATGATCATCAAGCACAAGTTTCACCTAATTTCCCCTCCCGTCTTTATGCAGATCTGGTTCAACAACAAAGGCTGGCACAGCATTGGAGCTTTCCTCAACGTGATGAACAACGCCGTCCTGCGCTCCAGCCTCCCTGCCGGTCTCGACCCTGCCAAGTTCGCCATCAGGGCCTTCAACCACCCGCTAAACCTCACCAAGGAGCAGCTCTCACAAGTGGCCTTGTAAGTAAATCTGTTCTTTTGTCATCTATTCATTCACCTTTTTTTGGAAGATCTAAAGGCTTTATGCATAAAAAGCTTTGTGTTAACCTCCGACTTCTTTACCCAGGATGACCACCTCCGTCGATGTTCTGGTCTCCATCTGCGTCATTTTCGCCATGTCCTTCGTCCCGGCCAGTTTTGTGGTCTTCCTCATACAGGAGAGAGTCAACAAAGCCAAGCACATGCAGTTCATCAGTGGCGTGCAGCCGTTCCTCTACTGGCTGGCCAATTTTGTCTGGGATATGGTGAGGACAATAAAGTTGGTTTCTGATGTTGTTGTAACTTATTTCCAGACGATAACGTTGATATGAATCTGCAGTATCTTGCCTGTGCAGTCTTACGGCTTATATCGAGCACTATTAACACACAAATTGTTCTTGAAATAGACCCTAATATCCAGTTTAACCTGAGCAAAATAGATTGAAATAGGTGTCAGAAAATCTTGAAATACATTTTCATTATTTAAAAAATCAAATGAATTGCTATTCTATTATTTTTCCAAAGATATTTGCATTTTTAAACAAAAATTACAGCAGCCAGGCCCTGATATATCGTATGTGAAACATACGGGTTAAAAAATGAAATTCTGCGAAAAATCTATAAATTCTAAACGCTTTCTCTTGCTAATATTTTGCCTATTATACATTTTTATAAAATATTAGCATTTCATTGTGTTAGCAAAATGGCTGCCACTGTTCCCCAGGATCCTGGAGCGTGTGTTGTATCCACTTCCCAAGTGTAAAACATTTTGGGTGTGAGAAAAGTGCTAAATAAACGTAAAGAATAGTTTGTGAATTTTTAGTAACTGAGCGTTTCTCTTCTAGTGCAACTACATTGTCCCTGCGACTCTTGTCATCATCATCTTCATGTGCTTCCAACAAGAGGCCTACGTTTCGTCCACCAACCTGCCTGTCCTGGCTCTCCTCCTGCTGCTCTATGGGTAAGGGCCTCAGCTAATGCGCATTATTATTGTGTGAACGCGGTGAGCAATCACATATTGTTATCAGATTTAGACAGTAAGACTGCTACTCCTCCTACAGTTTTTGCGCTAGAAACGTCTTCCAACTCAAAAATGTGCAGCCTATAGCGGTGTGGGTTGCACTCTACAAGAGTTGATAACGTGCACTCGTTTACAAGTTTTGTCCATTTTTTTCGTCCGTGTATTCCCCCATAGACTAACATGGAGCTCAAATTTCGACACTTTACTGCACAACCGCCATTCATCACAAAGTCAAGAAATTTGACGTGATTCGAGGGCCCATGAACCTTCATGACCTCATGATCGTTTTCATCTTTTATTTCTGTCGTCTGTTTTTCCCTTAGGAAACCATTCATATTCAGTCAACAGTCTTATGCCACTTCACTGAACACACATCTGAATCTGTTTTGACCCACACTCGCTTTTTTCTTGCTTTTATCGTCTCTCGTTCTTTCCCCATTCACTTCAATGCATTTTAAATAAAGTCTTTCTACTTGGTCAGTTTTCATGTCACAGCTGGAACTCTTGAACAATCACATTGATATTTTCTTGCAGAAATGCATGTCTAGTTTTTAACTCCTCAACATGAAATTAAAGGTGGAGCTTTCCTACTCGACTCTTTAAAGCAAATGGAAATGTGTGTTGACATGCTTTTTTTCATGTGTTTATGTGTCTGTAGGTGGTCCATAACCCCTCTGATGTACCCAGCGTCGTTCTTCTTTAAGATCCCCAGCACCGCCTACGTGGTCCTGACCAGTGTCAACATTCTCATCGGCATCAACGGCAGTGTGTCCACCTTCGTGCTAGAGCTTTTTGGCAGCAACGTGAGTGCAGCCAATTCCAACCTGGTAGCTTTTTCAAAGAAACAAACATGTTTTGCACTCAGTGCTCACTTCTTTTATCTATTCGTGATACAGGAGATCGGTGGCATCAACGACATCCTGAAAAACGTCTTCCTCATCTTCCCTCACTTCTGTCTGGGCCGTGGACTGATAGATATGGTGAAGAACCAAGCGATGGCTGATGCCTTGGAGAGATTTGGTAAGTTTTATCTTCAGTTTAATGTTCATACATTTCAGTACAGTACAGTATATTATACAACTGTAAAATTGAAGAAAAGTCAATAAACTAATGTCTTACACAAAGAGACATGCATTAAAATTGCAACATTTCTAGAGCTGGGAGTTTTGTCATGAAATGTCCAAAAGATAAAAAAGGAAAACCAGCTGAGCGTCTGTTTCTAACTTAAATGGCTGATATTTGTTTTGGTAAAGTTGACATTGTACTTTTTCATTAACGCTGTTGTTTCCTGGAAAATTAAAAGGGCACACTTCCCTTTATACTTCAGGGCGTTCCTGTCATTACCATTCCTAAAATTTCTTTCAGCTAGAGTCTAAATTTTAACAAATGTCAGGAAAATATTCATGAACATATTTAATATGCACAAGAAATGTCATCTGGTTTTGTTTTTAACCTAATAGCGATTACAGTTCAATTTGAAATTTCAATGCAGACATACAAGAAACCTTGAATAAATTATGTGCAACCAGCAATGATCTCAAACAAGATTAGATCTGAACATCTTCTTAGCTCATTTGTTGTGTACCTTAATACGGTATGGCTGGAGGTGCAGGCCTTTAGATTGTGAAATTTAATAATCTAAAGGCAAAGCAACAATGTCTGAATCACTCAATACTGTATTCACATAACACGATTTTCCGTTTCTAATGTGTCGCCAGGTGAGAACCGATTCCGCTCTCCCTTGGCATGGGACATGGTGGGCAAGAACCTCTTTGCCATGGCTGTGGAAGGCATTGTCTTCTTCAGCATCACTGTTCTCCTCCAGTACCGCTTCTGCATCAAGGCCAGGTGACGCCACACTTATACAGTTCTTTATAATAAGTCTAGAAACTACTTCTGTGCAGTATGTGTACTACTATAGGATATGTCAGTGTCCATTAATGTTGAGCTAGAAAAGGAGCCACTAACTTGTTTTGGTCGCATCTACAGGGGATTCAGCACTCACTTGAAGCCCATCATTGACGAGGACGAGGACGTAGCCAGGGAGAGGCAGAGGATCCTGAGCGGAGGTGGACGAAGTGACATCCTGGAGCTCCGGGAACTGACCAAGGTGTGGAGGCTAGACAAGCTTTTACAAGAAAATTCCTTTAGAAACTAACCTTTTGGGGGCAGTTGGTGGTGTAACGTTACGGTGTTCGCCCCTTGATCAGAAGGTTGCAGGTTTGAATCCAGGGCCGCTAAAGTTACCACTGAGGTACTCATGAGCAAGGTACCATCCTCAAGCACTGCTTCCTGGGTCCTTGTTAGTTGCCCTCTACTCCTTCATGGTTGGGTTAAATGCAGAGGTCACATTTTGTTGTGGTGCACTGTGTGCTGTGCTGTGGTGTGTTTGCAATGACAAATAATCACTCACTTTTTAAATCAGTAAAACGTAGTAAAGAGTATAAATATTTCAGCCTCTTCCAATTTTGATTTGACGTTTCAATGCACAATGCACCACTAAAAAGTAAAATGTTTCAACCAAAATAAAACAATAAAAATGTTAATATTTGAAAAAATGTACATCAGTCTAAATGACTTTACTTAAAGTCTTTTTAATAAGTTTTTAATGTTAATGTTGTTTAGCTTCAGATTTAATTGCAGAGATTCAACTGAAAACTGAACAAAAGCCTGACTGTTCTGCTTTACAACAGTCCTGAGTTAATAAATACATTTTTACGTGATCATATAATATTTTTGCAGGTGTATAAGAGAAAGCAGAAGCCAGCTGTGGACCGGCTATGTGTGGGAATTCCACCAGGAGAGGTACATTCATGTGACCTTTGAGCCTATACATTTTTACAACTTAAGATTTGTTTAAAAAGACTTTTAAATCTTTAATTTCAATGTATTTGCAAAGTCTTAGGCAAAAAAAGAGAGTTGTCCATGTAGATTTTTTTGCCATGTCTGACTTTGTTTTTTTCCACACTTTTTCTCTTCGTAGTGCTTCGGTTTGCTTGGCGTAAACGGCGCTGGAAAGACAAGCACCTTCAAGATGTTGACTGGAGATTCTGTCATCACCAGCGGAGAGGCCTACTTAGCCAGCAAGAGGCAAGTTAAATATGGGTGTTAAAATTATCACATAATCGATGCGTCGCGATGCCTTTGTGGACGATTCTGCATCAATACAGTGGCAGACCATAATCGATTATATCGGTGGGTTTCAACCACGCCGGGCATTGCAGGTGGTCCGTTTCATTTCTGAAATCACTTTTTTAAATTTGTTTTTATTTTTCAAAGCACTTCCTGATGATTTGAGCGTCTTAAAGAATTATAAATTTTAGGCAAATATCTAAAAAGTAATAGAACATAAACCCCCCCACCCACATAAATTTCTGGTTAAAACGAACATCCCGGTGTCATGGATCTGGTTAGGATTTGACACAATCCTAGTCGTTAGCCCGTATAGTGTGGTGGTTAACCCAAGCGTGGATTGAAGCGCGAGTAGGTAGGATTGCCACGCGATTTGAACTAAGAACTCTCTCACGCAAAGAGCAAGGATTCCCACAAGAACCCGCGTTCTAACAGACACACACTCAATCGAAGAGATGAACCAAGTAACTGGAGTACTCACAGTTGACGCTGAAATAAATCGGAGATGGGCCAGGTTGATTCAATGACTAAGCGTTGCGAGTCCTTGTGTCGGTCACGTAAACGGAGTGCGCGTGACACCCGGTAGTAACTATGGCTGCCTGATCTGCAATCCATGCCCAATCATGATGCATCATAGTATGGTATAGAATCGAATCGTTGACATGATCGTAACTGAATTGAATTGAGAGACCAGTGAAGGATCACACTTCTAAAGTGAACGCAATTTGCCATTCAACAAGCAAAATAATGTAAAGTCATTATTGTCAGCTTAGCTGTATAATCCAATACAGTGATGCAGTAAAGGTCCAGTTGCTAATTGAGAAGGTTTCCTCTACCAGCGTCCTGACAGAGATCGACGAGGTGCATCAGAACATGGGCTACTGTCCGCAGTTCGACGCCATCAACGACCTGTTGACGGGGCGAGAGCACCTGGAGTTTTACGCCATCCTCAGAGGCGTCCCGGAAAAAGAAGTTTGCGAGGTGAGAGGGAAAAAAATGACGCACTGAGATCATTACTTGTCAGAGAGAAAGACTCGTTGTTGAAAGTGTTTTTAATCATGAATCCGACGGCTGTCTCAGGTGGCAGAGTGGGGCATCCGTAAGCTGGGCCTGGTGAAGTACGTGGACAAAGCGGCCGGCAGCTACAGCGGCGGAAACATGCGCAAACTCTCCACGGCCATGGCTCTGATCGGCGGCCCGCCTGTGGTCTTCTTGGTGAGCGCAGACACGATAGACGTTGTGAATAGTGGCCAAAAAGAACGTGATTTTGCATAGTGTTGATGAGATATTATTATATTACATTGCAATAAACAAAGCTTAGGAAATTCTGGAAAATTTGGGAATAATTGAAATAAATCCATAACCGGCCCTGAAGATGTTCCACTTTTAAAAAATCGAGATTCCTTTACTGGGGTTATGTATAAAATCTTGAATCATGTAAACTGGATGAAAAGATTATCTTCTGCCGCCTCTAATCTGGCAGCTACTCTGTTTCACAGGACGAACCCACCACAGGAATGGACCCCAAAGCCCGCCGAGCTCTGTGGAACTGCATCCTCAGCATTATTAAGGAGGGACGATCCGTCGTTCTCACCTCACACAGGTGAGAGAAAAGGAGAGATAATATGCAGGTGTAGGTTAATCGAGTGTGTGTATCCCAGCCCTGGTCCGGAAATGTTTGGCCGAATCAAAACTGCCAGAATTTTTCACATTCGCTTTCTGATTTTTATAAACTCATGCAAAATACTGATTTTACCCAATGTTCATTGCTTTCTCTCTCTCTCTAGTATGGAGGAGTGTGAGGCTCTCTGTACTCGCATGGCCATCATGGTGAACGGCCGGTTCCGATGCCTGGGCAGTGTCCAGCACTTAAAGAACAGGTGGGGCGGAATGCGCACAAAACTGCCACTAGTGGCAAATGTATTTGCCGGTGATTTGCCAAAAAGAATTTGCCAGTAATGGCAAACTTGTAGCGAACTTCTGATGACAAATTCAGCAGGTGCATAAGTTTTCCACAAAGTTTGCCACAAGTTTGCCGCAAGTTTGCCACAAACCTAATTTGCCAGTGAAGATATGATCTTGCTGCAAAAAAGTTTCACGGCAAATGTTTGCCAGAAGCCTACAGTTTTTGTAAGGGAAAGTAAGGGTGAGGTCAGAATATGAATACTTAATTAACAAAACAGAAACAAACGAAACAACTGGACGATGCCTTAACCCAAGGAGGCAAAGATCATTCAGGAACAAAGACATCGATCAACATAAATCACCACAGCATTTGAGAGAGATTAAGGACTGATGCCTCCCAACATTATCTTTAAAATACAACACAAAGGATTCCACTGCCAGAAGCACAGTACGAACAGATGCAAGAACAAGATGAAAGGAGAGTGAGAGAGGCTTAAATACAGTCTAACGCAGAACAGGTGTAGTGCATTAGGGCACATGAAACTGAGGGAGGACAGGAAAGATGGAAAATGGCTACTACTGCAGACAACACATGAATTTAAGATTTCCTTTTACCAAGTTTAAGGTTACTTTATTCACCTTTTCCAAAAAAAAACTCACATCCCAGCGTTTTGACATAGGCATTGACATTGACATTGGCAAGACATAGGTTGAACATTGAAAATAAAACCTTAATCAGGGTTCCCACAGGTCCTTGAAATCCTTGAAAGTTTGTGAATCTGAACAAGGCCCTGGAAAGTTTTTGAAAACAGGCATAAAAAGACATCGTCCTTGAAAGTCCTAGAATATTTTTGGGGAATTGAAATTTCATGGATGACGACTGCTGTTAACATGTTATTATTTTTCTACCACAAGTTTGTTTAAATCTATGCCTACACTGACTTTTAATTTGCGAAAGTTTTGACGGGTTTCGTCTGCCCGTGCGCAGGTTTGGTGATGGCTACACCATCATACTCCGCGTTGCCGGGGCCGACCCACGGCTGGAGCCCGTAATGGAATTTATAGAGCGGGAGCTGCCGGGTAGCACCCTGAAGGAGAAGCACAGAAACATGCTGCAGTACCAGCTGCCTTCCTCACACTCCTCCCTGGCACGGATCTTCAGCATCCTCGCCAAGAACAAAGAAGAGCTTCTCATCGAGGACTATTCAGTGTCTCAAACCACACTAGACCAAGTAAGAGAGTCACTTCTCAATATTAGGTTATTGGCTGAAAATGTGCAGATTGTAGTCTGACGTTTAAAAGAGGGACTGAAAATAATTTTTAAAGCTGGGAAAAATTTGGAGTAGCTGTAACAAGACAGTGCATTTTTAATAAATTCTGCTCGGTCTGGTGGGTCTAGAATCAAGATGCTCAAAGATGTTCTTTTTGGTGAAGAGTAAAATTGCTTTTATCTAGATAAATTTTATCTAGAAATAAAGTAGGAATATAGAATATAGTTAAATACAATGCTTTTTGGTGTTTTATTATACTATTTTCTATTTTACTAATTTCTTTATTATGTTCAAATTTTATTTGTAGAAAAGCTCATGAAAAAGGTTGTTATCATTGGAAAGTTGTAATGTATTACTAGTTTCAAAATGTATTTTTGTGTTTTGTATTTTGACCTTAAGTAATATATATTTTTTGCTGTAAGTGAAATGTTATTTTTTCCCATTCACATAAAGTTCAATGTTTTTTTCTTAGGTATTTGTCAATTTCGCCAAGGACCAAAGTGATGAGGACCACTTAAAGGACATTACGTTACAAAAGAGCGATGCCGTGGTGGACTTTTCTCAACTCAACACTTTCCTCATGGACACAAAAGCCAAGGAGACAATGGTGTGACCAACCAGACCTTGCCACCAACAGATGTGCTGACATCTGATTTTAACAGACTATAGTGTCATTTTTTTCATACTGTTTTTTTAGTTATGTTTTCGTTGTATTATTATTACTTTTCAGTGAAGTGTGTGCCCGGAAGAGGGCGTTTGGACCTAATGCACACTACTGAAGCGAAACTCAATGCAAATCAATGCAAAAACAAATGAGATGGAGTGACGTCCATTGTGACACCGACGAGGAGGAGCCCGGTGCCCCCTGGCGGTGGCGCCACATTAACTTGAAGCTAACCGATCCCTTGTAGTTTTGCTGCACCGCTTCAGTCAGACTGCCACCACGAATTGCAATTCAGGGTTGGACTATTTTACTCATTCAAGTGCAGGCTTGAGGGCCTATTGAGAGTCCTCGGCAATCCTTTTGTCCTAAACTCTCAAAAAGATTTATTTTTCAATCGCAAATTTTGCTAACGTTGTCCACTGCCAATCAGTGAGGCGGCCCGTCTTGATTGGTTGACTGATGGGGGTCAACACTCCACGAACGGACGAAACCAAGACCAGCTGTTACAAGGAACAAAGATTGAGAAGGTTGAGACACCAGGAAACAGATGCAGGGATCTTTGACGATCGTGTTGCATGCTTTGTAAAAACTCTGCAGGGGGGACGCACTGCCCCGTGTGAGCGAAAGCATGTTCTTTATTCCAGTTCCGATAGTGATACTTTAGTGTGCTGCTGTTGTGTTTTTCAAGAGATTTTTTTCCCAAAACAGTGGTTGCCTTCCTTCAGCGTAATAAGGGTGAGATCTGTAGGGGGATCGGTGACTTCTGAGAGTTGTTTTTCTATAAAATTCAGCTAAAAAGATAAAAACAAAAACAGATGAGGGCCTATAACTAGATACTGTATAAATGTCTTGATGCATCATCCGTGCCAAAAGTGGTCCCAGGTGGGGACTGCCATTCTGCCAAGGCAAGCCAAGCTAACAAGTAGGCCTCACACCGTTTTTTTCGTGGTGTTACTATTGAGTACATTGCACCATTGTGTTCTAATGTGCTGTGCTCAGTGATTTGTTGTGCAGTAGTGTACGCCACATCCATCGCTTGTTTTTTGTTCTTCTTCAATGCAGAGTTTTGCTTTCAGATTAAATTTGGAAACGTCTAATCAACATATGAAGAACTCAGGATCATCTCCCTCCTCGGGTTTACTTTGTGGCTTGACGTAGGCTCTTTGTTACTTTTCTAATGGTTCAAACCACTCTTGGTATCATTTAGTCTCACTTTAGAGGTGTTGCAAGTCGTTGCTTGCCTAAAACGTGACCAAACCTGAGAAAGAGCCACTCGTAAACAATTCGCCAATTAGAGGTGCTTTATTACAGAGAAATTATCTTGCTAAAAAATACATTAAATCCCCACTGCCCATTGTGTGATACAGAAAAGTTATAATACTTGGAATTCAGTTTCTGTTTCTATGTAGAGAGTAGACTATCCTCTTTGGTCCAACATTTATAAGCACTTTATAATGGTCTTTGTTGAACTGCTTTGTTCTGGACATTCAAACGTTTTAAAAGGTCATACGCAGGACGCTCTTTGTTTAACAAGATTAAAAGACCGTAGTCTGAAATGCCTCACCATGGTCATTTTGTGTTAAATTATGTGTTTACATTTGAAGTATTAAAATGCTATTTTAGTCTCTTTTATGTACAATCTGTACTTAAAAAAATAAAAAGACTGCAATTGTTCTTGTTGTGTGTTTCTTAAAATACTATGTATTTTTTTTTTAAATAAGAGTGACAACCATGATACATTTTAGTAGAATACTACTTATATAGTAGATATTATTCTCAAAAAGAATTTGTGTATATAAGTAATTAACTGCTTAGTCCAAACATAAAAGGTCAACTCATCCACATTTTCACTTTGAATGCAGGTTTTCTTTTCATAGTGATTCTAATCTAAATGTCTTCTGAAAACAAATAAACATTAGTGGGAAAAATCACTAAGAAAACATGGAAGTTTACTCAGTGATTTAAGGCCTCCAAGCTTCTGAAAGCTTTTTGAAGAAATTCATGAAATTAATATGTACAAAGTCTTAAGAAGTTTACACTACAGGAGGGGTTTTCAAACGATGGTTCGCTCCGGTAACGCAGGTGGTCCAGATTCACTATTAATATCACTTTTTTTCATTTTTTTCATAATATCAAATTTTTTTCATTTTTTTTTTGAGCATCTACATGAATAATAAATGTAATGCTAATATTAAAAATTGAAAAATATATAATTTTTAAAAATTATTTTCTGCATTTTAAATCACCCTAGAGAAGAAGGGACTTATATTGCCATCAGTTTGCCATTGGCGGTCATTGCAGCCACCCACATGACTTTTTCAGTAAAATATAATAACTACAACAATTTATTTCCCATTTCATATATACTTAGATGTTTCTCTGCTCTCCACTGCATCCTTATTCAGTACAGACAAACTGTGTGGGCCACAGACTGCTTTTCAAGATTCAAGATTCTTTATTTGTCACATAATGCAGCAAAATGTATTCTGAACCGCTCTTTCTGACTTTGCAACTGTAAAAAAAGTTAAAAGTAGAACAAGGAATAAAAGTTAAAACATTTAAAGTCTATAAATGCTAAAAATATAAGAGAAAAAAAATAGTATATTTAATGTTAAACTTAAAAAAAGCCCTGCAATAAAGAATTGATGCAAATATCACAGAGTAAGTGCTGGACACATGCTGAAGCATTAAGTTCTCATGCACCTCGTGTAATTGTGAAGAAAACTCTAATGAAAATGAATGATGACACTAGTCACAGAGAATATCTAAAATCCCAAATCAAGAAGCAAACAATACTAAATAAATAAATAAATAAAACTCAGAAACCACACCATGCAGACACAGACAACACTGTCGACACTTAACAAAGAAACAATGAATGCGAAGGGCTATTTAGCAGAAAGAGGCCTAGTACTCAGGAGAGCTTGATCTGGTAATCAAGAGTCGCTGTTAAGACCTGGATCGGAGTTTTGGGAGTGGAGTTCTAAGAAGAGTGGAAAGGCTCCATTACAGAATCAAGCTGAAATTTTTACCTACTAATTAAAAGTGACAGGTTAAACAAAACATTAAACATAGACAAAAAACCTTGCACCATGATGTTGTTTCAGTAAGCAGCAGGTGCAGCATTTTTGAGAGCTGGATTTTAAATCACCATAGAGAAGAGGCGACTTGTGTTGCCATCAGTTGGCCATTGGCGGTCACTGCAGCCACCCACATGACTTTTTAAATAAAATATAATAATTACAATTATTTATTTCCCATTTCACATCTACTTGGATGTTACTCTGCTCTTCACTGTGTCCTTATTCAGTATAGACTTTGCAGTGCCTTAATACCTTATTTATTCTAAAATTTTTTAACAGAACCAACACAGTGACTTTAGCATCCTGTAAATATTACTCATTAAACACAAAATAGAATGCTTCTCAAAGTGGCACAAGTTTGGTATTTCCATTAAATGTTAATTAGCAAATCAGTTGGAGCAGGTTAGCTGCATAAATGCCAGAAATTCCAAGTAATCACTTGACACACATCTCTTAACTTCATGTTCAACTAGGGTTGCCACCTGGGTCTGACAAAAAAACTGGACATTCTGCCAACCCGATCAAATTCACGCATCTGACATTCAGTGACATTCTGACAGCCCATTAAAAAGAAGGCCAATCTTCATAAAGCCGGGACAGGTGGCAACCCTATATTCAACTCTGATTTGATTTGCACTTGTACTACTCATATGAGTCAAAGTCAAAGACAAAGTAAACTTTATTGTCATCTCTGCTATATACTGTACAGATACATAGAGAGACGAGACGACGTGGCTCTAGGTTATTTTCAGTGCAGAGAACAAAGAACAACAGAACAGAGAACAAATAGGCAGTGGCACAAATAGGCACATGGAATAAACAATAAGTAAGTAGAAATACAAAATATACATTAAAAAATATACATTTTAAACTAGACAAGGAGTTTTAAATATAATTTGAAACTAGAAATAGAAATAGAGGTAGAATTGAGAAAAGTCAGGATGCAGTATTACCTACAGGTGGAAATTGACATTTACACTGGATGTGCAAAAGGTAGAAGGTTATAATATGACAAATACCTTATCTGGACTATTTATACGTACAATGTTCAGTGTATGTGCAAACATGCAAACATTTATACAAGCAGTGTACAATGTTTGTGCAAATAAGTGGTGGCAGTGCTGTGTTGTGACAACAGTTATTGAGGAGGAGATAGTCCATATAGCAGCATGTGCATCATAGCGACGGTGATGTGTAAAGTAAAGCGCAGTGGTGCAACAGAATCAGTTACTTCACAGTCCAGGTGTGTGTGGGGGGGGGAGTGTGATGGCTGGGAGTGTATTCAAAAGTCTGATGGCTTGTGGGAAAAAACTATCACGCATCCTGAAGGATCGAGACCTGATGCTGCAATAGCGTCTACCGGATGGGAGGAGTGTAAAGAGTCCGTGTGAAGGGTGTGAGGGGTTGAGCACGATGCAGGAGGCCCTTCTGATGCAGCGCTTGTAGAAGATGTCCTGCAGCGGCGAAAGAGACGCTCCGATGTAGTTTCTGTATTTAACCTCCTTGAATTGTTTTATTCACTGCGAAGATTTGTGAGTTTCTTGTAGCTTGCATACTGAATGCTCATTGTTCTTTGAATATAACAGAAAATTCTGATCTGAGATTTTTTATGTCTTTTTATTTTAATGTTTTGGAGTCTCATTGCTTATTTGCTTTAGTTTTTCAACCTTGTTATTGAACTCCTAAGAGTTGAACTTGTCATTTGAATGAATATTTAATTTCTATAGCACTTCTCCAGACAACTAAAGTGCTTTATTGAGGAATGCTTCTACACATCTTTAGGCACCTATAATGCTAGAGTAGCCATTCTGCACAGCACACTCACCACACATCAGATGCAGCAGGAGATAATTGATGATTTAGGGACCGATTTGGAAGGGTAATGATGGGTCAGGATAGAAGAATTCTATCCAAACTCTTAGACAGATGCTCAGAGATCTTTAATGACCTCAGAGAGTCAGAACCTTCATTTTTACAGCACCGTGCTCCAGAAAATTGCATGTGGGCACCTTTGCTTTTTCATAGGACACAAAGTCATAATATATACAGTTTAGAAGTCAAGTTCAGTATTGTGATTGTCTAATTTAACGATTTAATCTTTAGTATATAATAAAATTGCACATCAGTAAGGGAAAAGTGGTTGACACTTACTATATGTATTATAGGGGCAGTTGGTGGTATAACGGTAGGGTGTTCGCCCCGTGATCAGAAGGTCGCAGGTTTGAATCCAGGGTCAGTAAAGTTACCACTGAAGTACTCATGAGCAAGGTACCGTCACCAAGCACTGCTCCCCGGGCACTGCCCTTGTTAGCTGCCCACTGCTCCTTCACAGATGGGTCAAATGCAGAGCTCACATTTCATTGTGGTGTGTTCACAATGACCAAAGAATCACACACTTTCACTCTCTATAGTGACTAACACATTTAAGTATAACAGTTGTTAAAACACTACTCATTTTTAGGTCGTGCTGCTTCGAAGGATAAAGGATTTTCAAGACAAATATACTGCAGCAAAACAAACTAAAATACATCTTGGTTTATTAGAGAATTTGAAGGGAGTTTGTGGATTACAATCATAAATGCAGGTACATAGCTCATGTCAAAAAGTTACAACAAAAAGAACATTACAACAATCTCACATAGTTACAGGCATTAACAAAGTGTGACAAGATATTGGTCCTGTTATCTTAACAAATGTTTACAGGATGTTTGTCTCTTAACCCAGGGCTGATCAGAGGATACAGTGAACCTTTGGCTTTTACACCGTTAAAAGTGTAGAGATGTAATTTAACATCAACATTATAAAAGGACAGAGTGTGTTGATCGCAGTCTAAAAACACTCCTACACATGTGAGAGTCTCACTAGCATCTGGTAGTGGTACTGGTACTGGGTGATCTTTAATATAAACTCCTTTTTCCTTTTCATAACCCAGAACCCAGAATCCATTCTTTGGTACTAATGGAACATTATGCTTTCTTTCAGCTGTGTCACTCGCTACCCCAACATACCAGGAGAGTTTCTGTTGAGGTCTACCTCCCACCTTCACCTCCCAATAATGTTTCCCACTGCTAAAGTGCTCTTTACACAGAGTAAAGATTTTATATTCTTCATGATCAGGATCCTTTTGTAGATGCCTGCAGATCACTCTCTTCCCTTCATGTGTTCTGTGTAAGACTGCTGGAGTTTCCTCTGGGTCTATAGTGATTTTCACTGCAGAAAGGAATGAGAATGGTTTATAATCTTATAGAACATGAATACAGTTGTGTTGAGCTGTGTTAAAACTGAGTTCAGTTCTTACCTTTGTATTGTGTCACCTGGTCCAAATCTAATGAAATAAAATATGCCACAATGATTCGTGCTTGTTAAAAAGGACATGTTCATATGTAGTTTACTCAGTAACACTAAGTTATCAAAAGTTACTCAGAATTGTAATAGTATATATCTGTATATCTATAGTATATTTTCTAGCACAGCCCTGATGAAATATATACGTGTATACGTGTTTTATAATAAAATATTTTTCACATTTTAGTTTTTCTCTTATTAAGGTGTGTATTATACCTGCTGGGGTATAAGTGGGGTCTTCTGTGTTCTCATGCTGCAGATTCTGACTGGACTCTAATGAACAATAAACACTTGTTTACACAGAAGAGTTTAGATCCACCTGTTAATACAGTCTGATCAACTTGAGATTTATTTTTGCTTCTGCTCATTTTTCTCTAGAGGGGGAAAGTTCAGTGTTTATTTTCTGACTGGAATAGCTACTAGTCATCATTTAGGCCAGTTTTATGACACAATTCTAGAAAAGCATTGTAGGATAACTAGCATTATAGGATAACTCTATGTTTTAGCTTCATTAACATATACAATATGTTATGTACAATAAGGGCATTTAACCCTTTCACTTGAGTGCACAATCTCAAGGTTTTTGACTTAGTAGCTCAAAAATCATGCCTTTATGCAAAAATGTTTTGTTTGTGTAGCAAGGTACCCTCAGCTTTTTGTCTTACTGGTTCATGTTACTTGTAATTTACCATGTTCAATACATGAAATAAACATGAAATAATTTCAGATCATCTCCAAAAGTGCACTCTCTCTTAGCGTGTAATAAGTGTGTGTTATTTTACCAGTATTACAGATTCATAAAACTAAGTAGTTCATATATGGGGCAGCATGGGGGTGCAGTGGTTAGCGCTGCAGCCTCACAGTGAGAAGGTCCTGGGTTCGAGCCCCGGGTCGGCTGTAGGGTCTTCCCGTGTGGAGTTTGCATGCTCTCCCTGTGCTTGTGTGGGTTTCCTCCGGGTACTCCGGTTTTCCCACAGTCCAAAGATATGCATTATAGGTCAATTGGTGACTCTAAATGGGCCCCGTAAGGTGTGATTGTGTGAGTGTGTGCTCTGCGGTGTGCTGGCGCCTGCCCAGGGTTGGTCCCCGCATTGCGCCCGTAAGTTCCCGGGATAGGTGCCGGTTTGATTGGTATTAAGCAGTTCGGAAAATGAATGAATGTTCATATATGATGAGATGATTTTTCTAACAGTAAAATGTGTTGTTACCTGCAGTTTGCGGGCATGAGGTTGGGTTTTCAGTAGAGGCATTATCTTCTATCTGAGCATTTTCTGTAAAAGTAGAAAAACTTAACATATTTGTTCTCTTTTGAATTACCTGGAGGTGGAATTGCTCCTGATGATTCTGTTGATTTCAGCTGATCAGGATCTAATGGTACAAGCATACAGAATAATAGGAATTACTGCTGTATTGCTATATTATATTTAAATTAAGCACATTTTTACAGTTTTTTGGAATAAACAATTATTTTAACATAATGGATTTTTAAGATTGTGCTGAGACTCTATTGCACTAATATTTTTACAATATATAGCAGCCACAGAGCAGAATACCTGGAACTAATGGTCGTTTCATTCTTATTTTAGAAGATTGATCCTTTGATTGATTTTGTGTTGTGAAGGAAAATTTTAATTGTCCACCTTAAAGTGTAATTCCAAAGTGTAATCTCTTAGTTATTGGAATATGCTGTTGGTTAGGGGTTCTGTTAAGGTTTAAACCTTATGGATGGTCCTAGGTTAGTTAAGCAAGTTTCTTGTTTATCTAGTCTGGCAGTAGATAAGAATAAGTGCGCAATAGATAAGCAGGAATGTTGACCTACTAAGGACCCTTTGTTTTACCCCCTGAGACAGCGTATAGATTACTAGTTGTAGAGGTGCAAATCAGACTCTCTCTCAGACACTCACTGAGGTGCATGAGACAGACTCCCCTCCCCTTTTGTTACAACTGGAGACTCTTGATGTTTGTCCATATTTCTGACTTCTGAGTTTAACTACAGGTGGCTAAGAGAAAAATTCACCACAGTGTATTGTCAACTGCAGATACAGAAAAAAATACCAGCTGAAATATGTAAGACAACTGTTTGTATATAAAAGTGCAAAGTCACTTCTCTCTTTCAGCCTAATTAGGTGAATTGGTGCAAATACTCTCAAGCAGATCAGCCACTAAGTTGAGAACAGACACATTTTTAAAATATTCTGTTTAACATGACAAATGCAGCGAACAGTCTGTTAGCCCTCAGAGTGCATGAAGAGTTTAGAGGGGTTTAGACTCACTTGTTGATTCAGTCAGATGTGGTTGAACTGGAGGCTGAGATTTATTCTGCTCTTCTTCATGCTCAGGGTGAGAGTGCAGACTGTTGGTTTCTGATGTCAGAAAATAAAAGAAATAACCAGTTTTGTATTGATCTAAAACTGGTAAAACTTTGCCAGATACGTGATAGCAGACGTGTGGTACAGTGCCATAGATTTTCATGTAGTGACCCAAATGTTGTGCATGAAATGATATATTTAATACAACTCAATTAATAAACCTCAACTGATCACATTTCAAATGGTCCACAAATCTCATGTCTCTCTCGTGTACTTCCCGGGTCTGGTCTCTAGTCGTCGCTATTTCTCCTCCGTTTGTCTGCATATTTATGGTGGATTATTTTGAACATTTGTATGTTGTATTTTGTGGGGCATGAAAAGCTGTGCTTTGGTAAATATGCCACACTAAGCATGAACTTGTCCACTATCATAGTTTTACACTTGGAGTTATCTAGTTTTGGAGAATTCTCTGTGGCTAAAATGACTTACTGTTGGTATAAAAGCCATGTTAAAGCTGATATATATTATAAATATTTGCACCAACTAAACTTTGCTTCTTGAATGTGTTGTTTGAGTGTTTCATACCTCTGTACTCCATCTACAACCCATACCAGACTGAATCACATCGTACTTAGACAGGGGACGTTTGACCCACCTGTTGGTACATTCTGATTTGGTGTTGTATTCAAGGGGGCAAGTTTAGTGGGGGCAAGTTTAGTGGCTTAACTTCTGAGAAGAGGGAGCAAAATCATTACTGCTGTTCTAGGTTTACTGAAATGTGATAGTTGTTGGTCATCATTTATCCCAGTGTTGATGGGGAAGTGAAGTTTTAAAACCTCTAATGAACAATAAACACTTGTTTACACAAAAGAGTTTAGATCCACCTGTTAATACAGTCTGATCAACATGAGATTTATTTTTCTTCTGCTCATTTTTCTCTAGAGAAGGCACGTTCAGTGGTTTATTGTCTGGCTGGAAAAGCTACTAGTCATCATTTAGGCCAGTTTTATGCCACAGTTCCAGAAAAGCATTGTAGGATAACTAGCATTATAGGATAACTCTATGTTTTAGCTTCATTAACATATACAATATTTGTCAGGGGTTGACATTTAACCCTTTCACTTGAGTGGATAATCTCAAGGTTTTTGACTTAATAGCTCATAAATCATGCCTTCATGCAAAAATGTTTTGTCTGTGTAGCAAGGTACCCGCAGCTTTTTGTCTTACTTGTTCATGTTACCTGTAATTTACCATGTTCAATACATGAAATAAATATGAAATAATTTCGGATCATCTCCAAAAGTGCACTCTTAAAGTGTGATAAGTGTGTGTTTTTTTTTACCAGTATTACTGAATAAAAAAACTAGTCAGTCAGTCATTAGCTGAACCGCTTAATCCTAACTGGGGTCGCAGGGGAACCGGAGCCTATACCAGGAACTTGCGGGCACAGGCGGGGAACAAACCTGTGCAGGCGCCAACACACCGCAGGGCACACACACTCACACAATCACACACACATTTACGCCTTATGGAGGCCAATTTAGAGTCACCAATTAACCTATATTGCATGCCTTTGGACCGTGGGAGGAAACCGGAGCACCCGGAGGAAACCCACGTGAACACGGGAAGAGCATGCAAACTCCACACAGAAAGGCCCTGTGGCCGTCCCCGGGGTTCGAATCCAGGACCTTCGTTGCTGTGAGGCAGCAGCGCTAACCGCTGCGCCACCGTGCCGCGGTGTAAAGTTAAATGAACTATATAACTATTATTGTTCATATATGATGAGATATTTTTTTCTAACAGTAAAATGTGTTATTATCTGCAGTTTGAGGGCATGAGGTTGGGTTTTTAGTAAAGGCTTTAGCTTCTATCTGAGCATTTTCTGTAAAAATAGAAATAACAGTTATAGGTGGCATGAATAAATTTAACATATTTGCTCTCTTTCAAATTACCTGGAACTGAATTTGCTCCTGATGATTCTGTTGATTTCAGCTGATCAGGACCTAATGGTACACGCATACAGAATAATAGGAATTACTGCTTCATCTGCAAGTTATATTTAAACTAACCACATTTTCACAGCCTTTTGCAATAAACAATTATTATTTTAACATCATGAATTTTTAAGATTGTGCTGAGACTCTATTGCACTAATATTTTTACAATATATAGCAGCCTCAGAGCAGAATTTTTGAATGGTGGATTATTTTGAATGTTTATGTTGGATTTTTCAGGGCATAAAAAGCTGTGCTTTGGTAAATATGCCAGACTAAGCATGAACTTGTCCACTATCATAGTTTTACACTTGGAGTTATCTAGTTTTGGAGGACTCTCTGATGGTCGTTTCATTATTTTAGAAGATTGATCCTTTGATTGTTTTTGTGGATTGTCAACTGCAGATACAGAAAAAATACCAGCTGAAATATGTAAGACAACTGTTTGTATATAAAAGTGCAAAGTCACTTCTCTCTTTCAGCCTAATTAGATGAATTGGTGCAAATACTCTCAAGCAGATCAGTTATTAAGTTGAGATCAGACACGTTTTTAAAACATTCTGTTAAACATGACAATAGCAGTGATCAGTTTGTTAGCCCTCAGAGTGCAGGAAGAGTTTAGAGGGGTTTAGACTCACCTGTTGATTCAGTCAGATGAGGTTGAACTGGAGCCTGAGATTTATTCTGCTCACCTTCATGCTCAGGGTGAGAGTGCGGACTGTTGGTTTCTGATGTCAGAAAATAAAAGAATTAACCAGTTTTGAACTGATCTATTTGTAAGACTAACCAGATTTTTCTGTGATAGCACTAGAGACATGTTTTATTACAAACATTTCCATTAGCAAATCCCTCATTATACTGTATCGTGATTAGAATATCTGATATGTAATATTTTCTGGAAAGTATGTATTTAATACATTTATGCACAGTGCCATTTTCAGGTAGTGACTCAAATGTCGTGCATGAAATGATATACTACAACTCAATTAATAAACCTCAACTGATCACATTTCAAATGGTCCACAAATCTCATGCATCTCTGGTGTACTTCCCGGGTCTGGTCTCTAGTCGTCACTATTTATCCTCTGTTTGTCTGCATATTTATGGTGGATTATTTTGAATGTTTATGTTGGATTTTTCAGGGCATAAAAAGCTGTGCTTTGGTAAATATGCCAGACTAAGCATGAACTTGTCCACTATCATAGTTTTACACTTGGAGTTTTGGAGGATTCTCTGTGGCTAAAATGACTCACTGTTGGTATAAAAGCCATGTTACAGCTGATATATATTATAAATATTTGCACCAACTAAACTTTGCTTTTTGAATGTGTTGTTTGAGTGTTTCACTCGATCTACTAACCCATACCAGACTGAATCACATCGTGTTTAGACAGGGGAGGTTTGACCCACCTGTTAGTACATTCTGATTAGGTGGTGTATTCCGTTTTTGCTCATCTTCTTTAACAGGGGGCAAGCTTAGTGGCTTGTCTTTTGAGGACAAAAAGCAAAATCATTACTGCTGTTCTAGGTTTACTAAAATCTGATAGTTGTTGGTCGTCATTTATCTCAGTGTTGATGGGGAAGTGAAGTTTTAAGACCTCATTAAACAGACCAACACTTGTGAATGTTTAAGCACACCTGTGTTACTTTTTAATAGAAACTCATTCAAAGTGCTGTACTAAAGGCAATGATTTCATTCTGCAGTTATTGTTTTCTGTTCAGCCTGGTTTTTTAAACACATTCTCATCACATGAGTGCCATGTTTCCTTTTAACATGCTCTAATGCATATTTACCCGCGGCTACTGCTGGATTCTTCCTTGTTGCAGAGTTGACCAGTTTGTCAGATGATTTCATTTGATCTGTGCTCACAAAAAGAAAACCACTAACAGTATTAGTGAGTAATCTATAACCCTGTCGCATTCAGTAAGCAATTATTTTGCTCTAATGTTAAGTCATCATATCTAAACAACAGCATTAGACTGTATGATGTATTTCATTTGAGTAACATTCCTCTACAACAGCACACATTTACCTGCAGCTGGTGCAATGTTCACCTTTGTCTCAGTATGATGATCCTTATTTGTACAAAGTAGGCTCTGGTTCTCCAGCTCTGTTCCATTTTTCAGTTCAGTTTCTAGTAACAAGAAGCAGTTAATACTATTATTAGAATTATTATACATAACCATTTTCTGTTATAATATATGTCGTTATTTACGGAGAAGAGATACATCAATAAACTGGATTTTATTCCAGCATCACCTTCTATATGTTCAGTCCTTTTCCTCTTAGAACCCAGCAAACCTACAACACAGATATAAATAAGTTATGTTAATAATATACTGTATATAGATCTTTTCCAAGCCAAAAAATCCCCACATGATAAATTTGCTGATTAAATAAGAGTTAAGCTATGATAAAACATTCAGTGTTCTGTGATGGCATGAAAATAATGATAATTTTCAAACTGTATTATTATTTTTTCATATTTTTTATAAGTGAGAACTATTATTTGTATTTAAATATGTTATATGAAAACATATAAATATGTTAAATATGAAATATGTTTGTGTACCTTTTCTTTGTAGCAACACTACAATTCCTACGATACACAGCAGCCAAAGCACTAGAATTGCAATGAAGGCTCCTTTCCACCCATGGGCAGATTCAGAATCTGCATAGAAAAAAAGTTATGATGCTTCTACTTTTACTCTAGGAGTGATTCCACAGTGTAACAGGAAAATATTAACACAAAACTAGAAATGTAAAGCTCCCCTCCAAGACAAATGCTGATTTCTGTATTTGGATCTGAATTTCAGTCCTCTTATACGGAAAAAGTCCACATCATTCCAGTTGTCCCTTTTTTCAGATAACTAAACCCTGTTTTTACTGGGTATGTAGTGTGTCACCTGTGGGAGTGTGTGGCAGGACTCTGCTTTCTCTCCATTCTTGAGAAGCAGACAAACCCACAGAGCAGGACAGCCACTCAGACTCAGACGGAGGGACGACCAGCCAAGAGCTCACACTCAGCAAGCCATTAGAATCTACAGGAGAGCGGGAAGGGGAGATGCAAGACAAGAAGGATAGCAGCAAGAAAAGGGAGGAATGGAATGGGAGTGACCGAGAGACTAAACAGTAACATGACATACCAATGTAAACCCAGATAGTTTCTATCCACCAAATGATAGTTCTGTTGTCTTTAAGCTTCCCTTCAATTTTACAAGATTTCTGAGCCACAGGTTGTAGGTTATTAACTTTTAATATATTTGTGAAATTATAAACTATGTACACAAAATATATTACTGCTTATACTGAGGAGTTTTACCAGGAGTAGATTTTTGGTTAAGGAGTTTCAGGTCCCGCCCCTCACTGTCTTTCCAGTTGATTGACGGTTTGGGTAGCCAACCACGGGACTCACAGGAGACTTTCACCCGCCCTTCTTCCACCTCAGACATGGACAGGACAGGAATGGAACCCACAGCTGTGAGAAAGAGTGAGAGAGGCAATATTAGACTCTACATTACTACATTACATCACAGCAACTATTAAACTTGCGTGCTTGACTAGACTTTCTATAGGTTTAGGTTCAAGGACGTTTCACTTCTCATCTGAACAGTGCAAAAATAACCACTGCGGCCACTGTACAATCAAACCTGGTCCCTTCTGTTTCTTTTTAACAGATCATACTACATTTAAAAGTTGCACTAGTCCAATGAACAAGGCTTACCTCTCAAATCAAGGCTCAATGAAGCTTTGTCATACCAGTTTTTACTGCTGACATGGCACATGTACATCCCACGATCATCCATTTTGATGTTCTTCAGTTCCAGAGAGACATTGCCCTTCTTTATGTCTCCCACTAATGACACTCTTCCCTTGTACTGTGGGTCTACTTTGCTCTCCAACACCTGTCTGTTCTTATACAGGAGAACTGAAGTGTCATCCTTTGTGGGACGGTACCAGTGCACCTCTAAATCTGTGGCATTTAAGTTTTTTGTAAGAGTGCAGATCAGAGTCGTTGTGCCTCCAAGCAGACCTGAGACTTGAGCTTGAGGAACCGATACGGAGAAGGAATCTGGAGGGCGAAATCAGAATGAAATTATTAGTCTGTCTGGTAAAACTGTCTGATTGTTATTGATCCCTTTTCAAATGCAATGTAATCAAACATAACCTTTACAACCATAAACAGGCAAAGGTATTGTGACCCAGCTCTTAAACAGTGATTCAAAATCAAGGTATTGCAAAGATGCTTTGCAATATCAGTTAATTTTTTTCTCTGATAGATATTTCATAGTCAACCGTAAGTGATATTATTGCAAAGTGGAAAAGTTTAGCAAAAGAAAGTCCATTGACCAACATTATGAGTTCACTATGTGTTCATAGGTAAAAGTCGCCAACGACTCAGTAAGTGAGTTTCAATCCTGTTCTGGCGCCTCAGCACAAAAAATGGACCAAGAACCTTCACTTGTAAGGATTATAGAGCGAGGCAGCTACACGCAAGCTTCACATCTTTAAGCACAGTGCCAAGCACTGAATGGAGTGGTGAAAGGTAGCTACCACTGGAAATGTGTTCTTTGGAGGGACGAATCTCGCTTCACTGTCTGCATGTCTGATGGGCAGGTTTGGCAGATGCTAGAAGAACATTGCCTGTTTGACTGTAATGCACAAATTTTAAAGTTTGTTAGATGAAAGATAACAGTAAAGGGCTGTTAGGGGTCGGGCTAAGTCCCTTAGTTCCAGGGAAAGGAAAACTTAATTTCAGTAGACCAAGACATTTTGGACACTTCTATTCTTTCAGTTTTGTTTGGTGAAGGCCCCTCTGTTCCAGCTTGACTGCCCATATGCATCAATTAGAATCCATAAAGACACTGTTAAAGAACAACACCAGTCTGAACAACAACTAGACATTTAGAAGCACACCTCATCAAACATCCTGACCTCACAAATTCCAATGCCCATAAAATTATTCCATATAGTGTAGATGAAGTGTAGAATAAACTCACCAGAATCACAAATGATAATTGGGATCAGACACAGCCAAATCCAGATCATCACCATTGCTGTTAATAAGAAGAATGGATTGGACTGGATTGGATTGAATGCATTTTATGAAAGTTTAGCGTGTATATGAATGACAGCTAGGCAAAGTTCACATATATACTTATATACTTTATATTCCCTACACTTGTGTTCAAAACAGATGATAAGAAGTAATTGTTTTAAAGACTGTTTATTTAGAAAAAATAAAACACAGTCTTTCGACCTGTTGCATTTACAGAAGTGAATTGGCACAATACTTAAAATGTTATTAACGGACTAAATTTATATGTATGAAATATTTTAGGAATATAAAAACCCATGGACTATTCTACAACAATTTAAGAGTGTTCTGGTGATCTAACAAATAACTTCATTATTTATTTACTGTTAAATCACTGAAGCTGGAGTGTTTTGTGTGTTACTCTGAATTTAAATCGCGCACTTTGACGACGGTCCCTTGCCCTTTCTTTAGTAAATATATTACAAATTGATGGATTTAAACAAGTAAACACTAGATTAAAGTCTTGGGAATGACCAGCACTAAAACTTTGCCAATTTAGGCATGATATTAGTCATATTTTTTCCCTTATGAAAGTCAAGCTGACCGAGCGGGACACGCCAGACAAGAACTTCAGGTAATCAGGTGATGTCCCGCGCGCCACAATAAGTAAATTAATCTGTAAACGTAAACTTCTGATAAGTTATCTTAAGATTAACTATGTATTACATGTTTCTTCTAAATATGTCGCGTAAACGTATGCATACTGCATGTCTTCCTGTACGCTTGCTCACATTTAGCCTACTTTCTGCTTTTTTACCTGAAGCGACAAAAAATTAGACAGGACTCAAAAGTACCTGGACTCACGGCATTGGACGCTACCTCCCCCATCTGCCGTGTTTTCATTCTGAAACAGCAAATGTCTACATTAACCGATAAAACTTCATTTTCTTCATAATTAATCCATTAAAAGATGTCGTCGAAAAACACAGTAAGGTTAAAGAGTAAAGAGGGTCAGCTACACATTAACAGATACTTTCGCTTTTCATACTGGAGGCGGGCCAACCTAACAAAAGGAGCTGCCATTCCACAAATAGGATTTTTTTTGTTTAAAATTTAAATCAATAAATATCATATAACCATTTAATGCAACATACAAAGCACACAGACTCGAAGGACTGGCCATGACTTGCGGAGCAGATGCATTATAATCTCTTTTATTTTGCACATTTGTCCAAGATAAACAGTAAACCGTGTAACTGATTTACAACCATGATTACAAATAGCAAAATAGCTGTACTAAAACAACTATAAATTAAAAAAACACAAAATAAAAATCATTAGGCAAACTATTAGGGAGTTATAGGTGCATACTGGGGTCGGCAGGCTTAAATAAGCACAGACACGGGTGTAAACACATCAGTTGCCCTCCTGTGGACAAACCGAGGATTGTGTGTGTGAGGGGTGACTGTCAGACATACAGTCCTCGGTTTGGCCACAGGTGCTTAAGAAAGAATGAATTAAAAATCTTTCGTTTCCAGTCGTGAATATATTGTGAGTGAACAATTCTTACAGCGGACGCAGTCGTGAGTTGACTGTATGGTTACACCCCTAGTACATCTCACAACGCTTAACATTACATATTTCACCTTATATATATTAAAACACTTTGAATATGTGTATAAACTATATATTTTGACATACTTCTATTTCTGAAGTAGTGCTGGCAAAAATGAGACTATGTTTTAAACATTGTCTCTATGAATTACAAACCACAGCTGGTGACGTAACGATAAGGTGTTGCCCCGTGATCAGAAGGCCGCAGGTTCGAATCCAGGGCCGGTAAAGTTACAACTGAGGTACTCGTGAGCAAGGTACTGTCCTCAAGCACTGCTCCCAGGCTCACATTTCATTGTGGTGCACTGTGTGTTCACAGTGACAAATAATAACTCACTTTAAATGAGATACTGTATGTATTCATATATTTTATTGAACTGCCCAAAAATGGCCAACTATCAACAGTGTTTGATTAAGCAAAGAATGACCGTTATCAGCCTGATATTGAGTGTCTAACAGATCAGTAATATATATATTTGTAATACAAGTAATACATTTAATAAAAGACCCAAATTCAGTGGAACACACTACTGGGAGATTTTTTTAAAATCATCAATGAATTGATCTTTACCTTTTGATATATGTTTAAACAAGAAAACACTAAAACATCCAAAAAAAAATAAAAAGAAGAGAAAACATGGACCTATACAAGTTTCCCCTCCACCAAAGATTTTATCTTTAAAGACAGAATCCATAGCAAAAAAAAACAACTAGACAAAAGTAAAAATGATGAACAACTTGAGATTTATGTTTATTTAAGTTGCTCGGGCGTTAATGTGGGTTCACCATTAACACTGTTTTTGGCCTCTTTCCCACAACTGTCCTCAGTGTGGTTCAGAGACTTGCCGCTCTTCCGGTTGACCTGGCGGGGGTCGTCACCCCGGACGCTAGTGTCGATGCGGGACAGCGTGCACATGCTGCTCTGGTTGCGAGGGTTGAGGCGGGCGGTGCGTAACTCCAGCTCGTCATAGCTCGATACTTGGATGAAAGGACACCAGCGGAAGGCCCTTTTGAAGCCAGCTCGGAATCTAAAATGCACAGCAAGTGGTCAGTATGACAAAAACGTGTGTGTGTTCATGTTGGCATAACACAAGCACATGTTTGTGTGTACATGTGTCATGCATTTTATGCATTCATGCACACATGAATGCATAAATGAAAAACACAAATCACATGTGTGTTTGTATGTACATGTGTAAGAATGAGGCTGAGACTTTACCTGCTGTTGAGACAGCAGTAGATAATGGGGTTGTACATGGTGGAGCTCATGGCCAGCCAAAGCACTGACAGATAGACCTGCTGAATGGACTTTAGTTTGATCAGCTGCTTATTTAGGCCAGTCACAATGAAGTACACATGATATGGCAACCAGCAAAGGGCAAAGGTCACCACCACCACAATCATCATCTTCACCACCTGCACCAACAGAGAAAAGTTACATTTGCGACAGTTAGTAAATGCTCTAATCCATTGTGACTTGCCTTTCCTAAATACAGCGACAGTCTTCCTGCAATTTGGAGTTAAGGGTCTCTGGTTCAGGAGTCCAATTGTAGTGTAGGCAGAATAAAGCAAGAGTTGACCCTCTGACCTCATGACCGCTAACCACTAGTATTTCATGAACTGACGTTTTAAAAAGCAATAAAATGTTTGTGCTAGCTGTTTTTATACACCTTTGGCAGTGGGTCTGAATGAGACGCCTTAATTCAATGGATTACAATTACAATGAATAAAATGGGAATCTGTCTCAATGTTCAAGTTCAAGTCAAAGGTGGATTTAAAACTCCACATAAAGGACTAATCCCAGTTTCTTGTAGTAGACTGCTACTTTGTACTGGCTTATACCCCAGATCTATCAGTCCCAGAGCTCAAAATCTTAAATTAAGGTTTCTGGGGAAACTTAACGCAAAATCATCATGTAGTCCAAAGATCAGGATTACCTTGTTGTGTTTGAAATGTGTTAAGGAGTGCTAGACTAATCCATCCAGCTATTTCTTCCAAGAGGATTGAGAACAAAGCCATTTTCTGTTTTATTTTCAAGCCTCTATTTTCATCTCACATTATTACAAATAGAGATGGAAATAGTTTTTAGAAGAGAATTTCAAAGAAGAACAGGTGATGGTAAAAGATTCTTCACATACCTGCTAAAAGCTACATATTCATGAATCGTGACCATCTCTAAAGAAAGATTTAGCTAAAAATAAACATTTATTCTAATATTAATAATCCCTAACCTCTTCAATGACGTTAAACTCTCTGTACAACTGTGCCCTAAGCTTGCCCTCTCTCTCTCTCTCTCTGTGCTTTTACTTCATGAGCCTTGATTTTTCTCCTTCATCCTCTCTATACGATCCTCTTTTCTCCAATTAGTCTCTGGTTATACAAAGATGGTGGTTTATAAATGCTCGATGTTCGCCCCTAAGCTTACTTTACCTCCTTTGTTGTTCATGACAGGGACATAAAGGCTAGCCAAAGCTTCGCAAATGACCTCATTAACCTCTTATTAATAAGACAAAACGCTTTGGGTAGCGTCGTCATTGTTTGAGTTTGGGGTTAGTTTACAGTTTGACTTTTACTGGGGTGATTTGGACCCAAGACGGAGTTTGTTGTAATTGAATAAGAAAAAAAAAGGGTCAATGGAGTCTCGCTTTAGCTTTGAGATTGACGGCTACACAAAGGCTGGAAAGGTTAGTGGTGACGCAGCCTCTGCGGTGGGGGGCAGGAGCACAGGCGGTTTGGGTAGTAGGGGAGAATTCGCCCTTTCGAACTGATTGCAGACTTGTTTTGATCTGGGGTGGAGAAGCATGTTTGGAGGAGCTGGCTCGGGATTGGCGTGAAAGTACAAACTCTGAGAGAAAGGCAGGCAAACGTGCCCTGCCAGGTGGACACCACAGGGAAGTCATTTTGGGAAATCGAATGGCGTGTTATGATAGTTCATCACCTGTCTTTGATCAGCTTTTAGACAAACCACACACACCTTTAAAAACATAATTAGAGGTTCATTAGCTTTTGATTACCAGGCTCATGAGTGCCATCAGCTGGAATAAAGGAGAGAATTAGTACATGCAAGGACTGAATGAGAGTTTCTAGAGCTCAAATAGGAGCCCCAGTGTTAGAAATCAGAAACTAAATATGATACTAATCAGCACATTATCTGTGGAAGGGAACAGTTTACGGAAAACCATACTTATGTAAATTGTCCTTAATTAATTCTGGGTTCATTAGTGTTCCACTGCATCAGTGAGGCTAATGTTGATGACTTTGTGTGTGATGTGATTAGGAATACACTGCACACTTGGGTTAATAGCCTAGCTTTTATTATCTTGTGTTAGCTGTTTAGCTCCAGGGCAAAAGTAAAGAAAAGCCTATATTTCACGTTTGAGGAAATTTTAAAGCTGTCAAATTTACAAAGAAACATGTGCCTAAATTCTGATTTATTAGCTCCACACTGCAGATATAAGGCTGTTAATAATATGCTAATGAATAATGAGAGCTTGATACCTTGATACCAGCGCTGGCATTGAGGTACTAGCCTAGCTTTTATTTCTTAAATTTATGTTAGCTTTATAACTTCAGTGCTGATATAGAGAAGTTCTAATATCTCAATTTCATAACTGATGAACATTTGGTTTCTAAATTCTGATTCATTAGTTTTGCGCTGCAGTTATAAGGTTAATCTTTGCTAACAAATAACGAGAGTTTATAAGGACTGAATTAGCGTCACAACTTCAAATCTGTGTCAGCTGTATAACTTCAAGGTGAAAATGAAGAAAAAAACAAATGTCTTGAATGTATTTTAAGTTTTAACAAAATGAACGTCTTAGATTTTGCCAAGAAAACATTTCAGGATTCTTGTGACCCTTGTGTTTCATTGTATTGTTACATTGTATTAATGTAAGTCGATGTATCGTTACACCCCTAGTCTCCAGTGTGACCAAAATCTCATTTCCCGATATGTAATTTCATATCCAAATAACGATATATTACATTTGCTGTAAATTCAGTGTAACTTTCGAGAGCAAAATCTTGTGTCTGTGTGCTCTGAACACGCACTCAAAACACTCTGTGTGCTCATATGGAACAATTTGCTTATATTTTTATGCAGCTGACAGTAAAACACCCATTTCTTCTGCTGTTTTATTACTTAATGCAGTTGTTTGTGGCGCTCTAACATTGCCTCTTTTTATGTCATTGAAAACTACTGCAATGTAGATACAGTATATACTTAATATGAATTATACTTTACCGTACAGCCCTAGCTCCTGCTCCTGCCCCTTTTTGCTTATTGTTTTTATCTCTTCTCTCACTCCTCCCTCTCTTAGCGTTTCGGCCAAGAGTTTTTCTTTTCATTTTTATAGATATGCCCTGACATGCAGTGAATTCCAGCCAGAGATACGTATCTATGTCTTTATATACTAGAACAAAGATCCTCCTGAACCTTTTCGTATCACTGCATCAGAAGGAATGGCTTGTGAAAAGGTGTGTTAACGAATTCCCTAATCCAATGCAATCCTGCCGTAATCTCTGTATCTGAAATAGCAGTGGATTACGAAAGAGGATGACATTTGCAAAAATGATCTCCTTTGTCCTAGAATAACATTTGATATGGAAGCATTTTGTGTATTTGTATGTGTATTTTGAAGCTCTCAGCTGGGATGATAAATAACATTAATCTGTCCAGAAACAACCCTAACCCTGGAACAATAATAATAGTTTTCTTTCACACTCTTGTACACAAATTTGCTGCAGGTTTGATTATTAAAATAAGCCAGGAAAGAATGAATTGAGACAAGAATGGAAGGTCACTGAGTGAAAGATCCTGAACACACTCAGCTCTTGCTTTGGCACCATTAACTTCTATCTACCCATGTATCTAGTAACCCACCCTGTTCCAGTGGGCATGAGTCCGGAGCAGAAATATTTAAATCCCCCAGCGGAGCCTACCTTCCTCTTGGCACGTAGCTGGCCGTGATAATTGTCTGATGAGTCTCCAGGGATCTCGCCGCCCCACAGCGTCACCCCTACGATGGTGTAGGTGATCCCCATCACCACCAGGGGCAGTACATAAACTAACACAGTCACGATGATGTGATACCTGTGCGTGCCATCAAAATGGTCAGTTTCAATCTGGATGTCAATCATTCAGACATTTTCTTAATTAAAACCAAAAACCAAAACCCAGAAAACTTTCTTCTCCATCATTAGTTTGAGAAAACAAATAGCGAGTCATTTAAAATTTTGGGGTCTCACAGCTTGCATTCCAAAAAACCCCCCAAAAACAAAAAATGAGAAATCAGGAAATGAATCTTTAATTGTTTTGATTTTGGAAATGGATATTTAAAAAGAACACGTTTTCATGGTCTTGGTTTTTGGAATTTATTTTATTAGTTTTGACATTTTCAGAAACAGCGGCTAATGAGTTTTAAAAAAAGACAAATACAACCAAAACCTGTGAAAGAGACCTTCTCCAATTCGCGCAAAAAGCAACCCTAAAAGCAGAGCCCGAAACATGGATCAAAGTTCATAGCTAACAGATGGAAAAAGATGACACAAAAGATCAAAGCCTGCTCTTTTAAGAAGCAAGAATGTCTACAAATTCACTGCATTATACCACTGTGAGCTTTAGTCTTTTATCCTGACTTACTCCATTACTTCTTAAGAAGAGCTTCTTCTACTGATTGTGATTAAACATTTTTTTCTTTGAAGGCCTCTTTCTGTTCATCACAAATCCATCAGATTTAGGGACCATTAACAAGAGCACATAAAGGCAAAGTGACATTAGCTACTCACATAAACGAATCCTCCCCGGGTCTTGGCCAGGCCACATAGCAGAGGGTTCTCCTGGCCAGGGTTTTAGTGGTGGAGTAGAAACAGAGAGGGAAGGCCAAAACCACTGCCAAACACCAGATGCAGATGATCACCACTTTAGTGGCTGTGGCTGACAACCTGGGCTTCAGCGGATGGATAATAGCCATGTACCTGCCATGGAAACAGCTGTAAGAATTTACCTCTGCACTGCTGTTTTTACCACTGGACAGTAGGATAATGCAGTCAGAATGGAGAGAAGCCATGTTTATCAATTCCGTGAGTCATTTTGGGCCATTTGGAACCACTAGCAGTGGTTAGTATACAATACAATATGTTAAGATGGGCGGCACGGTGGCGCAGTGGTTAGCACTGCCGCCTCACAGTTTGCATGCTTTTCCCGTGTTTGCGTGGGTTTCCTCCGGGTGCTCCGGTTTCCTCCCAGTCCAAAGGCATGCACTATAGGTTAATTGGCGACTCTAAATTAGCCCCCGTAAGGTGTGAGTGTGTGTGTGCCCTGCAGTGTGTTGGTGCCTGCCCAGGGTTGTTCCCCGCCTTGTGCCCGAAAGCTCCTGGTATAGGCTCCGGTCCCCCCGCGACCCCAGTTGGGAATAAGTGGTGCAGATAATGAATGAATATATTAAGATACATATATGACAAGTATATTAATTTCCCCTTATTTTTTCCCACATGGGAAAATAAGGGCTACCTGTTCATTACCTGAAATATTAAGAAATAGAATGGAAATAGAATGGAAGCTATTAGGGTCAGTTTTCTTCCTCTCAATAGAAAAGCACACAACGTTATCATACAAGGTAAAGGCTCACCTGGAGGCACAAGATAAATCAAAAGGACTTCTTCCATACTGTCTGCATTATAACGCTGATCCAATATCACCAGTACAAAGTATGGTTTACTCTAGTCCTAAGTGCCACTGTGTCCAAAGAATCCAACATTCCACCAAGAGTTCATTTAGGCAATGTATTTGTGCAACATATGGACTGGATGGAAGGATTTTAATGAATCGTTTAAAAATAGTTAAAGTAATAATAATTTAAGTAAGTCAAGCATCGTTCTGGGTCTTGGGGCGTATCCTACACACAGTCCTCATTGTAACTAAAGCCTGTCTCCTGCTTAGGATCTTTAAAACCAGATGCAGTGACGGACTTGTACTTCTTGCACACACTGAGAAGTTGCTTGAATGGTTGATCTTGCCGTGGTTTATTTCTTCACAAAACATCGCTAAAAAGTGCATTTTTCTTTTCTGTTTTCTTGTTATGTAAAATCTAGAAAAGTAGTTAAAGCATAAACTTTTGCCCTACCTAAGGGCACTTAAGTTTATATGCGCTTTTTGCCTTTTTTATTTATTTATGCCCATTATGTAAAGTTTCTTCTGTGCAGTTTGTCCCAATAATTCAATATAAGAACATAAGAACATCAATCAGTAAAAAACGGCACAAATATAAATAGGGACTTATTTTTGTGCAAAAACACAATAGTGTATGTAATAGTGTATAATAGTGTACACATATAGTTTATGGACATTAGGTCCAAAATGATTATTCAGTGGTCATACGCAAGATGTTTTTACAGCTCTACCTGTCCACGGCGATGGCGGTCATGGAGTAGATGCTGGCGAAAACCGAGGTGACTGGGAAGAAGTTGTGGAATTTGCAGTAAGACTCTCCGAAGTACCACTCGCCGTGCGCCGCGTACACGAAGTTAATCAGCGTGTTGAAGGCGGCCATGGAGGCGTCGGAAAAGGCCAGGTTGAGCAAGAAGTAGTTGGTGACGGTGCGCATCCGCTTGTGCGCCAAAATGATCCACATGACGACGAGGTTCCCGAACACGGCCACCGCCAGGATCGAGCTGTAAGCCACCGACCAGAGCGCCACACGCCACGGCGGCTGCACGAACTGGCTGGTGAAGTTGCGCGTAACGTTTGAGCCGCTTTGCGTCGCTGCCATTTCTCCTTTTCAGTAAATTCCTTGTTTGTCTGTTTCGGTGCGGGACTAACACAAGAAGGTGGTGGAAGGTGGGTGGTAGAGGAGGAGCACGCGTTTCGGCATCTTTGTAACTGGAGGTAACCAGGTAAAAGACGAGAGGAATGACCGTTTGTCTGATGCAAACGAGACTTAGGCGCGCGCGCGCTCTCTCGCTCTCTCTCTTCCACACACACACACACGACACACATATACGTTTTATTACTATATATATATATATATATATATATATATATATATATATATATATATATATATATATATATATATATATAAACTCATGGCCTTCTTTACGCGCAAAGTATAACTTAACTGGACACTAATTAAATACACATTAATGACCCTAGTATGCTAATGCTAGTAGCCTTTACACGTTTGCCTCAAGATGCCAGGAGAGAGGGAGTTGTGATGTTTTATTGTCATTTTGTGGACAGTCATAAATACAGCTCTTTCTTCATGAAAGCATTTATTCCCTATGAGGACCGGTGTTCTCACAATTTACTACAAATTAGTCAAAACACAAGTTTTCCTATGTGAGATACCTCCATTGACTCCTGTAGCAACTACATATAAATAAAGTACAGAGCACCCTAACCTCAATAGGGACCTCAATAGAAAGTCTTTTGACTCTTAAAAGTTTTTTTCAGTGAAGTAAAATTTTTCTAAGGAGTAGTTCTTGTATACACTGTCCTTAAAGGCCATAAGGCCCTGACAAATCTCAAGTTTTCCTGTCATTTCTGAAACAATCAGTTCCTTACAATATAAAATAAAACCTGATCTGACGCACAATATTGAAATTCATATGAAATTATGTTTCTACTTTGAGATCATATAGTATTTTCTACTTCTTGGATGCTTGTATGCTTGTATGCGAAGGAGACAGCGTCATGGTAACATATAGAATTATGCATTGACTGCATACTTACTATGGAGGTCCATGTGCAGTTGTACGTTTCCTGTATGTATGTGTTTTCACTGTTTATATTTCAGCACTGTGCTTAAAACAGGGCACAAATCTACACCAAATTTCCCACACAAACCAGCAGCAACTTTTGATGCAGCAATTTTGAGAGACCATATTGCTCTATCCTGTGACAGATGTTACACAACAAAGCAAAAGAACAATAATATTAGCACAACATCATGACAACAAGATGTCTTCTGGTTGACAGTAAGCAAAAATATTTTTTTGCTTGGAAACTTTTATGGATCTCCATCATTCCAGAACTGATTATGTGATCTATCAATCTATTGACTCAATTCCGCTGGCTAGATTTGTGTGCAAATATCATTCCATGTAATTTCCCTGGAGTTTTGCACCCCAGGTTCTTAGAAACATGATTTGTTTTTTACAATGACTGGTAATTAACTTTTGCAACATGTGAAATATAGTTATTTATTAGAAAGCTCAACACGATATGGGAATATTTCCACTGTGGGTGTGCATTCAGCGGTTAACTGAACACAGAAATGCCATGATGCACTCCCTCGTTACGCCTCCTGGGTTCAGGTGGCTAAGTGCCTTTCATCCTCCAGCACTTTATAATTCTCTTGATGCTTCCGCAGGTGTCTAAACACAGGGAGGGTCTCGTTTCTCCCCTTAACTCTGCCTGGGGGCAACACTGTAATTAAACAGGATTAAACACTGCCACCACTGCCCTTAATTAGTCAGATCTCCCTGCCACTACCACTCACGGCATCCATCCAAGGTGTGTGGTTGTGTGTCAGTGTTTTGGATGTGGGGAAATCAGATCCTGTAAACGAAAAGACATTCTTATAGAGCCTTATTTCAACCTTTTGGTCCATTGATGTTTGTTTTATCACACACTCTTGTTCTGAACAATGTGCATTTGGAGAAACTTGGAGTTAAGTGCCTAGAACAGGGATTCAGTGGTGGTAATGTTGGAGGTAGGATACTGAGAGAATCCATCCCACAACCTCTTGGTATTACCACCACTAGGCTACTACCACCTTTATTGCAGGGCTGGAGTCAAATCTTTCTAAAAAGTCAGAGTCGGAATTGGTTTTATTGGCCATGTAAGGTAATGCTTACAAAAGGAATTTGACTTGACATTCTGCTTCAATACAGTTCAACAATTATCATCAAATAAAATGTATTGGAAATACAAGTATAATGTAAAAACAAAACCTGTCTGCAAATAGTAAATATATGCTCTTAATATTTATGCAGCTGACTGTAAACCAAATGAGACAGATTTAAAAATGAATAGTGAGTGGTTGTACAATTTTCAACATGTGTAAAATTGGACATACTAAACTTATGAATTGGAATATGAAATATGAATTGGAACCAAAACTGGAATACAGTCCAAGACATACTATGTAATGAATTACAGTTTCACCATGTGTTTAAGGCAGACATTTACATTAGACAGTATTATGAAGTATCTTTTTACATAGGCATGTAATGTTATTCTGGTGGAGCTCTACATAATCTGTCATTGAGCAGGACCAAAGCAATTGGAGTCGGGTGGAAACCTGATATTGTGTTAAAATGACCACCACGACCCTTTCAAATCAGGCCTCCTAATCGCCCTCATTTCTGACCTGCGAATTGCCCCCTAACCCTTCATTACCACAGCTAATGTGCAGTGATTGTACTGGTGCAGAATAGCTGCTGGAAAATCATCCAGCAAACACGGGGAGAGCATGCAAACTCCACACAGAAAGACCCTACAGCTGTCCCTGGGGTTCGAATCCAGGACCTTCTTGCTGTGAGGCGGCAGCGCTAACCACTGCACCACCGTGCCACCCTGTACCTAGAATATACAACATTATTTGATTCATTTATTGAGTCATGAATTTAACATGGACAAAGTGTTAACATTTAATTTTTAAGGAATTAACTCTGCAATGGCAAATTAAATGTAGATTTTTTATGATGAGTGAGTGAGTACTTGTCATTGAACTCACCACAGCACAGCAGACAGTGCAACACAATGAAAGGTTACCTTGGTATCTGACCCATCCGTGAAGGAGCAAAGGGCAGTTGACATGCAGCGTCTAAGGAGCAGTACTTGGGGACGGCAATTTGCTCATGAGTACCTCAGTGACATTTTACCAGTCCAGGGCACGGGGCAGACTTCATAACTGTTATGCTACCAACTCTTTTTCAGGTACCAAAAGAGCATGAAGCTGTAAAAACAGAGTTAAAAACACCAGACTACACCTTGAAACAAATACAACAGTCTTAAGCAGAATCATACACAAACGGAACTCATCACACAGACAAACTGGGTTGGGAAGACAAGCACCAGAAATTTGGGGAATGAGCTTGTTAGCTGGATCAGCAAGAGGATGACAGTGCAGGACAACTTAAATTGCTTTTTCTAAACACCAAAAAAACTACTGGCCATCTTACAAATGTTATAGTCATAACTATGTAGAACATGTCTAACCCAATACTGGATTTGTTTTGAAATTCCAGATAGGGGCCTTTTTTTTTGTACAAATACCTTCGACTGATCTTTTTGGGAGTGTTTTTACTCAACAACTTCACCTATTCCATGAAATTCCATTTTTTCTTCAACTACAAACCAGCAGTCTACCGTTCTGCTTATTAACACTCCATTTGATGCAGTCATCTCCTGCATAACAGCTACTTGAAACTCTCGCATTGGTGCCATTTTCCCTCTCCCGTTAATCATCTTTCTTTTCCTCAAGTGTGTTTTTCTGTTCCCCATGACTGAGCTAAATTGCTCCTTTCAATCATCGGGCTGGAGTGGCTAGGTCAGTCCCTGGGGAGATAGAAAATGCAAGTGAGGCTCTACTGCAAGAGCTCTACTTGCCATCAAGGCCAACAATGGACCTGCACCTCTCTACTTACCAGTAAGCCATGTCACGTCTTGTCCTCTCAGAGTGTCAAGGATGGCTTGTCTCGACCACCTGCTTATTTACAGATGTCCTGCATCAAGACTCTTCTCAGTTCTTGCTCTCGCTAGCAGAACTGCTGTGTCCCCTGTTGTCTTAAAATCTCATCTGAAGACGCACATCTTCTAGTAGAGGTGTTGGAATTTCTCACCATCAATTTTATTCAATTTTGCATGGAACTCTTAATCAGCTGCACTTCCTTTGAATTTCTTAGAGTAACGTAGCCTGAAGCAGATCCTGCCTTTTATGTTTTTTTTCAGATGGTGATTATGAGACAGCCCACATCTCCCATGTCATCTCAACCTTTTGGCATTCTTTGTACTTTGGATGCACTCATCTCTAAAATAAAATCGCTCTCACCAAATACATTTTTGGACATGCATTTATTATGTCCGACCTTCCTTTTTAAAAAAATCTGCCGCGGGCTTCTTTTGCGCAAGTCGCAAACGATCCTGTTAATGGAGTAACATTCCACCATCTTTATCTGCAGACTTGTTCACTTTCAGACTGAACACATAATTGCGAGATACAATCCGTTTGTTTGGTACAGTGATGTTCATTTTAGGTTCTTTTTATGGTCTAATGGCACTCTAGGGTCACACATTTTTAGACAAACATGTTCATCTTTGGGATGACTGGGTGGAATTATGGATGATAAAGATCAAGTGTCCAGTTGTGCTCCTTAGAACAAGCAGTAGAGGGCAGTAGAGCTATGGTGTTTTGTATTAGATTCAGTACTGACTTTAATGTCAGGTCACTAAAAAAACATGGCCAAATAATTTACCCAAGAACTGCATGTGTAAGTGTAAGAACATGCATCTAATATGTACTTCACTTGCGTGTGTGTGTGTGTGTGTGTGTATGGGTTTTGTAAGTCTAGTCATCCTGTGTGATCTGCTTAATTGGATTAAATGTCCTATTTGTGTCTGTCTCTTGCAGTTCCTTTCCCAGTGCTAGAAGAATGAAAAACGAAGAGGCTGGAAAAGATGAATTCAGAGGTATGAACAATTTTGTAAATCTCTTTTTAGTCTTCACAGGCTAACACTTTAAATGTGTGTACTGGCTTACTGCATTTTTGTATCTTCTTTATATAACTCATTATAAAGATGCTTAAATACTATACCATTTACTATAATTTATTATATTCACAAAGTAATATCAAGTCATTATTTATGTATATATTAAGTTAATTGTCATTGCATATTCAGGTCATACATAAAGTGATACCTTTAAAATATCTTAAGTAAATTTATTAAGGAATTATAGATTTAAGATTACAGGTAGTTGATGTAAGGGGATATTTGAGTGGTTGTATGTCTTTTAACTAGCATCCATGAATAAATCATCTAAATTTTGAAATATTGTTAAGAGTTTTATATTTTAGGGGATTTGAGTTTTCTAGTATATTTATTTCAAGCAGATGTGCGCTTCTTCTAGTAAACATGATCAGTCTTTGAGAGACTTTAACTGGATTAATTCTCAAGCTTGGAATCTGTACATTATGTTAAAATACTTTCTTTTTTGGTCTATAATTAATACAGAAGAGTCTACTGCTCGCTTTCTTTGCTTCCAGCATTTGCATGACTCAGCACTATATGGAGTGTTGTCTGCCTTTTTTTCAAAATGCTTTCGCCATCTCCTTAAACCTGCTCCTGGTTAGGTTCTGGTTTGAAAGGGAAGAATCTGAGCTGGGGTCAGCGAAAAAGGGCAGCTTCCAAGCGGAGTATGCTGACGGAAAAGAAGAAGAAGAAGAAGAGAGAGAGAGAGTGTGTGTTACACTTACAGTATGCGGCTGAAATCTGAACCAGGGCGGTGGCAGAACAAGGAAGAACACTAGAGAAGAGGAAAAGGAGGAAATACTCGCTCAATATAGTCCCGCCCTGCTTGTGTGTATGTCTGTGTGCCAGTTAACGGGCCTGCTTAGTGTGCATGCGTTGTGTGTGTGTATATGTATGTGTGTGGGACAAAGTTGACAGTCTGGTTAGTGTGCATGAATGCATGTGTGTAAAGAGAAAGGTCAGAATGGTATAGAGTGTTACACCGTAAGTGTGCAGAAGCAAGAAGCATGTGTGTGGGTGTACGTTTGCTTAGATAAACAAGTTTAGCAGGCTAGCTTCTAAAACAGGTCCGTGTTTACCAGCTCTGTAGCTACTCTACGTGTGCCCTTTGGTCACAAGTCGCTCTGGGTTGAAAGGTTTTCATCCGACTTGGGCAACTTCAAGAGTTTGCAAGGAACGACAGCAAGACAGAAGACGGGAAGATTCTCTCTCCAGCTGTGGATGGTAGGACTTTACAGTGCTTCCCTTTCACTTTATGCATGTCAAGTACAGTTTAGTAAAACTCATGATCTATTTGGACTTCTTTGTAAGCCAAACACTCAAAATTATGCAGCAGAAGCCAAATGTTTGCTTCTGTTCGAGAAACTCTTCAAATTTGCACAAGCAAAAGTGCAGTTTCCATCATTTTAAGAGGATTTTTAACCCCTTAAGCTTTATTCTATTAATAAATATTGGCATAATAGTCTTGAACTCAGTTTCTCAAATTGACTTTATCTCAAACTAAGGGTGGACTTTAGAAGCAACACTGTGACCTTAGCAGAAGGGAACCAGTTCTTGCTGGTTCATCATTTTTAGACAGATTAAACATTAATAATGTTCTTATATTTTCAATCTGAGGTCCAGCAGTTATGTAAATAAGTAACAGACTCCTGTCCTCAAAGCCATATACACAGAAACACAGTTAAGCCACTGATAGCACTAGGGGTGTTGAAAAAAATCACAAAACTGATGCGGTGCAGAGGAGGACCTTTCTTTGAGTATCTTCATGAATAATGAATTTAATGCATACAGCCACATAGTGGGCCGCAGACTACTGATTAGTCTGAGTGGTGGTCCTGGGAACAGAACCAGTTGGAAACCTGATCCTGAACTAGAGAGTGAGAGCAACACAAATCTGTACAATGAGAGAAATTGTGGCTGCTGACCAATAACAAAGGCAAAACATTAAAAACATTAAAGCATTTATCAACTTTACAGACTAACATCTTAATTCTTTTGTGCTGTTAGATGGAGCTAGTTACGCTACCAGCACTACGTCGGATGGCAGTTTGTGGAGGAACGCACGGCAACGAGATGACTGGAGTTTACATGGTTGAGGAGCTGGAGAGACAGAGCAGAGAGAAGGGTGAAGCTGCGTTGCCCATTTCTCTCACCACAGTGCTGTCCAACCCGCGGGCCGTCAAAGAGTGCTGTAGATACGTGGACAAAGACCTCAATCGCTGCTTCACCAGCGCCATCCTCAGGTCAGGAGGGGGATTGTGCATTGCAAAGGATAAGTCTTGATTCCAACTCTTTAAGATTTTCTCATTTATTTCCAGGAACATAGCATGTAAACCAGGTATAGCTTTAATAATGACTATGTTTATCAGCCCCGGGGACAAACAATATTGAAAATCTCTCCTGTTAATTTTAGAGAGGTTTTGACCACTTAGTGGCCTAGCCTGCATAATAGAGTCCGTGTGTTTTCTCTTTAGGAGCTTGTAGATACTCTTACAAAAATGTTTCCGTCAAACAGTTGCCGTCAACCTTTGGCAATGTTGCCGCAAATTTGCAGCAAGGTCATATTTTCACATGCAAATTGGGTTTGTGGCAAACTTTGTGGAAAACCTATGCACCAGGCAAAATTTGTCATCAGAAGTTTGGCATTACTGGTAAATTGTTTTGGCAAATCACTGGCAAATAAATTTGCTGCTAGTGACAATTTGTCATTGTTGCCAGAACATTGCCGCAGCCTCCTATTCTGGCAGCCTCCACTGTTTGCCACAAATTAACCACAAGTTTGCTGCAAACCTGTCACAAAAATTTTGTTTTTGTAAGGGTAGCACTGCTGCTGCCGTGACCATCGAAACTTTGCACACAAAAGTTGTTCCTAGGACTTTGATGCACCTACATACAGTCAAGGCGTTGGTTCTTTGGAAACTTTTATAAGGAACCGTTGGTGGCGTAACAGTAGGATGTTCACCCCATGATCAGAAGGTCGCAGGTTCGAATCCAGGGCCGATAAAGTTACCACTGAGCAAGGTACCATCCCCAAGCACTGCTCCCCGGGTGCTTCTTAGCTGCCCACTGCTCCTTCACGGAGGGGTTAAATGCAGAGGTCACATTTCGTTGTGGTGCACTGTGTGCTGTGGTGTGTTCACAATGACAAAAAATCACTCCCTTTCAATCCTCAGAGCTTGTGATTTGTAAAGCTTCTTTGTGACCATGTCTGTTCTCTTTCGGTTACTTTCTCTCTCTCAGCTCTTCCGTCACAGACGCTACTCCTTATGAAGTACTGAGAGCCAAGGAGCTCAATTCTCTTTTGGGTCCTAAAGGGACGGAAGATGCCATAGATGTGATCTGTGACCTTCACAACACCACTGCTAACATGGGCCTTACAGTCATTGAGTACACGTACACTGACTGGATTTGCCTGCATATCTATAAACACTTGCAGGTAAGAAGAAACAATCAATGCATTGTGCACAAATCAGTCGCCCAAGTTCTAAACTGGTTACCGTGTCCAAGCACGGCTTCCTCTGTGCTTTCCACATCAGCAGCCCACAGGTTCTACATACAGTAGATGGGATAAATGCAGATGTGCATGATGTGCTGTTCTGTGTAGAGTTCTGCACAATTACCTTTTTGTGTACATTTGTGTGTGAGACAGGCAAAAATTACCAAAGTGCCAGTGAGATTGATCCTACTTAATATACCTCTCGGTGATGCTTATTCTCTGGAGTCAGTATCAAAGCATGGCTTTGGTAAGCATGGACTTCCTAAAATGCATTTTGCATAACATGGAACCATATGAAATATAGCCTGACAGGTGGTTTTGTGGCTCCACAGCATTAGAGGTTGGGCCGCAGCCACAAGGTGTGGTCAGGGCAGACATCTTTAATATTGTGAAAGAGGCTGTTGACATCCTTCTGGACTGGATCAAACACTTTAACTCAGGTAAGTTATTTACTTGTTGACATTACGAGGAGACGTGGACTAGGTAATCCATGTGACACTGAGAAGGTATAAGCCTGGACAGTGTAATGTGTGGTGAGTGTACTGGGGCAGAATGACTGTTGTAGCATCATCCAGGTAGAGCTGCACTGGCTCTGGTTGAAGTAGATAAAATGTATCTGTAAAGTGCTCAAGGAGCTACAAAGTGATTCTCAACCTTCTTTTGCACTGCAATCCAATATTTCACCATACCAACCTAACCCGGTTGAGAACTGCTGGTTTAGAAAAGTCCTATATTAATGTAACATACTTTCTGTCATTCATCTTCTTTTAGGGACAGTAATAGAAGGAGGGGAAGTGGAAGCTTTTCTTTTTGAAAAAAGCATTGATTATCCCAGAGACCCAGAAACTCAAATGCCATTAGCTGCCATCCATCCACAACTGCAGGTATCTACAAGTGCATATACTTTTCATGATAATCTAATTATTTGCACAAACGTCTTAGCAGTGATGAATAGAGAACTTGAAATTCATGCTTAACAAAGATTTCTCACAAAGACTGACTCCAGTAAGAGTCAAATATCACCTATTAGAGTACTGCTTAAATGATAGTACTTAAGTTTCTGATATTAACAGCACATACTGTACGTATTAACAGTAATTTGATGGTGTTGGTGAAGGTTGGAATGTTTACTATTTTTCACCATTAGTGAAAAAAGCCTGCAGGTGGCCATATTACCACTTAATGAAATGAAATAACTTCTGTTCATATATAAAGGTACTGTTGTAAAAAAAAAAAAAAAAGTACTTTCATTACAACTGTAGTTAAGAAGAACTTTCATACCTTTATCTTTTTGTAACTCCAGGATCAAGACTTTTGTCTCCTTAAACGGGGTGACCCCACGTTTCTGACGTTCTCTGGAGAGACGCTGACATACGAGGAAGAAGAACCTCTCCATGCCTTCTTCATAAACGAGGCTGCTTACTACGAAAAGGGAATTGCCTTTCATTTGGCTCGCAAGAAGACGTTTACCATTCCAAGTATACAAGCGAAGATGGACTGAGAAAAAGACTGAAGAGGAACTGATTTGCACTAACAATGCCAAAGATATTTTTTTCTTGATTCTTGATCACCCTCTCAGGTTCAATCACTCTGCATAGCCTGTGATTTTCTAAATTAATGTTCCAAAATATATGTGCAGTTTCTGGAAAACTGTCCTATACAATCTATTAAATGTAATAATTTTAAAAAGACCAAATAAATTTTGCACCCAAAAAGATGTTTACTGTGATCACTCAAAACACAAAAATGTATAAAAGACTACGAAGATACACACACACGCACAGTGGCTTGCCGTGGCTGTAAATGTAGAATGCGAGGTCAGATTTGACATATTGCTTATTTCCTGGGTGTACATTTCTAGCTACAAACATATATTTTTCAAAACCTATAATCAAAGTTACACACAGTACTGAAAATCCCAAGCACAACAGGTATTGAGGCACATGCAAAACAAAACTTTCAAAGGGTCGATAAATAAATATAGACACACCAGCCAAACTAAAATCTTTTTTAAGTGGTTAATTGGAGAACAGCATCAAAATGGCACCTCAGTCCAAAAATACAAGAGTAAAAACATGAAATATCAACCAAAAGACAATTCAGTACATTTTCCAATTCAGTATTTTTCTTCTTTAATCTTCAACCATCAAATATCAGCATTTAAGAATTTCTGAATTTTACTGTAAATATCCACCTTAAAATTCACTTGAACATGTAAAACATATTTTGTCTTTAATTCACAACTCCTATAATTCACAATTCTAGAACTACAGATGTAACTAGAAAGTGCATTTCCTGGAAAATACGTGACTGCTTTGTGCATAAAAAAGTAGAGCTATAACTAGAAGAGGGGTAAATAGGAGAGATAGGGGTGGAAGATGCTGATGCATTTATAGCTGACGTCATTTCATAACGTAAAACCTTTGAACCTAAGAATTCAAAGGGCTAATAGTTATTTATTCGTTCATTATCTGAACTGCTTAATTTCTACATTGGTCGTGGAGACAGGAGCCTATCCCATGGACTTTGGTCGCAAGGCGGGGACCAACCCTGGGTGGGCATCAAAACACCATATAGCACACACACTTGGACAAACACACATTCATACCTTATAGAGCCAATTTAGGGCGACCAATCAATCTAAACTGCTCCACACAGAAAGACACCACGGCGATCCGAAGATCCAGGACTTTCTCAATGTGAGGCAACAGTGCTATAGATATGTACAGTGGTTTACTGGCAAATTGATTTGAAGGGAAGCACAGAGGCATGAAAAGGAGGTTATCATTTTGAGTTAAATAATTTCCCCACACAAATCTAAGGCAAAAATCCAACAGCAAGAGCGATGCAGGGGGAATATCAAAAAGAAAAATGCAGCTTCTGCTGGGTTGAAAATTCTAGAGATGGGATAGGTGAAAACAGAGACTACGGGACTACGGACTACGGGAGAAATCAGAAAGAAAGAGAGATGAAACAGAGGGATGCGGACAGAGTAGCAAATAGAAAAATGTAAGCAAACTTCTACTTAATGGGTGGACCAGTGTTCGTTCATTCATTTATCCATTATCCAAACCGCTCAATCCTAACTGGGGTCACCGGGGGACCAGAGCCTATCCCGGGAACTACAAGCGCGACGTGGGAACCAACCCTGGGCAGGCGGCAACACACTGCAGGGCACACACACGCACGCAATCACACTCACATTCACACCTACCGGGCCAATTTAGAGTCTCCAATGAACCTCTATTGCATGCCTTTGGACTAATGGAGGAAACAGCAACATCAGGAGAAAATCCACGCGAACGCGGGGAGAGCATGCAAACTCCCCGCAGAAAGGCCCCTATGTCCAACCCAGGTCTCGCCGGGTCTTTTCTAGATGAAAAACAGATGTCAAAAAACACTGAAAACTGAATGGAAATGAAACAATGACATATAGAGGGATGCAAAAGAGAGGACGAAGTGGTTGAATACATTTGAGCAGTGACCAGGACGTCCCCAGCAAGTGTTCCTTTACGTAAAAGCAAACATAAAAAGGCTTGAGGAGTTAATGCTTGTAATATAGCGGCTAATTCTGAGCCATTACTGGTATTTGAGGCGAAGACAAGGCGTTACTGCATTCATGTTGTTTTATGACAGGCATTTGTGTGTATTTACATGAAGGTTACAAACCTTACGCTACATACCGCATTCAGGAGATCCAAAACTAACCCAATTACGTCTGAGATCTAATTCGTTCACACAAACACAAGTGAAGAGTTGGGCCCTGACGTTCATTTTTAATGCGAAATGGAGCTACCAGGCTTCAGCCACTTCAGAATTCAAGATTTTAAGTAATATCAGCCAGTCAGATGCTCGCAATTTGCACTTGTTGCAAGACATGTTCAACATGATCAAAATGTGGGACAGGTAAAGCAGACAATCTGATGGTCACACGGCCCTTGTTGTATTAGCTAGGGTATAGCTGCCTTAAAAATTCTGTTTGGCAGTCGGAGAAAATTACTTCATTAATCTTTCTATTGCTGTGTAGCAGCCAGTTGTGAAAAAGAATATAACAACTCTGAGAAAATGTCAGCATTCTGAAAAAACATTAACTGAGTGCTAGACAAGGCAACAATGAAATGGAGAATTATGTTAAAAAAAAAAAAAAAGGCATACAATTGTGTATCGACACCAGAAGACTTGTACTGGTTGGACTGAGTTCAGCAGAGTGTTGGCTGCAACTGAAATCTATGACTTCTTCATTAGTGGTCAAGCGTTGTTCTAGGCAAAAAGTGGAGCTGTGCTTTCAGAAACATAAAACAACCCTGACAAGCAGGTAAACCCTGTAAAGCGTCCAGCTGCTGCCGGTGGCTCACTGTCTAAGCGACCCTGTAGGCTGTTATGCGAGTGTAGTTTTTCTGGTGGCTCCTGGCAGCCCAAATAAACAGGGCAGCGGCCATCATCTGGAGCGGGGAAGAGACCAGCGCCAGGTAGAGGGACCAGCCTAGGGAGTAATCACACCCTTCTGGCATGTCGGAAATGCGGTGCAGCAGGTCGTTTCCTGCCAAGAAACAACAAACAGCGGCCAGGGAGCACAGGCCTGCAGAGAGGAAAAGAGAAGAGCGGGAGGGGTAATAGTTAGGGTCGCTCACTTTTAATTGTAGACTCTTCTTTGGTTGAAAGTTGTTCTGAAATGTTTGGGTAAAAAAATAGTTTGAACAGTTTGAAAAAACCATCTATTAAATGTTTTGATCTTTTTAAACAACATGTAGAATTTTGGAACATTAGTCAATTAAATGCGTACGTAAAAATAAGAAAAACATATGATGTAATAAAAATCTCAAAGTATTTTTCACAATATACACAGCACTAAATTAAGATTAAGCTGTGCAATAATTAGTGCAATTACACGTCATGCGCTCTCATTGGTCACTAGTCTGTGAGCTTGCTTTGTAGTGTTCACACATAGCGATTGTTGGTCACTGATGTCTAATTGAGGACTTTTGTTGGAACCTGCTGCATATGACTAGAGGGATTCCTGTACTTTCTCTTTTTTTATGAGTCTCAAACCATTCCTGGTTTAGCGACCAAAGGGCGACTTGTCTCATGTTCCCTGTCTTCCTTCCAAGGCTCATCTAGTTGATGCGCTATATATGTGATTGTGTGTATCTGAGCCTGTATCTTTCCTTTGTCTTGCGCCTGTTGTCCTATGCTGGGGAACTACTTTGTTCTTGAGTTAGGCTTTGTTCTGTTTATCTGAGTTTTAAACCTTGTTCCTCAAGTGTGAACTGCAGGTGTTAATGGCTGTGGTGTGCTTGTGTGTAGACCTTCTTACCAGCCAGCAGATGGAGAAATCCAACAAACAGAGTTGGGGTAATACTGCGACAGAGACAGGCACAAACTCCAATCAGCGCTCCAAGAAACACTAGACCCAGGGACACCAGTGGAAACAGGAAGCGACACCTCCATAGGTCTGAAGACAGCAGAAGAATGCGTTACAGAACTCTTGTCTATGAAGATTACATCATCCCTCACATATGGGTTAGGAATGTTTTGGTAACACCAACTGACACATAGAACACACAAATTACAAGGATCTCAGTGACATGTCTAATACATTATTTCATTTATTCAATTTCCAGCATTTCACCAATAACAAGCCGCCAATGGGGTTCAATCACCAACCGTTCTTAAGATGAAATTTGTTTACAAAGAACTATATTTCTTAATCTTAAGTAGAAATTCTTCTTACACGTGCGCATCCGGTCCTCTTCATTACTGGAGTTGCCATGATAGTTTAACCTGGATTCAAACTGCTGGGGCAAAGTGAAGGCCTCACATTCTGTGACCATCTTAGGCTCTGGAGAGAATTGAGCATGGAAAGAAAGGGAAAGACAGATTATTTGACCAATAATAATAATTAATACATCTTGTTGGTCCTAGGGCTGTGTGATATGACCAAATATATCAGATGACGGAATTAAAATGTCTAACGTTTCATTTTATTACCTACTGTTTATTTCATGGTTTCGCAAAAAACACTGTTTGATGAGGGTTTGCAGCATACACCATGACACCACATGGATGTAGGCACATAGAAAACTATGCCGTTATATTTGTGCCTTAATTCTGTGTGTGCAGCGCCACAATTCCCCTTAAAGGCACCTTACTAGAACGCCATAAAATACCATTTATAGCCTAAAATGTGGCGTTTAACCACTAGTCACTAGAGCGCTGAAAATGAATAGTTTTCAACCCCGTAAAAGGCACCTGCATATAGTGGGTTTTTTTTTGGAGTGTATATATATATCGTTATCAGGATATGGAATTTTGAGATTTTGGTCTTGTCGTGCAGTCCTAGTTGGTTTATATATACAGAGTTTGTTATTCAGTGAGTCACCAGAGTTAGAATAGTTTAAGGTTTTAATTAAGATCAAAACACATGTAATCACACAGTCCAAAACTGCCTACAAATTTTGGGGATTCCACAAAACATGAGTAGTCAGCTAAAAGTCAAGTGGACACACTTTATTTAGAATTCAGCTGAAGGGAACACAAATGCATAGTATTAACGGCTGATGAAGAAATACTCTGTCGTTCAGGGAGAAGAACAGTTTGGTTAATGAAAAGTTGTGCCTGAAACAGATAAAGTTTGCTAGTCAAAGTTATTGCACAGTCAGCTGTGTCAACTTAAAAAGCAAATATGCCCGTGGGCCGACGGCCTGTCTTATTCTCACATCCACAAAAGTCTAATAGCAGCCAGACTAATGTTGTCTGGCTTAATATGTTACAATGCCAATTTAAAGTCGCCAATTAACCTATATTGCACGCTTTTGGACTGTGGGAGGAAACCGGAGCACCCAGTGGAAACCCATGCGAACACAGGGAAAGCATGCAAACTCCACAATAAAAGGCCCTACAGCGCTAACCACTGTGCCACCATGCTGCCTCTATTTCTCAGTTTTAAATGATCAATTCTTTTCAAAGTCTTAATGGTCAGCCAAAGTCATCTGGTTAAAGTTTGCTTTTAGAAAACAGCATGCATGGGCTTGAGATGTACAATATTGGTTAATAATAGAATTTTAACCCCTTTATATTCAGAAGAGTATTTGTGAGCTCTGGACACTGATGTTGGACGAGATAGCAACGCTCGCAATCTCGGTTTTGTTCATTTCAAAGGTCAGGGCTTTGTGCAGGCCAGGCAAGTTCTTCCACACCAAACTCACCTAACCATGTCTTTATAGAGCTTGCTGTATGGGCCGAGTCATGCTGGAACAGAAAAAGGTCTTTTCCCAAAACTGTTACTAAGCTGTTTAAGTTGATATGGATTTGAGGTTTCCCAGTTCTACCATATAGTGTATCTAACACTTACCAGGCTCTTTAAACCAGTGAGAATCCTGAGGCACCAGAATGCAGCGCCACCACAGCCCCAGTGTGCCGTTGAGGCGGAACAGTGCTTGGCTGTAGGTTTTCTCGCTCACATCGTCCAACTTAAAAGCTCTCCTGAGGTCCTGCAGGTCTGAGGCATTGCTAGCGTCGTTGCTTACAGGTAAACTCTGGTACTGGTACCAGTGCTGAGTGCCGACCGCTACGGAAAGATAGATGCTAGCTAACAGGCTGAGGACGGAGCCAATGACCAATGCCGTGGCGTAACGATTGTCCACCATTGCTACGGAATTTTCAAATATGTCTTCTCTACACTAATAGAACACAAAAACAAGACTTTTCCTATGGACTATACCCTACTGGTCTTGCTATCCAAATTCTTTGCTCTTGAAAAAATGGCAAATGATTCAAGAATTTATCTGATGTATCTTGATCATCCGTCGAGGTGAGTAGCATTGCTTCAGACTGAAGACACTGACGGTGCTTCAGGGCAAAGAAGTCACCTGAAATTACAAGAAGTAATGACATTAATAAGAGTGCACAGTGGAATGTTAAAAAGTTGATGCCAAACTGAATGAGCATTACTGCTTCATTAACACTGGAATATTAGGGAAAACATTATGTAAGGTACTGTAGAAGATTATTACACATACATTACTGTCCAAACTATATGTCTGTTATATTATTTGGCACTGAATAAAGAGGTCTGGTTTACTTATTTATCATACTGGATCGGTACTTATTTAGTGCGATCCTTAGTGCTCAATTTGACCTGGAAGAAGGATTTTCTGCACGCCAGCTTGTTTTTCATTGCCTATTTTGTCCTGTGCTTATATACTGTCCACATTTTAGATTTGTATAATTTATGTACTAGGTGTTTTGCTGGAGAATAATAAAGGTATTGATTTATATAATACTAAACAGAAGAAGAAGAAGAAAGAGAAGAAGAAGAAGAAGAAGAAGAAGAAGAAGAAGAAGAAAGCATCAAATCAGCAGTTAAAAAATATAAACCTTCCTAATTTCTAGCGTTAAAGGTGAACAGTGGCAATATGGTTACTACAAATACAACGATTAAATTTCTATATAAACCAGGACTGAAACAATATTGGAGAAAATTATGTTGTATTTTTTTGCAATACATATTCCTATTTAAAATATTGGTTTTTAAAGCCTTGATTAGCTCAATTTGAAGAAAGAAATATACATTGTAGAATAATCATAAATAACAGAAAATAAAACAAATTTACAGCCTGAAATATAAGGTTTCATAAAAAAGCGAGGCTGGAACGATATATGGTGATAGCCATAATGTATTCCAGTGAAGCAAATCATTATTTCAATGTAAATATAATTAATCACGTTGAATGTATGTATATACAGTGAATATTTAATAAAGAAGCATGTGAGTAAAACACATATTATTTTTAATTTTAAGGCCCTATTAAGACTGCTGGTCGCTACCGCTGCTGCCTGTCCCTTTAACAGCTGTTGGCCGCAGCCTCGCTTTAGCTACACATGCTAACTTGCAATTAGCAGGCCAAATCGCCTTTAGTCCCATAGTAAATCGATATTTAGCTTGATTCACCTGATACACGAGCGTTACACCTATTCTAACACTCCGACATACTGACATTACTGTGTGTAATGAGTTCATGATGGTTAATTTTAACTCACCTCTGCCTCAGCAGCTGTCCTGCTCTACCCTTTTCCGCCTAGGGCTGAGAGTCGATTCCAAAAAAGAATCGATTCCTTGAAACTAGATTACTCGGAGTCGGAGTCGAAGCCAGCACTTCGGATACATATCGTACGCGGATTGCATATTGTATACACACCCATCCTGTTTACAATTTAAATGTTTGGGTTTTTTCCCGGGGGAGGAGTATTTGTACATATTTCCATTATTATTTAAGTTAGCATTTTCTTTGTTTACTCCGATTTAAATGTTCTTGGACAAAAATCAGATAAACTGTTCAAAGTCAAAGTCAAGTCAAAGTCAACTTTATTGTCATCTCTGCTATATACTGTACAGATACATAGAGAGACGAGACGACGTGGCTCCAGGTTATTTCCAGTGCACAATAAATAAGTAGAAATACTAAAATATACATTAAACAATATACAATATACATTTTAAACCAAAAAACAAACATAAATGTTTTTATTAATTGTTATTATTTCTAATGAAGATGCATTCCCCTACAAAACCACCCTTATACAATTCCACGCCAATTCATTCTTCTATTGGTATAAAACAATTTGTTTTATGGTAAAACAAAATCCTGTATTTTTATAGCGCAATATAAAAATATAGTTGGTCCCCAAATAGGCTATAAGGGCTTTACTTGAAACTAACAAGATCTCATCATTCAAACTATAAGTGTAATTAGTTTTACAAAACTTGGATTGCTTAAAAATTTGGCTCCCAATAAATGGAATCAGAATCCGTGTCTAAACTGAATCAAATATCACTAGTCTGCCCTGTACTTACAGGGTTGCCAACTTTTCCAAAACCCTCGGGAGTGAGATTGTGGGTGTGTCTGTGGCCGATGTCGGGAGCGTTCAGTCGGGATCGTTGAGCGGGGTGGGGGGCGTTTGGACAACTGTCTGCGGCAACTGTTTTCAGCGAAACATCAGTCAGAGAAACGTTTATAGTCATTCGGAAATGAGTGCACATGAGTGAAAAAAATTACAACACATTTCAGATTTGGCATGAGATTTCTTTATTAAGCGTGAGATTAAGGCTGAATGCGTGACTCTCACGCATTTTACGCAATACGCCGAGCCGAAGCGCGTTAACGGCTCAGTACGGCCAAAGATGCTAACGTGACTAATAATGAATGAAAGCGAATTGTATCTTTAAATTATACAGAATTTGGTTCCTTTGGTTGTTAACCACATTGGCACCCGTTACGCTAAACGTTCCTTTAGCTTCTATTCATTGTTAACATTGTTAATGTAATGCAATGTACTATAACATTGTTAGCCTTAACGACTCTCTCATTTCACTTTCGTTCACTGTTAGCCACACGAGGAACCACGAAACTACCCATTAGCTTCCATTCCCCAAAGCTTTGCAATATCAGCGCCTGCGAAACATTCCAAAATCGTGTTTATTTTCATTCAAAGCATGTGCAAAGCATTTATATTTTTAGTTGAATCTGCCTACACAATATTAGTACTGGACTGTTTAGAAAAGCTACTGTTTCAAGTAAGAAAATTATACTTTTATTCTGTTAACTGCTTCGGCTTAACCCTGAATCGATTTTTAAAACATTAGGACAAAAAGAGAGATTTAAAAACATTAAAAAAAAACAACAACAATATTACAACAGTTGCTATTAACCATGTCGAACCAAAAGTGCAAAAAGGCAAAATCACAGCATATTCCAAAGTCATAACACCACGCTGATTACTTTCACATTGATTAAAGCAGTGATCTCTTAAATGAAAAAAGTCAATTCTAGATAAAATTCTGATACAGCAGTTAAGGAGCTCCCTGCAGTTAAACAATGATAAAGGCAACTTGATAGGTCAAAGGTATACCAAAGAAAGGGTCGTTTTCTGAGGTAGTCTCATTCACTCCTTCTCTAACGTATGCCAATTCCATTCACAAATCCTCTACCGGATGACATACATGAATCAGAATTAAATCTTCACCTGAAATTAAACATCCTTTATTGCAGGCATATTTATAAGAAGTCCAGTTTTTGCACCGGCTCCTTTATGTATGGCACGGTGAACCTCGTGGTGGCATTTAATATTGGGGTGTTGGTAAACTCGACCACACAGGGACCCGGAGAACATGGATCGACCTCCAGCTCTAAGATGGTGATGTTGTTTGAAGCAGTGGTGCTGAGGACGTTGGCCGGCACGAAGAGGGTGATCTGGGGCCCACGGGACGGCCAATAACGACCCAGATTAAAGCCGTTAATCCACACCTGGCCCTGTTGAGGTGAGAATAATACAGGTGAAGCACTAAAAATGTTTATCCATGGATGAGTGCAAATAAAAGAAAAAACACAAAGTTAAAGTAATATATTAATGTTGTGTCCCAATAAGAGAACAGAAATGTTTGCTATACAGGGCTGCGTGATTCTAGAAGAAATAGAGATTGCAATATATTTCATTGCAATATATAAATAAAAACAGTATCATACATTTAGAAAGTCTTTCTTAAATACTCTTGTTTGTTTTGTTGGGGATTGTATCTATACACACAACAAAAATGAAATTTTTAAAAGCTACATTTGACTCTTTTTTTAGTTTGAACCATCACCTTATTTTTCAGGAACACTTAAACTAGAGTAAATTATGTTGTCTTGTAGATTAGTAATGGAAAGTATGATACGTTTGAATTCTGTTTTTGTACATTCCACGTCCTGCTAAGTGACAATATTTAAGAAATGAAATTGCATACTAAAAGCATTTCTCCCTTTAAAAAATCGAGAAACGAAATCAATCAATTGAGTCTCCTACCTTCCTCCAGTTAGGGAACTGAAGGTAAGTGTCCTGGGGGAAATCAGGAATGTCTGAAGGGATATTCAAGGTGCCGGCATAAAAGGCCGGCAGAGCGAGGGACGAGTGAAAAGAGGCGACAGGGATCTGGGAAGAATCACTGTCTCTAAGAAGCCCTTTTGCCACTGCTTCATCTATGCTGAGACTGTACACCACCCAGTTAGTGAGTGTGTGGTTACCCAGGGTTAGATTGGTCACCAGGCCCTGTGAAAGAGAATGAGCAAGTGAACAAGAAGACAAGTAAGCCTTGATTCTCCATGATAGACCAGCTCCTGTTCTAACTGACCTTGAAGTCGTTGATGTATTTGCCGAAGTTGACCCTGCCCATGTTCTCCACCAGTATTTCCAGTTGGCTTCCTGCTTTGCCTGTTATGTTAATACTGATGGCCTTGTCCCTCTCCAGGATCCCAGCAGCAGCCTGATTGGAGATGCAAATTCAAGCAATTTTTTTTGTCATTGCTTCCACCTAATCAGCATTTATTCCATAATGAAATGAGCCAGAAAGCAGTTCTGTTGTGTTACTTTTACATTTATCAAATGTTCTTATTCACAGTGACTTATATTCCCTAATTACAGGGACAGTCTCTTTGGCAGTTTGGAAAATGAATGAATGAATGAATGATTGAATGAATGAATTAAATTACTGTTGGACTATAAGAAGGAGTTTCAATGGCGCTACAGCATGGAATTATGCAGTTTCGGGTGGCATTCTTTTGCTCTTAAATTTAATTGCCTTGGATCAGCATAGGAGCTTACATTTCCAACTCTGCCTCGGGACCGTTTCAGAACTTGCAGTTGGCTGAGAGGTTCTGCTAAATGCCGCAAAGGCTTCTTACCCCATCAATGCTGACGTAGGCCCGGTCATGCACTCCATTCAGAGGAGAGGAGAGAGGAGTGGGATTTGGACAGTCTACAGGAAGTGTGGTCTGATACAGCATGTAGCCAAAGTCCTAAAGAAAAGAGTTTTACTTAATTATTATGGCATTCAAATCAGTTAAATAATAATTGTATAAAAATGGGAACAAACAAAACCTGGTCCATCTCTACAAAGGTAAGAGGGTAGACACTTTTCACAGGACCCGTGAAGGACAGAATGTCCAGAGATTCCGACACTGTCTTCAACTGTAAAAAAACATGAAAATTAAAGAATTTACATGATCTGAATTTGTCTGGGCAAAATTTATGTTTATGGAAGATATGTTAATATTAATAACATCAGGACTTTTTTATGGCAAAAAAACTAAAATTGTAATGATATGTTTACAGTAAATCCTAAACATAAATACGTTTAACCATTTGCTTTAGAAGTTATCAATTACCTTTTTCATTTTTACTGCTCCATAAGCAAATTTAGGTGTAGATGGGGGCACGATTCCTTCTGGTATTTTCCTGTACTGTTTCAGAACAAAATTTACCGAAAAACCTAAGTGATAGCAACATAAGAAATGTACTTTTTCTGATTAATAAACATTTATATATATAAGATTTTAAATGTTTATTATTATTTTATTACAGAAAATAATACAGGAGGGAGTCATGAATGCATGCATTACGGAAAGTATTAATGTCTGCTTGTCTGTTTTGATACATTTAGGCTTAATTCTTATGTAATTCTGTACCATTTTAATGACATCACGGACAGCAAAGTATTTCTCGGTGAGGTCTCCAGCCTCAGTTAACGGGGCATCGTAGTCATAGCTGGTGGGCTGCGGGGCATACGGCGTGTTGGCACCTATAAATACAAGAATATAAAAACATAGTTTCCTATTTTTTGGATTTTTTATTTTGTAGAGGAAAATGTGACTTACCATTCCAGTAGCCAAAATTGGTTCCTCCAATGAACATGTATCTAATAAAATGTACAAATATGTCTACATTAGGCAGGAAATACAAGCAGGGGATCTGTAAAATCTCTCTTCAATGCAAAAGTCAAGTGTCACCAAAATAACTTCATTTCTCGTAAATATATGTTCCCCTACAGATTAACATTGGCTCCCTCGTCCAGGATCTCAATCAGAGACTTTATCACCACTGCCGTGGGGGTGACCGAGTGAGGCTCACCCCAGTGGTCCAACCATCCAGTGTAGAACTCCGAATTCACCTAAAAAATGACCCAGAACAATTAATCCAGTCCTCAGTTGTGTGAAGTCAAATTAAGGGCTTACAGATGCTCACCAGAGGTCCATGAGGTTCTGCATGTCTCTGGGCTTCAAAAGCTTTCTTAACATTACCACCTGTTTGAAACAGACAAAAACATATTTTATGTCATATGCTTAAAACATCAAGGATTGCAGATGTAGTCATAGTGATAGTACTCATCTGACTCAAATGAATCATCTATGCTCACAAGGAACAAATGATCATGGAACAAATGATCATAAATCTTCCATGGTCTGTGCCTAAAGACAGTGTATGAGTGATCTACATATGCTTAACACAATCTTCTAAATAAGTGGATCTAAATAAGAATCCACATGGCCAACGGCCCTTAAAACTGGGCACATTAGCCCTCTGTTGGTTTGTCCCTTAAAAACCTGAATTTTGCAACTCCTCACCTGGCCCAAAATCTACAGTAGCATAGACACCCTGTAAAGAGCCACACTTTAGATAACCAGTTCCTGCTCCATCTGTGGTGAAAAGCACCACCTCATCTCCCAAGTAAAAGCGGAAAAGACTGGCAAGGTGGCGGATGTAGTTGTAGTCACAAGCAAAGTAGCTACCATACTCGTTTTCCACCTGTGAATGGAATTTGGAACACACTTTAAAAGGGGGTGATGGAATACTTTTTGCATTAAGTCAGTGCCAACCAGACACTGCCCATGATATATGTAGAAAAATGAATGAATCAAATGAATACAACTATGACATCACAAAAGTCCTTTGCAGATGTTATATCATGTTTGTCACAAAGGCAAGACAATTTGCATTTAGAGAAATTCTAGCCATCACACCTGGACTGTAATAATGGGTCCTCCATTCTGATACAGATACGGCTTGACCATCGGCAATAACTTGCCCATCCATTTGTCCACAGCCGCAATATAATCTAATCAAAGAAAGAGTTCTAAGGTGCTACAGATCAAAGAGAACCAACTGTAAACCAAGACATTATGTAAATGCTGTATCAGGTTTAATCAATAACTCTGATAATAAAACCTGGATCGGATGATCGGAGTGTGATGTCCTTCTTCTTCAACAACCAGGAAGGCAATCCCCCCTGAATTGATTTAAGATGTTTGGACAAAAATATTAACCGTGGTTGTAGACATTTGTCTCATCTAAATAAAAAACAGCCATTGGTAAATAGTCATCCCCTCTTCTTCTTACCATGTCCCATTCAGCACAGATGTAGGGGCCAGGACGGAGGATGACAAGAAATCCAATGTCCTTGCACAGCTTGAGAAAGTACTCCAGGTCTCTGTCTCCCTGGAAGTTATAGAAGTCTGGTTTGGGCTCGTGAAAGTTCCAGGGTATGTACCTGTTCAAGAAAAACACACATGGCCAACACTGCAAGTAAGAGTTAGATTTGTATAACACTTTCAAAAGTATAAGTGTTTTACAGAGTGTTTCTTGACTTCAACAAGCATCAATCTGCAGCTACACCTAGAAGGTCCTCTAGTAGCCATTCTAGACACACCAGCACTTTCACCACACTTTAACTAAGATGGTGAAGGGGCAGGAGAGAATTCACCAGTTTGTGATGATGCTTATCAGGAGGCCAGATTTGAAATGATCACGGTGAATCATTTATCAGAACTTTGGGGTGCCAGGGTGAGTCCTTTTCCTTTCTCAGTAGGTGTTATAGCTGCTGGCTGACAACATTTCTCACAATGAGAAACCCACTTACGTTTGGATGGCATTGAGTCCAGCCATGTACATCTTTAGCAAACGGTCCTTCCAGTAGATCCGAGGGATCCTGCTGTAGTGAAAACTGCCAGAGATGTAGCGGAAGGGCTCTCCATCTTTGAGGAAGGAGTCGTTGTTGTAGTCTATTGTGAAACTGGGAGCGGTTGTGACCAGCTAATGGACAGAAAGTCAGCTCAATTAGTACTGCAATGTGTCCCTCTATGCAGATATATTAAGTGCTAGAATATTTTACGGCAAAGACTTGTCATACACACTTGGGCACTCCAGAAACATGTCACTAATTATTTTGGAACACAGACTTATTTTTCAACAAAAAAAGAAACAAAATTACTAATGGATTCTGGCGATGTGGAACGAAAGATCAAATAGAGCTGATCTTGGCAAACAGCTGTTATAAAATACAATACAATACAGGTGTTATAAAACACTATACAACCTTGAATGGCAGATCATAAGACACCAATGAGACAATGCATAATAAAGGGAGCACAGTCTCTTCTGACTAACAGATCAAATAAACAGATAATTAATGTATAATAACAAAGTTACTGACAAGTTAATAACACATTTCCAATCCATATTCTCTAAGATAAATGCAGTTTAAAGAAGTTAGTGGGTTTTTCCAAATTAGGGAGTTCGCCCTGTGATCGTAAGGTTCAAGTCCTGGACCAGTAAAGGTACTACTGAGGGACTCATGAGTAAGGTACTGTCCACAAAATAAAGCTGCCCACTGCTTCTTCACGGATGGGTGGTCAAATCCAGAGGTCACATTTCGTTGTGGTGCACTGTGTGCTGTGCTGTGTTCACAATGGCAAATATAAAGAATATAAATGGCAGTAGAACGTATCAGATGTTAGACCATGTAATATAAAGTCTGTAAACATTGTATACTTGTTCATTATTTTCTTTTTTTCCTGCAACTTTGACAAGCTGTCAAACTGAAAGGATAACAATGACATAAAAAAAACATGAAATGTATGAAATTAATATTTAGACTTACAGGAAATGAAACCACTGCCAATAACAATATAGTGGTCCCGATCCTTTCGTTAGACATGTTCAATGCATTGATCGCTTTGTGAAACGCTTCTGTATCTCGTTTCAGAGAGACGCGGTGCGGAAGTAGCCATGAATCATGTGATGTGTGCGTGTTCAATATTGCTCCTTACTCCCTACATAGTGTTGAAGCGTGAGCTACTTACCCTTTCCTATCTTAGTGCATTTATTATATAACTTTTAGCGCTTCAAACTGTAGGGCGCTTTATACATATCTAAAATATATTTTCCCTACGTAGTGCACCAAAGACGAAATAGCCTTTGACTTTTGGGTGCTGTACATTACATGAAGTGTGCCTTTTTCCTCTATGTAGTGCACTTTTGTGTCTTAATTTCAAATTTGTAACATTTATTTTCACTGTTTTCATAGGTTGCTATTAAAAGTATTAGAGACTACGAAGGCCAATTGATTGTGTACTGCGCACTACATATAATGTACGCTACATTTCCCCATAGTTTGTAGTGCACTTAATTTCTTTTCATTTCTAACACAGTGCACTACATAGGCTACAAGAATGACAATTCGACTCCGTGTATAGTGCATTCGCTCTTTGAGTGTGGAACGACTCCTTATTTAACGCCCTATTTAGAGCATTAAATCTACATAAATACATAAAACACTATATCGCATTAGGCTTCATCTTAAGTGTTATACGACTGCTTATTTAACTTATTTTGGAGTTATTTTTTCGTTTTGGAGTTATTTAACTCTTTTGGGGTGAATCTTTTTTTAACTCCCTCGTCTTGAGTGTCAAATGCCTCCTTATTTATATCCCTTTGGAGGGCATTCATATTGGACATAAAACACACAAATAGTCGATGACACCTAGCGCCCTAACTAGGGGCTGGGATCGGTTTGAACCTAAACCTGTCTATGTGAGTCTTGCCCACGGTGTTGCTCCCGGCCTCTAGGTGGCGATAACACAAACATTTTCATAAGAGTGCCTCTTCCTCGCTCGTCTGGCGTTTCGTCAACACACGGAATCTCCACGTGGGTTGATTTTATTGTCATGTCTAGCACGAAAACTTGTGTAAGCAAAAATACGTTAGAATAAAAAGTGTAAAATGTCAACGCGTTCGCAAAACGGAGCTTCCGTCCTTGAGGTAGCAGCCGACGTAATGCGCACGCGGAGCGGCCGCGCGCTTCAGGACGCGGCGCGAGCACCTCAGAAAACGCCGAGCCGTCGCGCAAGGAAATCGGTAACGCGAGAGCCATACGAGGAGACTCCCACAGATCCTACGGGGAAACCGGACGCAGACCCGTCCGACCTGGAGCAGGAGAGCCGGACCTCCGCAGCAACTCCGGCACCCAGCGAATCAACCGAGCCCCAGTTAGGATCCAGTCAGTTCGTGGAGAAAGAGAACCGGGCCATTACCGACACCACCGTCTCTACCGTGCCGGATAAAAGCAACAGGAAGAGGACGAACTCACAAACTTCGGATAAAGCTGTTAAAGTAGCTCGCATCATTCCAGTTGGGAAGCCCAAGTCTGGAAGAGTGTGGAAAGATCGTAACAAGCAAAGGTCAGACCCAGTTTTCTAATATTGATATTTATTATTATATTAATATTTTTTAATGATTTGCTCCTCCCTCAATCTACACTGATGTTGACAGTGGAAGAAGTCAAAGGTGCAGTGAGACTCGTAATGGATAGAAGAATCAGGTCATCACTGTTGCTCCTAAAATGGCCTTAACCCAACTTAAGTAGGAATACTTCTTGGTAGGATAAGGTTCATCAAATTTATGTAACTTTTTTTTTTAAACAAACAATTTGAATTTAAATACTAAAGCGCAATTACAATGATAGGTGCATTTCGGAACCGTAACAAAGTCGTAACCCCTCCGTAACAATTTCAATTTGAGTACTTTGCATGGTTAGTAACAGCTCTCAAGTATGACTGTACTTATGTATTAAACGTTTCATGCAGGTAAGATAAATTTACTTACAACGGAGAAAAATGCATCAGTAAAAGTGTTGTGACAACTACTTGAATAAAGAGTGTAAAAGTATCTCATAATTACACTCGGAGACACAGCTGTTGTACCTAACAAATCTTTCCTATCTTATTAAGTATCACAGACTTATGTATTAAAAGTATCTTGTTGGAAAGATAAGTGTCTTTAACAAAATTGGAATACTGCTTCAGTAAAAGTACTGTATCTTATAGATGCCACCATATCTTAAGTTGCAACTCCTGGGCCTTTGGAATTGCCCTACCGCTTTCAGGTCTCTTTTAAGGTGCTGATGTTAATGATGATACTTAAGTGTTAAAACATTTTCTGCCATAAAAATGCAGGTGAGAAGAAATAACCTTGTTTTACATTTTACTTCACTTTGTAGTGACCGTGACAAAAGTTAAAAAAACATGTAGTGAATTCATGCTTTATGCTAGGTGTATGCTAGAGTGAAGTGATATAACAGTGTCAGATTTTGTGAAGAGAGCTGTTAATAAATACATGGCTTGAACAAAGCTTCGATTCAAAGAATTTTCACAGGGGATTTTTTGTTATTGAGTTAACTCAAACAATTGTTTTCGCCCTATGTTATTGTAAGGACGAAAGTGGAAGTGGAATGCAAGACCCACTGAATCTGATTTTTGGGCCCTTACAGGTTTTCGGCTCTTTTGAGAGACAAGCCCCTGCGCAGCTCTTGGCAGAAGAAGATGGAGGCCAAGTTGGAAAAAGAGATGTTGAAAAAATACCAGCAGCAGTTGAAGGATGACAAGGACAGAGAGAAGGAGGTTTGTGTGTCAGGGTCTGCACATCTCACTTAATTTTTTTTTTTTTAGATATGATGCATTTCTTGAATATAAGGACACAAAGATAAGATCACACAAAAGTTGTAAATGCCTAGTATTTGTATAGCTGTATCTGTGATATAACACATTGTTTTTCATATACAGTAAATGTATTTGATATGGTGTTTCTTGGTTTCTTATTGTTTGTTACGAACATGACTCTCTTCTGAACTTAATTGTGTCTAAGGGCTGCAGCATGTAATCATGTAACAACTTGAACGCGAATAATAATGAAAGCTTCTCACCACGTAGTGGAGCCAGAGACTCAAGCTTGGATTTTCACCTGTTTCGTCTCATCTTTATTTCAAATCTAATTTTAAAACATCTCATGCAAAAAACCTAAGAAAACATCCTAAATATGGCATTTTTGCACACAAAAAAACAGAGTGGAGTGAGGGTGGAGCATTTAGAGCAATGGGTGCTGGGAGATGTGAATGGATTTTTTGGCCCTCAGCCTGACTTGCTTTGCATAATTTGCCCCTTGGGGAAAGATAATTGGGGAGATAATTTAGAGCATAGTGCACAACATTTTAAGAAAAAGTCACTTCCTCCCCTACGTGGTGTACCAAGTCAAATGCGTGTGACACTCCATGTGCACTGCCTAGTGCGTAGAGAGGAATTAAGCTACAACCCCGGCTATTTCCTGAGATGCATACTGCCGCATAGAAAAGTATGATTAGAGTGCCTTACCTACCACACTATTAAGTGTGGCAGTCTGCGGCTCGCAGGACACAGCCAATGTGCAAGCTCACATTCTCTAAATGAGGTGAACACGCAATTTATTTAGTTAAAAAATTTTTTACTGCGTGCTTGGAATGTTGGCACAAAATAACACCAACCTCGGACCATGGACTTTGGAGATGCCTGGACTTTGGACATGCCTGGCACAAGTGCTGCCTTTAGCAATTATTGGCTGATTCCAATATCATTCTCATATTATCGTGTGTCCCTAATATTTACTTTATTTACTCCATGTGAATCAGTAGATGGTCAGTATATTTTTTGTTGTGATACATATATAAAATATAGCAAAAATAGGGCTCTATGATTTCCGCGATGCAGAAAACGTGGACGGCATCGCGGAATTCAACAAATAAAATGGAATCCGTTGTAAAACGTGGAATATCGTATAATTTGCTGATATCGGTGTGTGGGCAAAGCAATGGTTTCTAATTAATGTTGGCCGCTGCATCCACCTGGACGTGTTACCTGTTGAGGCGGGACTCCGCTTTCCACACACACAAACGCACAGACACAGAGGGGAAAACGTCAACGGTCAGCTATGATGAAGAGGCTGAAACACCGAAGTCCTCAAAAAAATTACGGAATTCGACTGTCAGTGCTAAGTTTAGAGCAGAACAATACCCAAACGATTTTTATGAATTGGGAGAACAACTCTTTTGTAAGTTTTGCCAGCACACGATAGACTGCACCCGTAAGAACACGTGACGACCACTTACAGTCAGAAACTCACATCAGAAACGTTTCGTTTTGCACTAAAAAAATGAATGTGTTTTGTTGTTTACAGGTAAATATTTTACCAAAGCAGAAAATGTTCTGCTGAACCCGCTTTGGAAAGCGCTTTGTTGAAGTTGAATAAGTCATTTAATGTGAAATTTTTTTATCAATTGCATTGTTTTTTTTCCCCCATTCACTCCATAATTAGACACTTTCTAGGTGAATAAGTATAATTATAACGTTAAACACGGAATTCAGAAGAATAAAAATGGAAAAAATGGAATTCAGGAAAAAATAAAACGGAATGTAGGAAAAAAAACGGATTTCATAGGACCCTACAAAAATAGTGATATTTTTGACCATATGGCCCAGCTGTGCTTCCAATTGGAAATATAATATTTTCCTTCTATAGTAAGTTGTCACAAATAGAATGAGATGAAATTATGTGAGCACGGCCTCTGGCTTTCGAGTCCCTTGTTGGGTCCCTTACAGGTTGTTAGTTAAAGTCCAACATGCTGGATGCTATAAAACCTTTATTGGCAGTTCACTACCGACCCATATATGGAATCATCTGCTTAGGACCAGTGATCTTTTTTTTGTATAATCTGACGTCAGCTACAGTAGATGTTATGTGTTTAGCCTGTTTGCATGACTTTAATCTGTTATGTAGTCAAATAAACAAGCCTGTTTTTTCTTGAGTTGTGTTTCTGCATGAAGTTCATTTAGTAAGTGAGGTGAAGCTGAAATTTTCGACTTAAGGAGTGCAAACATACTTCTACAACAAACATAGTTCAGGCTTCTTGGGTGTTTCAGGAGGTATTGATTATATTTTAGTGTAGTTTTGGAGTCTCATTTGATTGATGTTTATCATGGAGGCAGAACTCCCCTATAATTCCCTCTTTCATTTCCAGGGGAATTTTTTTAAATGCTGCGGCATTCAGAGAAAGAAAAAGTGAAGCTTCTCAGAAGAGGAGACTGTGTCCGACCTTTGAATTCTTGAGACAACGCCCTGTCTGTTTAGGGTCATGTGAGGACAAGAACAAAGTGAAACTTTTTGGAATGACACTGTCCCACCTTTGTTGTCTGTTTTCTGCAGGAGAAGAGGAAGAGGAGGGAAGAGAACCAGAGGAGGCGAGAGGAAAACGAGAGGAAAGGCGAAATTGTGCAAGTGGTAAGAGATCTAAATAAAACACATTGAGTATGGATAGGATTCATATAACCCTGGGCTTTGGGTATGTGCAGATATTGATATTGATATCTGTGGGCTTGTGTGTGTGTGAAATTATTTATCATTGAGGTAATGCATTTACATTACAATAAAGTAATGCAAAAAAACTGAATTCAAGTGTACTTTTAGAGAAGCAGCAAACTTCCAAAATGAAAGTTCGACTATACAGGAGTTTTACAGAGCTGGCGGCGACATGCACGGTGTGCACAATTATCGGCCGATCTATGGAGCTGATCTGTGAATGTATTCCTGCACAATTCGTTATGCATCGGAAGTGTCACTGCGGTAAAGCTGGTTTATTGTGCGACATACAGTACGTATCGGCATGACAGTGAGCAGAACAAGCAACGCAACACACTACAACCCCAAAAGCAAATCACACGATGTTTTAATTTCGTTAACACCACCAGTTCTCACTCGCAGCCTCCGTGTTCCTGATGGTTTTAGCGCTGCAGGATTAGGGGATAAAATTACAGGACTGTGTTTAAACGAATAATTTTTGAGATGTTATTTTAATAATAAATGATTTAGCATATACATATGAGTGTGTAACATTGTTTTAGTTAGGAAAACAGTATTTAAGTCAAGTATTTCCTGTCCAGAGACATGGCCAAGGTAAGGAAGGCTAAAATAGTTACTCACTTTAGACAACACCCTCCTTAATTACACAAATACATTTCAAATGAGAATGCTTCAATCCTATTAGCATTCAGGTTTTTAGGAGTTGGAGAATATGCACAGAAATAGTTATGAGACCAAAACATTCACTTGCATAATATGTGTGCTAGGGATGCACCGATTGCAATTTTCTTGGCCGATTCCGATTCCCGTTTTTTTTTGTAAGTGTGATCGGCCAATACCGATTTTTCCGATACTGATTCTTTCCCCAGTTAACAGAAAATGAGAGCTGCTGCGAGTAGTCGACGACATCAACACAAAAAAATGGGTTTCGAATTTGTTAATGTAACGCAGTAGTTACTTTCCCTGTTTACTAGTTACTTTTATAATAGTGACATATAATAGTGGCAGCTCTACAGCAAATACAAACAAAAACCTAATTTTCTTTAATATAATGCTTTATTTTCATAACAAATTTTCTTTACAAATTTAAGTAAATAAAATGTAACTCGTAAAATGCAACAACTCCGGTAACTCGACGTGCGAAAAGTAACGGCTACTTGGCATTGTGTATTTTGGGCAGAGGTGATTTATCAGATTTCTGAAGCCTGTTTCCTCAACTATGGAAAACGGCTGATCATCTAGTGATCATCTTGTGATTGACTTGTGCATCTGTGTTTATGTTGAATTGGGGACAGACAAGTGGGCAAGGGGAGCCATTGATTGCGTGCTTATTAAACGTGTAAGACCAAACTATTAAATTATAATTATACGGTTGATAAACTATAACTTGTGTTTAATCTACCTGTCGCCATTCCTCTTTCTACGTCATCTTTGGTTTTTATGTAAAAACTGTCTGTAGTGTGCAGTCAATCACAAGACCAGGAGCCATCGGCCAATAGGATTCGCAGACCCGAACTGCCAAAACCCGCCCCCTTTCAAACCGCACGCACAGAAATCTCACTCGAGCAAAACAGCCGCTCGTCGGTAATCTACTTCGTGCGCGAGGACATATAACACATCGAGAGGAAAAAAAGACATTCGCGAGAGGAAAAATACGTGCAATATTATCACAACCGCGCACTCGATTCTTAATTTTGTGCTCTCCAGTTTCACATTTGCGCGAGCGACTTTGAAATTTACACCCGATATTTTTTTGCGGCAAGCCATGTTGCGCGCTCTAGTTTTGGCATTGATGTGACGCCATACTCACAGACCCGTGTGGCTGCGCTGCAAGTAATCAGTTTGAAATTGGCAATACGTGTGAGTGATCAGCCGATCACCGATCAGGCCAAAAATCGGCCGATTCCGATCGCTGGCCGATTGATCGGTGCATCCCTAATGTGTGCACACAGTGTAGTTGATGGAACCCTTAGTTCCAGATGAAGAGGTCGTTGAGTATAAGCCTGGCTCTAGCCTACCTCCAGTTCCGCCGCTCAGCAAGGCCTTAACCCCAAGTTGCCCCAGGGAGAGAGAGACACTGTGTTTAGGAAATGAATTTGGTTCTGGATAAGAGCTTCCTGATAATTGATCTAAATGTAAATGCATACAGTGACACCACTGTATCAAATGAGGACAAAATGTCAACATGTCTTTATTCAATTTGATTTATGTGCCACACACATGGAAAGTGCAACATGCAGTGAAATGAAATCCTGGAAGTACAACTCAAATAAGAGATTGAAGGAAGAATGTAAATGCTAATGTGTGTTCAGCTTGTGTTAAGAAATGTTAGACGTTGTAGTGCCATGTCCTGGTTTAAAAGTCAAGACAAGACTCTGGTGAGCCTAGTTGCTTTGGTCCTGCAAAGCTGCGTTTTGCTGCCTGGAGCACTTTCTGTAGACCTTCATAGTCCTGCCCACAGTTGCTCCCAAACTAAGATGTGATGTTTTCTTTCAGGACACTTTCCACAGCACACTAGAGTAAAACATTCTTAGGATCAGTGGAGAGATCCCATACTCCCACAGCTGTCTCGGGTGGTAAAGATTTTCAGACTCGTCTTATATGCAGTATAGCCAGGTTCTCATCTCAGCTACTCGCTCATGGAGATTTTTCAGGTGGTAACCGACCACGACTGTTGAGTCAAATCTACAGTCTCATTTGCTTTGTGATTTCCCTCTCACCCTCACCAGATACGCAACACAGCAAAGATGAAGAGGATGAAAAAGAAACAGCTGAGGAATATCGAGAAGAGAGACACACTTGGAGTCCTGCAGAAAACGCCTTATGCTGTCAAGAAAGCAAATCCCTGAACCTTAAAGGATACCTACTGATGGTCTAAAATGATTCATGGCATATCAGATCGTAACACATTAGATATGTCTATTTGTTCTCCTTTATAGGGGGTTACTTGTGAAATGATATGGCTTAGTAGAAGCAAAACCAGTTGGGGAGATCTGTAATTTAAGTTAGAAGTATGATTTTCATCCAACTCCTGAAAAATTGTGCCCACAAACCTTAGCTGTGGCCTTTAACAGAACATGTATGCTTTAAAATGGCTCGGTAATTGCAGAATTATCACATTTGGGCAGAATTGTTTAACTTTCATTAAACAACCAAAATTCTTTATAAACTGCAAGTGCTTCGCCTGAATCATGGATGTAGAATGTTAGGAGCTTGCATGGTATATTTCAAAATAAATTTCTTTAAAAAAGTATAACGTGTCAAAGAATATTTGTCGGAACTGAAGATTAATTATTCACCTCAGTTTGTTCTTGTAAATTAGAAGCACAATGTTTTTTTCGGGGGTTCCCACAGCGTTTGTTTACAATTTATGGCTCTTTCACTTTCAGTTACAGAAAAGGTTACAGCACAATAAATGTTTTTTATGTCTATGATTTAAACCCCTTTCTAGCTCTATAATGCTACCTCATACTCTTGAGAAAAGAATATTATTTTGCATAAGCATTAGTATGTAAGTCTGTTTGTTTTTAGATTTTATATAAAACCAGTCTGTGTTTATGTGAGGAGGAAGAGCCTACCTAAAGGACATCTCCGCCTGCTGGGGCGGAGCAAGGAAGAAGCTTTAAATGTGTAGTGCAGAGAAGCACAAAGTTACTTTCTGAGAAACTGCAGCTGTTAAAACACCCATCTACGATGGCAACAGATGTGTGTTCTCGACAGGTATGTTTTTTGTATTTGGAGATCTCTTAGAGCATTTGGATAAACATTTTAAATATTTATTTTTTTGGTGACAAACTAATCTGGCTGTTAAGATTTTGATTAAAAACAATGTGGCAAAATATTTTTAATGTGTGCGGTGAAAATGCCATGTTTTTTTTCCATCAGCAGTGTCCCACCATTGCTTCTGAAAGCACTTGTAAGGTGAAAGTCAAAAGGAATCACCAGCCGACGTTCTATGAACCCCTTTCCAACAGCACCCATGGCTGTCTGACGGTCTGTGATACCCCTGACGTTCCCCAGCTCTTCCCTGAAATCATCCAGGTGACCGTGTTTGATCCATGCAGAGTCGTTAAAGTGCCTCTGTCCCTGAGGAGCACCGACACCATCGGGAAGCTTCAGAAAGATTACCTGAAGTTGAGACCCGAACTGGTTGGAAGGCTGAACCTTGCCTATAATGGGAAACCAGTCCAGCTGGAGAAGACACTGGGTGAGCTGAAGGTGAAGCCCGGGGCTGTCTTTGTCACCTATCAGAAATGCCATGGTGGTTAAGAGACTAAAACTTGAAAGCCGTCCATACTTATAACCAGGACATATCTCTGTACTAGCTTCAAATTACTTCCTTTTTACTCTCAGCAACTTGGAAGTATCTAAGACTGTTGTTTCATTATTAATTTAGAAAAATTGGTCTGTGGTCTTTTGTTTCTGTTAATTTCTTGCTATTAACTCTATCTTTTTATTTTCAGATGTCATTGATTTGACTTAAAATATATAAAATATAAAATTATATCAATGGCTGTTTTATTCCCGGTGACAAATGTTTTAACCTTGGTACAATAATGTTTAAATATCTTTAAATCACCATCAATGATGTTCTGTTATCCAGCGCAAATGAAAATGACCTTTCTGGCTTTCTCTTTGTATCGCCAATATAAAATAAAAAACTGTTGTAAGCATGTCTGAGTTTTTTGCATATTCATTGTTCTGCTCGTCTCATCTGGTACAGCATCAGTTCTTAGGTTTGAAATGTGCCTATCTGCAGTTGTATATACAGTATATATGATGTATTGATATTATATATTAAATTTCCAGTCTGGATTTATTACTGTTTGCACAGACCTGTGTAATGATTTGCTAAAGATCAATAAAATGTAACAAATTTCTTGACATTTTATTAGATAAACCATAATAGATTTTATATTATTCTCACCGCTACAAAAAACACTAACACTGTGTTTTTAAAGTTGTTTAGCCAGACCTAACAAACAATCTGCCAAAACATCAAACCAAAATTGAAACAAAGCTCTTTACCACAAACAATGGTGCTATTTGCATGGTGCTTTCCTACTATCACATGGAAAAGTTATGACTGTGACTCATGCTGCCAAAGTTTACTTTTTCTTTCACTTTTTATGGCTTAAAAATGCCTCATATTTGAAACAACAGTTTTTGGTTAATCACATGAATAATTATCAGTCTACTGCAAGACTGCATCGATGGTGCCATTTAAAAAGGGACATTTATTTTAAGAATGTTGCCCCATTAACACTTTTAGCCTGTGCAGTCTTTGGAACACATTCAATTTTACATTTTTGCCATTTAACTTGTGCTCTTACCTAGACCAAGTTCAATTTCTTAATTACAGAGTTAGGGTTAGGTCTCCCCTTCTCAGGAGCCCATGGGACAAGTAGGAAACCTCTTCAACACTCTTAAGCAGTATGTAAATAATAATAGACTTTCTCCAATATAAAATTCTTCATGTGTCAATAATTTGAAAGCAATAAAAACTAATATTGCATTACACATTATATTTGCCTCAATTGTATATCATAGAACCATAAATGGTATAGCCTTCATAGAAATAGTCCATGCAACAAATGTGAAAAAGTCCCTTGTGTCATGGTGGGCGGTCCATTAAGCTTTTTCAGAAATAACATGGTGCTTTCCAGAATTTGCTAACGAATAAGAGAGGCAAAGAGAAAGGATCGACAGAATACATTTGTTTGTGAGCTGGTGCATTCACACCTGTCCAGAAAAGATGTCGACAGTTGTTCGTCCCAGAATGGTAAGTCCTTTTATTTGCAGTGTGTTTTTGTACTTTTAGAGTGACATTTATATTACCATGGATTGTTTCGATTTGGATAGTTAAAAGTTGTTTTTATTATTACTGTTACATGTACATTTATGGCATATAGGAGAAACTTAAGCATTTTTCTGTTTACAGAGACAGTCACTCTGGTGCAATTAAGGGTGTCCCTTTCAGCCTTTAAAAAGAACTCAGATTGATTAGTCAGCATTTTTGCCTATATGTGAACACTGCACACAAACCTGAAAATAGTCTCAGTTCGGTTCGCTTTAAGTCCATGTCGCAGCTCTCTTAATATGAACAATATGAATACAATGCGCACCTGGAGCCTCATATAAAACAGTTCGTTGGACACATTATGGCAGACAGTCTTGCAATGTGAACACATAAGAAATGTCCTTTTTCTCTTTGTCCACTTTTTGGACCACTTTAAGAGGACTGAGTCTGGTTTCTTTAAAACTGTGCAAGTATACGTGAAAACACCCTGTCTAGCTCAGATGCTAAATGATAGTGATGCTGGAACATAGAATAGAACTTAACAGGGCAAGATTTAAATGCTAAATTCATCCTGTGGTCTGAGCCTACAAGATGGGACCTTAGCTTCATTAAGAACATTTTGTTTTAGATTCAGACAAGAACAAAGACTTGTCCTTAGCATCAGTCTTTTAAAATCATGTTTCTCACCTTTCTTGTAGGTCCCCACCAAAACCAGTGTCTGCCCTCCTACTTTGGAGACCAAAAAAGATAAGCGACACAAACCATATCCGTCCTGCCAAAAGGCCACTCACAGCAGTCTGAAGGTCTGTAAGGGTACTGATGATCCACAAACTTCTTCCAAGTCCACTCTGGTCAACGTGTTTGACGGATACAAAAGTATCACTGTGCCTCTTTATCTGAAGACCACTGATACCATTGGGAAACTGCAGGAGGACTACCTGAAGATAAGGCCTGAACTAGCCGAAAACCTGAACCTCACTTACAACGGGAAGCCTGTTAAGAAGGAGAAGACCCTGGGAGAGATGGGAGTGAAGGCGGGGGCGATGTTTATTACTTTCCAGAAATGCCCTGGAGGATAAACCCTTTACAGAAATCTGGTAGTGTTACTTTACTACTTCATTTCCTAATTGTTCCTTCTGATGTGCAAAAATATGTTTGACCATTAAAAAACACATTAACACAGTAACAGTACTGTTATTTTAGTAGTTTCTTCATTACTTAATTTGTTCCCATTTCAAATGTCGAAACGTGAAAATTTATTTTTGTCCATTTTGACGTTATTAACAGACCTGTTTAGTGATGTGACATTTGATTTGTAACGAAAATATTTTTGGTCTCTCCTAGCCAATCAAGTGTTAATATATACATTTTATATACAGGAAGAGTTTCTATATTGTTGTGCCACCGTAAGCCATAAATAGGCCTTGGTTGAAGCAGTTATATTGAAATGGCATCATATATTAGTCTTTCTGTTTCTTTTTGTACAATTCATTGCCATGAATCTGAAAAGTTTTATATTTCTGTAATTAAATATTATCATTATTACTATTTTTATTATAATCTTTCTTTTGCTATATAATAAAATATTTTATCATGAAACACTAAGACTGAGTCTTATTAGTCATTATTACTCTCTCCTCAAATCCTTATAAATCAGATACCAAAAAAAAGACTGATGCTATGCAATTCCATTAATATCTTTTTATATAGTAGAATGCAGTCATGCATGCTATCAGCCTCCAGAATGAGTAGAATCTGGACAGATCTGACCTTCTGTCTGTGTATCTATTGTGCACACTGCCTAATTATTGTCTCTATTTTCACATTCTTCCTGTCACTTTATATTCAGAGTGCATGCTTAAAAATGTGCATGCTTATAAATATTATATGATTAAGAATACGTACGTGTCTGCGCATTTATAACCATGAATTCTGAATATACAGTATGTGAAGATAAGATACATAGAGAATTTCCCTGGTAAGACTTAGGTTGTTTCCAGTGTAACAGAACTTTCTCTTTCGTTTTTTTTTTTATATGATATGAATCTTTGCCAAACAGGAAGGCAAACCAAACCATGCCAATAGACTGAAAGAGACAAACAAGAGCAACATGGCAAAAAGTGAAAGAACAGTTAGAGAAGGCATGGATAAGTATTTTCTTTAAAATGACAATTCCAAATTGGTGCAGTGGTTAGCACTGCCACCTCTCAGCGAAAGATCCTGAGTGCATCCCTGGGGCGGCCGTAGGGCCTTTCTGTGTGGAGTTTGCATGCTCTCCCCATGTTTGTGTGGGTTTTTTTCCACGAGTGCTCCGGCTCCCTTCCCCAGTCCAAAAGCATGTACAGTACTTTAGGTTGACTGCAAATCTAAACTGGCCCCATATGGTGTAACTGAGAGTATCATTGTGTGAGTGTGTGTGCCCTTCGGTCCCCGCCTCCGATCTCTACAACCCTGATAGGGATTAAGCAGTTCAAAAAATGAAATGAAAATATTTACCATAATTTGATATTTTAGAGCTTTCTGTCTGTTTTTCTGTCTGTGCCTTCTCGCGCTCTCTCTATCACAGTTGAACAGTACACTTTCAGGGCTCTTGAATGCATACAGTAGCCATGTTGCTCTGCATGTAAACATCTCTGAAATGATCCCAGTGGAGGTTTTCAACAGTTCCACAGGCACTATCTATGAGACACATATAAAAATAATGACAAGCTCAAGTCGCTTATATATTTGGATGCAGTGCTTAATGCTCCTTTCAGACTAAGCAGTAGTCTGCGGCCCACTGTGTGCCTGTGTTTTTAGATATTTGCATTAAAATCACTGTTCATAAAGATGCACTGTAGGTTGATTGGTAAATTGGCCCCATAAGATGTTACTAAGAGTGTGATTGCGTGAGTGTGTGCACCTTGTGGTGTGTTCAGCGCTGGATTAACATAGTGTGGTTGTCCTGGTATATTTATATAAATATAATAATTATATAAATATAATCTTATATTCATATCATCCACTAAAATTAAGCACATAGTTGTAGTTTAAGGCTGGATTGACACTAACTTTAAAAATAATACTGAACAATCTAATCAGACTGGGAAGTTTTACATTAACCAACATATATAGCTTTGTCTATAAGAAGGAAAAGTTATAGAGATATCAAGTAAGTGAACTTTATTTTGCACCTCTTCCTTTTTTTAAAGGTCAGATAACTTAGGTTTAAGCAAATATAATGTTGCCATAAACATTACCATAAAGCTGTAAATATTCACTTAAAATATATATTTCGAATACATAATTTTAATTTAGTAAAAGTTATACATGCAGTTGCACTCTAAATTATTCAACCAGCTGTTTGCAATAAACAAGTCAAACAAGAACCATTTTAAAGGCTCTAATATCACAAGTGATTTCTCCACATTCAACATAAATGTGACGTGTTTATTGCAAATAGCTGAAAGTTTGTAAATACACATTCAAACATGCACATTTCTGTATCATTAATACAAAACCAAACTGATTAAAAAGGGTTGAAGATTTCGGGTTATGTTACTTGTGGATAGACCTCTGCCACAACAGACTGACACGCTAGGGGACTGGAGCTCCGTACCAAGATGGCGAAGCAGAACTTCAGGTGACTTTTTTTGGTCGCTATCAAAGACTAATTCCTGCGAGCCAATGTTTATTTTTTTTCTAGCGCTTGTTGCTAAAGTAACTACTGCGGCATAATAAGTCTTCAATATCAATAATCGGTCATATAAAACATACACTGGTGTTTAAACACGTTTTGGGTAATTGCATAATATAAGACCAACAAAATAAATGAAATGTTTACTTTAATGGGTAATACATGTCTATTTCTTAATCTCAGTGTATATTTAAACGTTGTTAAAGAAATGGCTGAGAATTTTACTAAAGGGAAGAAAAGTTATGGTGACGACAGAGATAGCATCAAGTAAGTGAACTTTATTGTGCACCTCTGTATTTTAAAAAGAAACAAAGCTCCTATAGTTAGTAAAAGAAATAAAAATACTCTAATGTGCACGTATGTATCTTGTAATGAATTTAAAAAGAAACAAATTGCATCAAGATTTTGAAGTAGTGTTAATTCATCTTTGCTTAGTCATCTCTTATAATTATCAGAATGAAAGAAATTGAATCCATTTTATTGAATGTAAGTATAACACTGATAGACATAGTTAATTTATTTTGCACATAAGGTGTTTAAAGCAGCAAAAATTAAAGGACCAAACATGTTAAATCTAACATCAACGCTGTTACCTCATAAAAAGTAAAAAAAAAAAGTGCATGTCTTTTCTGTAGGTTTACAATATAACATTTTCTTTAGTCCATTTACATATTGGTCAATGCCTGTGTAACGTTCTGATAGACGATTCATCTCTTTACGAATATATCTGAAAACATACATCTCAAAGTTATAATTTTGATACATGAGTGTTTATTTGAACATTTGTTTAATTAGGCGTAGAAATTACCTAAGATTTGTAAATGGTAAAATGAGAATGTAGAGATTTTCACAAAGATATGTTTTAAAATGATTGGTTGTGTTATTTTCAAATATAGGATGTATAGTGTAGTTATTTTAGCATGAAATGAAATAAAGAGACTTATTGTTTCGGAGACAGCATCAAGGTGATTTAAGTTGTGCTCCTCATCACCTTCGACTGCAATAAACTGACTATATAAAAATGCCTCAAGATATTGGAGTGATATGACTTCAAGACTGTAAAGCCTTATTTTACTGTATCTCTGTAAAGAAAAAGAAAAAACATTACACAATATGACTGCTACATTTCCAAATAATAAAGATTTAAGTAGTGGCATCTAAAATATTATTTACATTATTCTTACAGCTGTAAATATTCACTTTCAAACACTATAAAAGTTTTGGAATTGAGATCAAGGTAAATGAACCGAAGCCCATCTTCATTAATAAATTAATTTTGAAGTCGTAGCACTAAAATACACCTTAGAGCTGTATTTCTATGATAAAGAATATACATCAGGAGGCAGTTGATCAAAGTATCCACCAATGTAAAAATTCCATAAAATACATAAAACGTCACTGAACACATTATATAATTTATTTTGCACAGCAAAAAAGTTGGAAATAAAAAGCAAACATGTTGAAGCTTACATCAACCCATTTACCTGAAAAAAAAGAATGTAAGAGAAAAACAAATGTCACTACTTAAAATTACAATAAAAGGAAAATGTTGCTCAATGTGCATTCTAAAATCCCAGATAACAAATGTGTAAGTTCAAATGCGGTGGTTAAGTTATACTTACAGCCATAAATTATCACATTTGAAAACAATATGTATGCTTGGAGGACACCAAGATAAGTGAACTTTAACAATGTGAACTTCACAGCTTTAAATGTAATCAATTGACTATTTTTGAGAAATGCCTCAATTAATTCGGCAATTAATATTTTAATTGCTGAAAAGATTAACAAGCAGCAACAGCAAAAAAGCGCTCGATGCAGATGTTGCCAACAAAAGGAGACGGCAAATCAGAAGTCAAAATTAGCGCATTGACGACATCTAGTGGCATCGGTGTTAATGTCACACTTGTTGAGGCTTAAGGAAACGAGCAAGAAGCAATTTATACATTGTTATTTTATCAGTGAGAGAGCAGTACCCATGAAACCTGGCATGCACTCATTTTTCACATATAGTCCTCTATAGAACTCAGTCCTCTAGTGCTCAAGTGGTCCAAAAAGTGGACCAACAGAAAGGGAGCTCAGTTCTTTTTAATGTTCACACTGGGAGTTTATTTGAAAGGGGACTGCAGACCTTCTCTGTGGGTAAGCTCCTCTGTCAGTACATCTCCTCTGACGGAAAGGAAATGTGTTCATAAGGCGCGAGTTAAACGAACCGTGCCGCGGACTTAAAGATCTCAGACCTTTACTGCTTTGCATTCTGCCTAGTTTTGTTTTTTGTTTTTTTTTCTTCGTCCGTTTCAGCCCTCAAAGCGAAACCTACCCAGAATGCAAAGCAGCAAAGGTCTGAGAGCTCCATAAGAATTAAGTATGAAAAGAAAAAGGACTGAGGCCCCATCTGAGCTGAAGTGGACCAGAGAGAGAACTGAGTCCCCTTTCAAATGAACTCCCAGTGTGAACATTAAAAAGAACTGAGCTCCCTTTCTGTTGGTCCACTTTTTGGACCACTTGAGCACTAGAGGACTGAGTTCTATAGAGGACTATATGTGAAAAATGAGTGCATGCCAGGTTTCATGGGTACTGCTCTCTCACTGATAAAATAACAATGTATAAATTGCTTCTTGCTCGTTTCCTTAAGCCTCAACAAGTGTGACATTAACACCGATGCCACTAGATGTCGTCAATGCGCTAATTTTGACTTCTGATTTGCCGTCTCCTTTTGTTGGCAACATCTGCATCGAGTGCTTTTTTGCTGTTGCTGCTTGTTAATCTTTTCAGCAATTAAAATATTAATTGCCAAATTCTTGAGGCATTTCTCAAAAATAGTCAATTGACTACATTTAAAGCTGTGAAGTTCACATTGTTAAAGTTCACTTATCTTGGTGTCCTCCAAACATACATATTGTTTTCAAATGTGATAATTTATGGCTGTAAGTATAACTTAACCACCGCATTTGAACTTACACATTTGTTATCTGGGATTTTAGAATGCGCATTGAGCAACATTTTCCTTTTATTGTAATTTTAAGTAGGGACATTTGTTTTCCTCTTACATTCTTTTTTTTTCTTCAGGTAAATGGGTTGATGTAAGCTTCAACATGTTTGCTTTTTATTTCCAACTTTTTTGCTGTGCAAAATAAATTATATAATGTGTTCAGTGACGTTTTATGTATTTTATGAAATTTTTACATTGGTGGATACTTTGATCAACTGCCTCCTGATGTATATTCTTTATCATAGAAATACAGCTCTAAGGTGTATTTTAGTGCTACGACTTCAAAATTAATTTATTAATGAAGATGGGCTTCGGTTCATTTACCTTGATCTCATCTCAAAACTTTTATAGTGTTTGAAAGTGAATATTTACAGCTGTAAGAATAATGTAAATAATATTTTAGATGCCACTACTTAAATCTTTATTATTTGGAAATGTAGCAGTCATATTGTGTAATGTTTTTTCTTTTTCTTTACAGAGATACAGTAAAATAAGGCTTTACAGTCTTGAAGTCATATCACTCCAATATCTTGAGGCATTTTTATATAGTCAGTTTATTACAGTCTTCCCTACTTTGCAATTAATTGCCATTTTTTATATTACATATATTCAGATATAATATCCCACAAAATCAGTAAGTTCACGTTTTAATCCTTCATATACAGTATGTAACACAGGGCCCGCCCATAGAACAGTTATCAAAAATTGGCCAAAATAAAACATTACTTAAACCTTGTGGTAGGCCTGAATGGTGCTCAGGTGCGTAGAGGCCACTTTGCTTTGCTTTGCTGTGACGCACAGGATTGTTACATGTTAGCAGCATTAATCAGAAACCATTCTTTTTTTTCCCCCCTCCATCATCCTTTCTTTTCCATCATGCAGTCCCTTCTGGAATTGCCCATCTAGCTACTAGTCACGCTGTATACTGTGACAGTCACAAGGTGGTGCTGTTGAGCCAAATCTGTCTGACAGATTTTTATGCGTCATTAACCAATGTGTCCCTAATGAGTCAAATACATTAACCTATTTTGAATTATTCCAGGAGTTGTTTGAGGTTAGGGTTATTGACAGTTACACAACCACATATTTGTCTCTTGTTTCATTTGGCAGTGTGTGGCTTATTATTAATGAGCCTCCTTTTGGTTGACGACTGACAGGCTCAACTAAGTTCTTGGAATGTGAGCAATTAAGAAATTAATAGATAACTTGTGGGTGGGGCACAGAGTTTCTGTCATCTGCTCTCTGAATGAGCAATAAAATGCGTCACAACCCAAAAATACCATAGGCCGCTCCCTGTTCCTGTGAACTCCTTTTAACCAAGAATTTTCTGCTCAAATAAATGTTCAGATAGTTACTAAACATTTCAAAAAGCATACACAAACCAATAAGTGTAGGACAGGTCTTCTGGGTATTACAGATTTAGTGAAGTTCACTGAACTGAACTGAAGCTATGAGTGAACCACCCACCACTTTGTTAACCACTGACTGGCATAATCAGATAACATCAATAATAGATTATGAAATAAGTGTCTATAGTTCTGTTATTATAATACCACTGCATAGTGCTAGGCGATGAAATGATCTCGATATTTTATCGAGAAAAATGTGATGATAACGATAATAAACGTAAGCTATAAAATTCAATCACACTTGCTTGTCCACTATGCCACAGCGCCTTGAGATAGATCTTTGGCCAATCACGTAGCTTGGCATAACGCCAGCACAACAGCCAATCGTGGCCAATGATGCAAATTTGCCCATAGCACACGAAGAAGCCGCGTGGTAAACATTAGCGTAGTGGTCGCGTGCCGAGATACACTTCACGTTCAGAGCGCTTATGCGCGCGCATCACGGCTTAACGCGTCCGCTGAGCACGTCATATATTTACGAGAGTTGCAGTACCAGCAGTAATTGGGGCGGCTGTATGTTAAAGTTTAGCCACGTGACGTCAGCATCGTTGTTTACCATCAACACGGCTGAACGGTTTTTCGCCGTCTTGCGTAGCAGCAGCGTCCACAAGCGCATCCGTCACGTAGCGTTAAGTATATTTCGGCTCTAAGAAAAGATGTCGGGCAACCAGGACGCTGCGGTGAGTGAATAAGGCGATGAAAATGCAGGGTTTCCCGCAGCGCTTTATAGTTACGGCGGCCGCTTTGACAACAAGTGCGTCCCGCCTTAACTACGTCCGCCTGGGAAAAAAATACGAATGTGAAAGTACCCGATGAGGCTTTTCGTAACTTCGCAACAACAAGCACCGAGAAAGTGCTCTGGAAGTGAGGTGTCGACGGCTCTCTTTTGCCGTTCTTTGGCAGCGGCTATTTTTAAACAAATCCTATGACTGCTGAGCGCCTTCAGCGAAAAAAAAATAAAATATTTTTTGGCCCCAGTGCTCAGAGCGCTTTAAGTAGAAATTTGTTGAAATTATTTGTTTAATATTGTTTGATTATTTTACCTTGTTCATTCAGTTTGTATAAGAATCAACCCCCCCACCCCCCAATATGACAATATATCGTGATAGTTATCGAAATTGATCAATATACCAAAAAGTATCGTGATAATGTTTTTGTTCATATCGCCCAGCTCTACCACTGCATTTATTATTTTATTAGAAATAACTGGCAGTTTTGTTACAATTTGCCCAATTAAATAATAAGAATGAATTCTCTACATGTAAGTACAGTGACTTGAAAAAGTATTCATACCCCTTGAACTTTTACACATTTACACCTTACTACCACAAACTTAAATTTTTTTCATTGAGATTTTCTGTGATAGACCAACACAAAGTAGCACATAATTGTGAAGTGGTATGAAAATGATACATGGTTTTTTAAAATTTTAAGCAAATAAAAATCTGAAAAGTGTGGCGTGCATTTGTATTCAGCCCCCCTGCATCAATACTTTGTAGAGCCATCTTTCGCTGCAATTACGGCTGCAAGTCTTTTGAGGTATGTCTCTACCAGCTTTGCACATCTAGAGACTGAAATTTTTGGCCATTCTTCATAGCAAAATAGCTCAAGCTCAGCCAGATTGGATGGAGAGCGTCTGTGAACAGCAATTTTCAAGTCTTGCCACAGATGCTCAATGGGATTTAGGTCTGGACTTTGACTGGGCCATTCTAACACATGAATATTCTTTGATCTAAACCATTCCATTGTAGCTCTTGCTGTATGTTTAGGGTCATTGTCTTGCTGGAAGGTGAATCTCCTTCCCAGTCTCAAGTCCTTTGCAGCCTCCAACAGGTTTTCTTCCAGAATTGCCCTGTATTTAGCTCCATCCATCTTCCCATCAACTCTGACCAGCTTCCTTGTACCTGCTGAAGAAAAGCATCCACAGCACAGCATGATGCTGCCACCACCATGTTACACAGTGGGGATGGTGTGTTCGGGGTGATGAGCAGTGTTACTTTTCCACCACACGTAGCGCTTTGCATTTAGGCCCAAAAGTTCAACTTTGGTCTCATCTGACCAGAGCACCTTCTTCCACATGTTTGCTGTGTCCCCTACATGGCTCCTGGCAAACTGCAAACGGGACTTTTTGTGTCTTTCTGTCAACAATGGCTTTCTTCTTGCCACTCTTCCATATAGGCCAGATTTGTGGAGTACATGACTTACAGTTGTCCTGTGGACAGATTCTCCCACCTGAGCTGTGGATTTCTGCAGCTCCTCCAGAGTGATCATGGGCCTCTTGGAAGCTTCTCTGACCAGTGCTTTCCTTGCTCGGTCTGTCAGTTTAGGTGGACGGCCATGTCTTGGTAGGTTTACAGTTGTAGCATACTCTTTCCATTTTTGGATGATGGATTGAACAGTGCTCCTTTTTTTAGGGATGCACCGATTGCAATTTTCTTGGCCGATTCCGATTACTGATTTTTTTTGTAAGTGTGATCGGCTGATACCAATTTTCCCGATACCGATTTTTTTCCCAGATAACAGAAAATTAGAGCTGCTGCGAGTAGTCGACGACATCGACACAAAAAATCGGTTTCAACTTTTTTAATGTAACGCGGTAGTTACTTTCGCTGTTTACTAGTTACTTTTATAATAGTGACATATAATAGTGGCAGCTCTACAGCAAATACAAACAAAAATCTAATTTTCTTTAATATAATGCTTTATTTTCATAACAAATTTTCTTTACAAATTTAAATAAATAAAATGTAACTCGTAAAATGTAACAACTCCGGTAACTCGCGTCCGAAAAGTAACGCCTACTTGGCATTGTGTATTTTGGGCAGAGGTGATTTATCAGATTTCTGAAGCCTGTATCCTCAACTGTGGAAAACGGCTGATCATCTAGTGATCATCTTGTGATTGACTTGTGCACCTGTGTTTATGTTGAATTGGGGACAGACAAGTGGGCAAGGGGAGCCATTGATTGCGTGCTTATTAAACGTGTAAGACCAAACTATTAAATTATAATTATACGGTTGATAAACTATAACTTGTGTTTAATCTACCTGTCGCCATTCCTCTTTCTACGTCATCTTTGGTTTTTATGTAAAAACTGTCTGTAGTGTGCAGTCAATCACAAGACCAGGAGCAATCGGCCAATAGGATTCGCAGGCAGAAGCTGCCAAAACCCCGCCCCCAAACTGCCAAAACCCGCCCCCTTTCAAATAGCGCGCGCAGAAATCTCACTCGAGCAAAAAAAAGCCGCTCGTCGGTAATCTACTTCGCACGCGCGAACATTGAACACATTGAGAGGAAAAAAGACATTCGCGAGAGGAAAAATACAGTTCGCGTGCAATATCATCATAACCGCGCACTCGATTCTTAATGTTGTGCTCTCGAGTTTCACATTTGCGCGTGGCTTTGAAATTTACGCCCGCGAAATTTTTGCGGCAAGCCATTTTGCGCGCTCTAGTTTTGGCATTGATGTGACGCCATATTCACGCACCCAAAATTCATATGGTTGCCGCACGATGTCACCCCATTCAAAGTGAATGAGAAACGCCTCCGTTGAGCGTACATGTGAACGCTGCCTGAATGCGTGTGTGGCTGTGCTGCAAGTAATGCGCATGTGCAAGATCGGTTTGAAATTGGCAATACGTGTGAGTGATCGGCCGATCACTGATCAGGCCGATCAGGCCAAAAATTGGCTGATTCCGATCGCTGGCCGATCGATCGGTGCATCCCTAATTTTTTTATAACCTAATCCTGCTTTAAACTTATCTACAACTTTATCCCTGACCTGTCTGGTTCCTTGGTTTTCATGATGCTGTTTGTTCACTAATGTTCTCTAACAAACCACTGAGGCCTTCGCAGAACAGGTGTATTTACACACAGGTGAACTCTGAAGGCAATTAGGTGACTTCTGAAGGCAGTTGATTGCACTGGATTTTATTTAGGGGTATCAGAGTACATGGGGCTGAATACAAATGCACGCCACACTTTTCAGATTTTTATTTGCTTACAATTTTGAAAACCGTGTATCATTCTCATACCACTTCACAATTATGTGCTACTTTGTGTTGGTCTGTCACAGAAAATCTCAATGATAAACATTTAAGTTTGTGGTTGTAAGGTGTCAAAATGTGTAAAAGTTCAAGCTGTATGAATACTTTTTCAAGGCACTGTATCTGTATTATCACCACCTGAGAGTGGCAAGGAAAAACTCCCTCTAGTAGGAAGAAACCTTGAGAGGAACCAAGACTCGGAGGGGGACCCCATCCTCCTCTGGGTGACCGGGTGTACGAACATTAATGTACAACAGCAATAGATCAAGATGAGTTGTTAGTTATTTGAGGAAGCAAAGATACAAAAGTAGTGCAAGGGATATTTCGAATTCCGGGTTGTTGCTGGGCCACTTGCAGGACCCCCCAGCAACATTAAGCTGAAATTAGTTCGGTATTGTGCTGCTAAGTCAGTAGACGTCCATAGTGTCCAATCCCAGTTTGTTTCATGATGATGTCTCCATGGAGTCCTGATGCTGGTTCACTCGGCCAGGATCAGCTCGGGAGAGTTGACAAGGTCAAGCGTCAGCTCAAGACGTCTCCAGGGAATCCTGCACTGTAAACCCGGATTTTGTTTCAACATAAACTATTTAGTAATGATTAATTATTCTTTCGTGTTTTGTAAAAACAGTGTCTAATTACTAAACCAGCATAAGCTGTTTGTAATAGTTTTCAACATTGTGCAGTGCAATAATCATGATTAGCAAAGATAACTAAACATGTTACGTTACTGTCAGAGGGGGCGGGGCTCTTTTCAAAAATCACCGCGTCTCGAGGCCTGTGTTCACGCACCGCGCTGAGGAGTGAGCACTGGAGTTTGTCCGGACGGGAATTTGAAGAAAGCTGGTGAGTGTTAAATTTTATATCTTACGTAATAGACCCATAAAATCAATGCAGACAGCTAAACGCTAACCTCAGCTATGTCTTAAGAAGACGGTTATCTGTCGGTTCAGTCAGTGCGTGACTGCATGTGCTTGTAGCTAATGCTAACCGCGAGCTAGCGGGCTATCGCGGTTAACCCGTGTTTGGTGTCAGAGGTGATTCTTGCATTTATATCAACACTGTCAATGTAATAAACTTTTCAAAGGACGCGGCCGTTAGCAGGGCTACCGTGGTAATTGTGGTATATTGAGCTCTTAGGCTCGCCATACTTTTAAGTGAGTTATTGTGCATGTTCCGGGTATAAGAGCCAGACCGCGCGAACCTTTGCAGGTTCTTGTGAAGATGGGAATGGGAAGTGGGAGTGGAAGTACTGTGAGTACTGTGAGTTTGTATCAGAGAGGTTATCTGTTAAAACAGAGGTTAAAACATGGGCGCAACAGTACAACTGTACCCTTTCCCTGCTTACACCCAGAATGTTTGTGCACATTTAACTCCATTAATGCTCTTAAAGTCCACTTATCAAAGATTCATCAGAAAGTAATGTAAAGAAATGCTGTGTCAAGTCTACCGTGAACAGCCATAACTTCATCATTTTCAGTCACTTTCCGATGTGGCCAAAGTCAAGGTGTGAGTGTAGGTGTTTGGTGTTCTTAAGGGAGGCCCTTGCCATACAAATAATTTTCGCTGTGCCTCTTGCAAACATGCAATTATTTAGATACCAATGTGGGTTTTTTTTTTTTTTTTTGTAGCATACAATGAAAGTGTGTAAGCACAATATGTTCTGTATGTATGTTAGTATTTAAAGTTAAAGGGTTAGTTTGGATATTTAAAAGTCAGGTTCTGTGAAATAGTTTCCTTAACTGTGAAGCTGCAGCTTGTCGCAGATTGATAAACTGCAGTGTCATCACACATAATTTAGCTCAGCTGATAAAACATTTAACAATGGTCTCTTGTGGAAGTATAGACATCTACAGTTTGATAATTTAGAGTTGAAGCTGACTTCTAAATATCCAAACTAACCCTTTAAGGTCATAATAAAGATACTTCAGCACATTGAGTAGCATATATTAAAACACGCATACACAAGTCCCCTTTGACTGCTCTTCAGCTACCAGTGACGCTATCTGTTCTGTCTGCCTAGTTCTGCCTGGTTACAGGTTTAGGGTTAAATGCAGCAGAGTATGCACAGAACTGCATAATGATGTTCTTTAAACCTAAATTAACAGTTCATGTGACTTCCATACTAGTTCAAGATGCTTGTTGAAATGCCTGACTGGATGTGTTGAATTTTCAGGATGTAGCAGATATTTTGTAAATTATGTGTTTATTTTTATTCAGTCAAATGAAAAAGTGGTTAAAATAGTTTCTATGCCATTTTAAGGAATGACTTTACTTGTCTGGTTGGTGCAATACAGCAGAGTGTTATCTTGCACTATTTTGTAAAAAAAAATAAAAACAAATGTTTTTCTGAACATTTAAATGTTTTATTGCTTTTCTTCCATACAATTTTGTTAAAGTATTTATTACAAAAACAAAATGGTATTAATTACATTTGAAACCACATTATTTATATTAACAAATGAATATAAGTAGTGATAAATACAATGTGTATCTAAGTTTAGCTTAAAATAGTTATTTCAAACTACTTGGGGATGCAAAGAAAATTAGTTAAGTGAACTAATCATTTTTAGTAAAGACTAATGATTGTCCATGTCAATACAACTTAATCTGTTTAGTTTCAGAATGTGTAAAAACTAAAGTGGTTTGAGGGGAACAGGTTTACTCGCGAATTTCCAGTAAACTCAACTAATCCGGGATTACAGTGTGGTGAGTTCAGTTGGTCAGCGTCAGCTTGGTAGGGTTGAGATGGTCAGCGTCAGCTCTGGGCAACTTCAATGATGTCCGTTCTCTAGTGAGGGGCTTGACAAGATACCTAAAACTGTGCACCCAAAGGTTTTGCAGCCCTGATTTGATTGTCAATGATGACAATGTGGGAGAGGAAGATGAACACAAGGTAGGAGGTGGCAGCTGTTTGGACAACAGACACACTGCAGTGGAACATTGAGATGCTATTGGTCATGTTTGTCACTTTTATTTATTAAACCATACAAAGTTGTGTAACCATATAATTGGGGATTGAACGATTGCGTCTATCTGATTATTAGCATTCATTCAGAATAAGCGAGGCAGTAATAGATTCCGATTAAAGGATGCATGCATAAAGAATGGTTGAAATCACACAAAATGGCTAACCTAACACGGGACGATTTAATAACTAATCAAAACTAAAATCCTAACACTGTTTAATGCAATATAAAATAAAGGAAAAGTGTGAGTGGAGTTAAGCAATGAGGCCCCCTGCTGAGTCAATGCCAGTGAGTCTGGATATAGATCTTTAGGTTGAAAATAGTTGTTTCAACCTCCTTTTCTGATCATTTGGTCTGAGGAGACAAAGGGTCTTATATCAAGGGGTAGAAACAGGTGGCATGTTATGCAATTCCTACCATCAACAATACCAGGGGCACTTGGTAGTGTAATGATTAGGGCGTTCGCATCGTGATCAGAAGGTTGCCGGTTCAAATCTCGGACCAGTAAAGGTACCACTGAGGTACTCATGAGCAAGGTCCCATCCCCAAGTACTGCTCCTTCACTGATGGGTCAAATGCAGAGGTCACATTTTTTGTGGTGCGTTATGTGCTGTGCTGTGTTCCCAATGACATATAATCACTCACTTTTGTACCAAGGAAATTTATTGTACCATGTCCACAAAAATTTATATGTATATATACTGTAGGTCTAAATTTTTATCGTTTCTTATTCCTCTTTCTTTTTCTTCTTCTTGATTGATTTTTCATATACTGGTATTGGATGGTGTTCTGTTGATATTTGCAATATACACGTGCAGATTCATTGTGGCCTATTCTATGTGATTTCTTCTGATAATATAACAGTCTTGATGCATCTTTAGGTGTGTCTAATCAGATGTTGTCACAGGGCTCACCTGCACCTGCTTAAAAAAGCACACTTTGTGTTGTTGCACTACACACTGAAGATGGCCTAGAGCCAAAACATGTACATGTTTTTTGTGAAAATGATCCAAGAAATGTATATATAACAGGCCCAAACCCTCAACAAGCAAGCCTGAGGCGACAGTGCCAAGCAAAAAACTCCCTTCAGTAGGAAGAAGAGGAATCATGACTCAGAAGGGGACCCCATCATTCTCTGGGCAACTGGGGTGCATGAACATTTAATATGCAAGTAAACATTAGTTCAATATTAATCATTAATTCATCATTTTTAAAGAAGTGAAGATATAAAATAAATTCAAAAGACGCTTTCGAATCCAGAGTCGTTGCTGGGGCTGCTTGCTAAGATCCACTCAGCAACATTAAGCTAAAGTTAGTTCGATTTTAAATTTGGATTTGGCTTAAGTCCATATTGTCTGAAAGAGTTCCAGCTGGTTCCAGATGATGGAGTCTCTGATTTAATACTCATAGGAAATATTTTTTTTAACATGAAGATATAAAAATAGTCCAAGGGACGCTTTCGAATTCCGAGTTGTTGCTGGGGCCGCTTGCTAACATCCACTCGTCAAAATTAAGCTAAAATTAGTGCAATATTAAATTTGTAATTCAGTTAAATTCCCAGCTGGTTCCAGATGATGAGGTCTTCATAGAGTCCAGGTGAGGGTTCAGCTGGCGAAGTGTCAGCTCGGGATCAGCTCGGGGGAAAAAAGAGAAAGAGAAGAGAGTTAGTGTCCTACACCTAACCTCCGGCAGTGCTAAAGTAACTATGGCAGCCTGGCTATAAAAGGAAAACTGGAAGGTACCACAGGCATGAGGGCTTCCAGGGTGTCATGTCAAAGCACTGTCAACAAACCTGAGTGATCAGTGCTGTGCACCAATCCCCCCTTTTACCTTTAATCTCAAATTACCATGAACCTCCAGATCTTGCCTTTACCTAGGAAAAAAGGACTTTAATATCCTAAAGAGGTTGGTCTGAAGCCTTGACTTAAAAGTAGAGATTGTTTCTGAGCTCCGAACGCTAATAGGAAGTTTATTCCACAACTGTGGTGCTTTATGAGAAATTGCTCTTCCTCCCCAAGGTAATGCTCTTTATTCATTGTATTTCTAAAAGACCTGCGTCTTGCAATTGAAGTGTACAAGTCGGAATGTAGTTGTAAATAAGGTCACTCGCATACTGTGGTGCAAGACCTTGTAGAGTCAAAGAGTAATATTTTATAGTCGACACAAAATTTAACTGACAGCCAGTGGAGTGAAGATAGAATTGGGGTGATATGATCATGTTTTTTAGTTTTAGTGAGGACTCTGGCTGATGCATTCTGGACTAACTGGAGTTTATTTAATGACCTATTTGGACAACCAAAAAATAAGACATTACACTAATCAAGCCTGGAGGTAATAAATGCATGAGCCAATTTCTCTGCAACTTAGAAGGATAGCATGTTTCTTAGTTTGACAATATTACGGAGTTGAAAGAAATTGGTGCGGCTAATGTTAGAGGCATGTTCATCAAATGAAAGATTGGAGTCTAGAGGGCCAAGGTTTTTAACAAGAGTACTTGGTGCAATGGAGAATCCATCAAGATTAATCATGATGTCATATAGTTGAATTGTGGTAGCTTTGGTGCCAGTGAGAGGTACCTCAGTTTTGTCTAGATTTAACTGGAGGAAGTTATGATGTCAATTAAACATTCTTCCATTTTCTGAAGTTGCTGTTTGTCTTCTGGTTTAGCTGATATATATATGTATATCAGTTTAGGGTTCCTTGCTTTACATGTTACTTTAAGCTCAGTAGTTAGTTGTCATTGTTTTGCTGATGATACAGAACTATATATATATACACATACATATGTGACCCGATCTGCCGCAATGAGTCAGAAGTCGGCGTTCTGTTTATTTAGATATGGGCAGATTATGTTGAAAAACATCATAAAAATATCGATTTTTCTTCTTTGGAGACCAGATTAATTTTGAAGACCTTTTCTTTCATATAAGACCAAAAAAGAAAAATCGATATTTTTGATGTTTCTCAACATAATCGGCCCGTATCTAAATAAATAGAACGCCGACTTCCGACTCATTACGGCAGATCTGGTCACATATATACACATACACACACTCACACACACACACACACACAGAAATATATATGTATTTATATTTCTTTATCATCAGCATTCTTTGTCCAGTCACCATCATGCTCACCATATTGTTTGTCCAGAGTTTAAATTAAAGACCCCCACTACCATCCACCCTCGCTTCTACTGGAATTTCTGTGTCTGTGCCCCTGCTATGTCAAGAACTTTCCTTGGCAACATTACTGTTGGATGACCTCTGTGTTTTTGAAAGGATCACACTATCTCTAATCATTACTGTAGACAAAATGCAATCATGGTGTTTGAGTTTTATTAAATTGCATGCTTACTTTCATAGTTGATGAAAAAACATGAATAATCTTTTTTCAGTTAATATGTTACCATATTTAACATAACAATCAAAATCATGGAAAAAATACATGTTGAAAGTTAAGAACTTGCTATAATGAGACAACATGAGTAGAGTTCTTATACACATTACATTATCATTGTTTTTATTTAATAAATATATATAATATATTAAAATGTGTTAAATATAATAAATATCATCCTTGTATCATACATAACTTGACGATCTCAGTGATGCTTGAGATCTAAGAACATCATTACACATAGTTCAAATTGAGCAAATGTGAAAAGAGGGCAAGACACAAAGCCACTAGCAATCCTCCTTTACAACTTACTACGCATGAATTTGCTGCATGAGCAGAAGTTGCTGCAGCCCCAGAAAGTGTGGTTGTACTGACAACAGCAGTCTGTATTGTTGTTTTGGCTGTGCCTGTAGTAGCTATTGATGTGACTGCTGGTATTAAGGTTGTTGAAGCTTGTGTGTTTGTCGTAGTGACTTTTGCAGTCTGGGCTGTTGTAGACTGTGATGCAGCAGATAATGTACCTGCAATTCCTGTGGAAGATTTTTGTAAAAATGTTGGTTGAACAGATAGAAGAGTGGCACTGTTTGTAGAGGCAGCAGTGATTGTAGATGAAGTTGTTGTATATGCAGCAGTGGTTCCAGAAGTACCAGCAGGAGAGACAGTAGTTGCAGCAGCACTTTTGGCAGTAGTTGCTGTTGTACTGGTGCTTCCTGTGGATGGTGTTGGAGCAGCTGATGTCTGAGCTGAAATAGAGGGAATATTGACAAAGGTGGCAGTAGTTGCAGAAGGAGCTGTTGTATATACAGTGGAGGTCCCTGAAGAAGCAACTGCTGAAAAGGTGGAAGTTGCAGCAGCAGTAGTGGGAGAATTTGCTGTTGTACTGGCCCTTCCTGTGGATGCTGTTTGAGCAGCTAATGTCTGACCTGAAGAGGTGACAACACTTGTAGAAGCAGCTGTTGTATAAGCAGCAGTGTTTCCTGAAGAGGCAGCTGTTACAGAGGTAGATGTAATAGCCGGGCTGGTGGCAGAATTGGATGTTGTACTGGCACGTCCTGGAGATGCTGTTTGAGCAGTTGTTTGAGAAGAAGACAAAGAAGGAGCAATGTAAACAGAGGTAGCAACACCTGTAGAAAGAGTTATTGTTCCAGAAGCAGCAACATTTGCAGATGACAAAGCCGTTGTTGATGATCCAGCAACTGCAGCAGAGGTAGATGGGCCAGCAGGACTTGTCACAAAATTTGCTGTTGTACTTGCCCTTCCTGTGGATGTTGTTTGAGCAGCTGATGTCTGACCTGAAGAGGTGGCAACACTTGTAGAAGCAGCTGCTGCATAAGCAGCAGTGTTTCCTGAAGAGGCAACTGCTACAGAGGTAGATGTAATAGCCGGGCTGGTGGCAGAATTGGATGTTGTACTGGAACTTCTTGGGGATGCTGTTTGAGCAGCTGATGTATTGGCAGTGCTGACAAAAGTTGCAACACTTGTAGGAGGAGCGGTTGTTCCAGCAGCAAAGTTGCCCGCAGAGGCAGATGTCGATGCTGACACAGGGCTGGTGGCATAGTTAGATGTACTGGCACTACCTGTGAATATTGTTGAAGCAGCAGTTGTCTGAGCCAATGTAGATGCAGTGTTGACAGAGGTAGCAACTCTAGTAGAAGGAGCTGTCGCTTCAGCAGCACCAACATATGCAGAAGACAAAGCTGCTGTTGATCCAGCAGCAGATATGGCAGCAGGGCTTGGCACAGAATTTGCTGTTGTACTGGCACTTCCTGTGGTGGATACTGTTTGAGTAGTTGATGTCTGAGCTGAAGTATAGGGTATGCTGACAGAAATAGCAACACTTGTCAGAGGAGTGGTTGTGCTAGCAGCAGAGGTGCCCGAAGAGGCAGATGTCGATGCTGAAGCAGGGCTGGTGGAATAATTGGATGTTGTACTAGCACTACTTGCGGAAGTTGTTGGAGCAGCAGTTGTCTGAGCCAATGTAGAGGCAATTTTGACAGAGGTAGTTACACTTGTTGAAGGAGTAGATGGAGGAACATTTGCAGATGACACAGCTGTTGTTGATGATACAGCAGCTGCAGCAGAGGTAGATGTGGCAGCAGGGCTTGTCACAGCATTTGCTGTTGTACTGGCACTTCCTGTGGTGGAGGCTGTTTGAGCAGCAGCAGTCTGAGATGTAGAGGCAGTGTTGACAGTGGTAGCAGGAAGTGTAGAAGAAGCTGTTGTGACTGTAGAATCAGCACTAAGAGATACTAAGGTTAATACAGCAACTGTAGGAGAGTTTTCAGAGGTAGGAATAGTTATAGAAGCTGTTGTTGTGGGAGAATTGGTAGACATTATAGATGAAGTTGCAGCAGCACTTGTCTGTGTGATAAATTGTGTAGTTGGTACTGTCACAGATGTAACGTCATTTGATGTTAATTGAGATTTGCTGGTAGTCTGAGTGGCAGTGGGTATGATTTTTGCTCCTGAAGAAATAAGAGATTGTTATTTGTGCATAATTCACATTTACATTGAACATCAACACTCAAGACTTTTGGTTTTTTAAATAGCATGTATCCACTTACCAATTAGCAGAAGAAACACTGCCATTAATGCCATTGTTGCTGCTGTTTGAAACCTATGGAAGATAATTAGATGTGCTGTTAAGATATAACATGATGCATATGTTAAATCTAATGATCAGTAACTGTTGATATGATGGAGCACTACATGCAAATAAAGTTATATTTTAAAAGCACATATACAAGTGTGTGACTTGATATATTAAATTCCTTTTACAGTATCATGAATATCATTATTTTATATTATCATTTATTTTATATACAGTATATGTAATATTTGTGAAACACTGGGATATAACCTAAACATCTTTGGTTTGTATAATTGACAGAGAAATGAAGTCAGGGAAAAACAGCCTGGTTAGACAACCAAAGCTAATAGCTTTTATGTCAAAGTTGTAATCGATAAATCATGTCCTTTATTAAAATGTAACAGTTTGAGATCTAGCAGTTTAGTTACTGTGCCCTCTCTTACTTTATAATAAAACATTCACATTTTTTCCCAAAAATGTTACTCACCAAATGTCAATATGGACACTTCAGCCAAATAAGTTTTTTCTTATTTTCTTCTTGAAATCTTATGTAGTTCCAAGTAGACACTTTGTCTCCTTCAAATATGTCAAGTCACTGTGTTGATAGTTGTCTGCTGTCAGTTGTTTGCTGTCAGGCATGGAAATGGCCTGCTTATATACTTCAGGGACTAGTTTTGGTCAGTGTCAACGCCTCAAATTCTAACACACCTTTTTTGTTTCCTTTGTTCGTCAGTGTGTTAGTCAAACTGCCCCAAGACATGTGACCATCTGTCTCTTACGTAGAAACTCATATTTTTTGGGAGTGACCACTTTGAGAACAAAGACATCTTTCTCTTACATTATGAACAAAAATAGCATCTGTATGTCATAAGTGATGTGCCATTTTTCAGCAGGTATAATGCAATATTGTAGGTGCGTGTCTTTTGCATGTAATGGAAAAAACTGATTTAGAAATGAACTTACACTTTAACATAAAATAAGTATGATTTAATAATACATAACAAAATGTGTGTTCTTGTCAATGGCATAAGAGAATGTGAATCAGTTGTGAACAGTTCAATTATCTTTTCTTTTTTCCATTTTACAATTTGGATTGAAAAAATCCTAAATCAATCTGAAAGGCAAATCAAAGCATTAAAGGAGGTTCACTTATATTTAATTGTCCCAGCTATGATAAAAGTATGAATTTTGTTTATGTGTTGCATGTGAAACAATATAGGGGATTTAACCATGGATTGTCTTCAAATGTGAATTCACAGTCAGAACATACGTGACATACTGCACTTATACTTGCTGGAGTTAGTTTTAAGGCATATTTCAAACTCTTTTTAAGTGTCAGGTTTCACACTTATATTTTTTGCAGTCACGTTTTTTTTTAATTTTGTATCTATGCTTATTTGACAACAGTTGATTCCTTTTTTAAATTGACCTAAAGATGCAAAAGTTGAAATTGAAGCAATTTGATTTTTGGCCACTTTAGATTTGTTATTACTGGGTGTACTAACAACTTAAATGGTCAACCTCTACTTAACATTCTTCTCTTTGTTGGAAATTTATAGGTTAGATAATTGACACTAGACTTTTTGGTGTGGTTTTTGGCCCTTGGGTGTAGTTGGAATCCCAAAAATATTAGAAAACTTTTGTTGTTAACAGAGAACGACATGCAAGAGACAGAAAGAAAAGAAAGGAAACACTCTGTTGTTTCAAAAAAACATTTGCTTAAGCTTTAAAACTTCATCTTTGACTTTCTCCACTTGAACCTGGGAATTCATTGCAAAACTCCAAGAGCTATGTTTGGTGAAAAGGTACAAATGCTATAATTGTTTTTTTTTTCTCTCAATATTAATATACTGCAAATTTAACACACTGTAAAGACTGATTAAAAAGACATCAAATACACTATGTACATGAAGAGCTTTATTCACTCACTTTTACATGAACATCAAAGAGTTAGGAGTCAAAGTCAAAGTGAACTTTATTGTCATTTCACCGTATACAAGTACACAGGGAAACGAAATGGCGAGAGCTCTGGATCTGCAGTGTACATACAGATACTTAGTGCAATAGAAGAAATAAGATTTAGAAATAAAATAGACAAACAAGACAAAACATTGTGCACGACAAAAACAGTGCAATCAGACAAAATATAGTAATATATGAATCTATGAATCTATGGTATGTGCAAATGGGTAGGCTATATTAATATACTATACATATACGGTAAAGACAGGGATCATCATTTGGATCTGAGCTTGACAGAACATATTTGAGTAGCGGCATGTTCCGCAGTTTAAGAGAGTATGATGGAATGAGTCGTCATAAAAAGGTGACCGCGCACAAATACCAGAGGTATGTATGTGTTTTCCAGTCCTTTGATCTGTGTACAAAAAAAAGACAGTCCTTGTGAAAGTGGCTGTGCATGTGTGTATTAAGGCGAGCAGGCCAGTTGGGGTTAAGGAAGGGTAGAGTTAGTGAGGATTTCTTGGGGGCAGCGTGCTGTTAAGAAGCCTGACAGCTTGGGGATAAAAACTATCCCGCAGCCTGGTAGACCTGGCTCTAATGCTGCAGAATCTCCTCTTGGATGGCAGGAGGGAGGGAGAAATCTCCTCTTGGATGGGAGGAGGAGGAAGAATTTTGGTTGAAATAATAAGACGGCATTACTAGTACATCACTACTACATTTATATAATCATAGTAGTTATGTCAGAAATCTTCAGAAAACTTTTCCGTTTTCATGTTTCTTCTTACATACTGCATACTGTAAACATAAAACATTCTGTTAAAAGTAGAATTTTGTAGTGTGTTTTTTTCTTCAGAATTCCTGTACAGTGCTCAGTGAAAATAAAATAGGTTGAAAAATAGCAAAATATTAACAAATGTCACTGAAGTGACACAGGGATTCATGGCACCAAATCAATCAGAAAAATAAATCTGGCATGATGGCCACAAAACAACAAGAATCTTTGCCTTTATTCAAGCATCCAGCACAGAGTCCAACCTGGAGTTAATGCAACAGTGAAGTGACAACGAGTAAAAGAAAAAGGGAGAAATATATATATAAAGAAAAATAATTCATTAAAATAATTGATTAAAACTCCAATTTCCAGTTAATACAGTATAAAATCTTACAGTACAAAACAGTATAAAAGGATGTACCAGATGGGTGTCAGGAAGTCTAATAACTGTACAACCTGCAAGGATGACACACCGCATAATTATATGCATGCTTTTTGGCATTGTGCACCGGTCAAAATCTATCAACACACCTAGGATTTCCCATTCCTGTCTCCCCATCACTTTGCCTGCTTGGGGATCTCACTAACATTAATATGGAAACTAATCAATCTTGCATGCTCCTTTCAGTACTAACCATTGCTAAGAAGACTATTGCATCCTTCTGAACTGGAAGACAAGAGAGAACCTAAACATAACTCAATTTAAAAATCTACTTTTAAACCATGTTTCCGTGGAGAGGATGTTGGCCAGTAAGACAAATAAATTGGGAGAATTCGAATACAATTGGACTCCAGTAATTAATTTTATCATGTAATATTGCAGGGGGAGGTGGGGCTCCTTTCCTGAGGGTGGTGTCTCAGGGTGGGTGCTGGCCTGGCCCATCAGAGATGATGTGAGGGGCAGGGGGTGTAGCCCCCCAGAAAATGCTCCCGGTGCAAAATGTGGGGGGTGAGGGGTGTTGTCTCGGTCAAGGAGACTTTGCAAAGTCTGCATTTTGCCGAATGCTTCTTTTTTGAACCTTTATGACTGAAGAATTCGCTGACATTATTTCTGTAACTTACTGACTAGGCTTACTGCTCACTGTGATGCTGGATCTAACGTTTAACTAGCGCTACACTTACGTATTTTGATTGGATGAGCATCAGTGTCATTGATTGGTTGCATTTGAAGCGCGCAAAAGGGGAAATAATAATAATGTTGCATTATCGAACGTTACGTTGTGTGGCATGGATACTGTTGGCTCCAAATCTCCCGACCACTATGTCGATCTGAGACAGCAAGACCAAGACAGCGAGACCAAGACAATAGACCACGTAAAAGTGGTCTCGAGACCGGTCTCGAGACATCCAACTCTACTACAGACACACATACACAACACTTTCATGCACGCACATACACACATTTCACACAAGGGTGCGGTGAGGGCCAAGTGGCCCCCTATCTCTCTGTCTCTGGCCTCGTGTAGGCGGTGGGGGGGCGGCCGTATGGTTTTGGGAAAGATCATGGGGTGTTGCGGGTGGGCCTGGCAGGGGTGGGCGGCCTCCTCTCTTGGGTAGCGGACCGGCTTGGGGCCTTGATCTTGCCGCGCAGTGATGGGACCTCTGTCGGTGGTTCTGGAGTTTTGGGAGGCTCTGGGCACTTCCAGGTGAGTTGGGGAGTCGGGTTTGGTCTGGGTGGGGGGCTTCTGCTCTCTGGCTGCCTAGGGTCCTCTCCCGGGTGGGGGGGTGCCATTAGCTTTTGGGGGGCCTTCCTCTGGTTGTCCTGCGGTGTCACGGGGGGGCGTTGGCCGGGAAATGCGGCGCTGCTTCACCCCGTCAGCATCAAGTACCACCACTTCCAATTGACAAACCAGTTCACTCACACACACACACGCACACATGCATGCACATGTGTGCTGCTAGTGGAGTATGTTTAGCAGTTATTGCTGTTATTATTATCATTATTATTATTGATGTTATTATTGTTATGGCTATTTTTATTATTATTGTCAAAGTCAAAGTAAACTTTATTGTCATCTCTGCTATATACTGTACAGATACATAGAGAGACGACACGACGTGGCTCCAGTTTTAACAGTGCAGTAGGAAAAAGGGAACAAAGAAAAATTAAGGCACATGGAATAAACAATAATAAATAAAGTACAAAATATACATTTTAAGCTAGACATGGAATATTAAATATAACTTTAAACTAGAATTAGAATTAGAAATAGAGGTAGATGCAATTTGGATGCAATATTACCTACAATGTGGAATTGAGTTTTACTCTTTTACACTGGATGTGCAAGGGGTTAGAAACAGTTATAGTATGAAAAAGATTTTATATCCAGTCCATGTGAAGGATGTGAGGGGTCGAGCACGATGCAGGAGCCGTCCTGATGCAGCGTTGGTAAAAGATGTCCTGCAGCGGCGGGAGAGACGTACCGATGATGTTGCCAGCTGCTCTGACAATCCTTTGAAGCCGCCTGTTATCGGCAACAATGCTGTTTCCGAACCAGACTGAGATGCAGTTGGTCAGGACGCTCTCTATGGTGCCCCTGTAGAACACGGAGAGGGTGGGAGGAGGGAGGTTGGCTCGCTTCAGCCGTCTCAGGAAGTGGAGACGCTGCTGCACTTTTTTGGTGATGGAGGTGGTGTTGGTGGTCCAGGTGAGGTCATCTGAGATGTGAACTCCCAGGAACTTGGTGTTTTTTACAGTCTCAACCATGGAACCGTGGATGCTGAGGGGTGTGTGGGTGGGCGAGTTCTCACTGCACCAGGCAGCCAGCCGCTGAACCTTATCTCTGTACGCAGACTCATCATTGTTGCTGATGAGCCCCACCACGGTCGTGTTGTCGGCGAATTTGATGATGTGGTTTGAGCTGTGCAGGGCGGTGCAGTTGTGGGTCAGGAGTGTGAACAGAAGTGGACTGAGAACGCAGCCCTGAGGCGCTCCTGTGCTCAGTCTGATGGTGCTGGAAACGTTGTCACCAATTCGGACAGGAAATCCAGTATCCATGGGTATATACATGGGTGCGTATTATAATATGAGGTAGTCATTAATTTATTTTATTTTATTTTATTACTCATTGGACTAACTTCATATTAAAAAATATTTTAATGGGGGAAAAAATAATAATGCTCACAAAAAGAACCATATGTCAATAAAGTTGACTTTGACTTTGACTTTGACCTTTGAAGAACAATGGAACCCATTTAAGACCTTTCCAACCAGGACTTGGCATCAGGATCGCATCATGTTTCTGTCCTGTCAGTTTTGTCTTGTCTTAGTCTATACATAGTCCTGTCATGGTTCTTGTTTGTCTGTCAATCTGTTTAGCTCTCTGTTATTTGTGTGCCCCACCTTTATCTTTATTTATTTATTTATTTTTGGTTTTGTATCATTTTATTTTATTTGTTTGTTGTTTTTTTGTTTGGTTGTTTTTTTTTGTTTGTTTTTTGTTCCTTTTTTTTTCTTGCTTTTCCCTTTCCCTTCCCCCCCCCAGTTCGTTTGGAGCGGATTGTACATGTATATTCTAATTGTTGCGTCGTTTGGGATTTTGCCCAAATGAAACTAAAAAATAAAGTTGTCCTCCGCAGAGGGGGTGGTGGTGGTGGGCTTAAACAATATATTAAAAAAATAAAAAAATAGGATGCAGTGTCAAACTAAAATGAGCAAACCAATCAAAAGAACTAAACACTAACTGAATAATGGAAAAATAAACCAAACAATGAGGGTATAAATGACTGAAACAATAAAAACAGAGTGGCTGAATATAGGTGAACAGAATAACTAAGCCTGATTATAAGAAAGAACTGGAATAATCTGAAACAATAAAACAACAGGATAAAGGGAGGATGCATTAGAGAAACAGAATGGACAAGACAAAGCTGAACATTGGAGGAATGTCTGGGATGACTGCAACAGACAGAACCCCTACCCCTCACCCCCCTTATTTGCAACTTAGACTGAGCATCAGATGAAGCTGGAGCGACTGGTGCTTAAGGTCGCTGAAGGTAGTTTGGGAACTACTGGATTAAAGTATGCATGCATAAAGAATGGTTGAAATCACACAAAATGGTTAACCTAACACAGGACGATTAACATAATAACACATAATCAAAACTAAAATTCTGACACAGTTTAGTGAAATATAAAATAAAGGAAAAGTGTGAGTGGAGTTAAGCAGTGAGGCCCCTGCTGAGCCAATGCCAGTGAGTCTGGATATAGATCTCTAGGTTGAAAATAGTTACTTCAACCTCCTCTTCTGATCATTTGGTTTGAGGAGACAAAGTGTCTTTGCTCAAAGGGGTAGATACAGTCAGCAAGAGGGCACTTGGTAGTGTAATGATTAGAGCGTTCGCATCGTGATCAGAAGGTCTGAATTCCGGACCGGTAAAGGTGCCACTGAGGTACTCATGAGCAAGGTACGGTCCCCAAGCACTGCTCCTTCCCGGATTGGTCAAATGCCGAGGTCACATTTCATTGTGGTGCACTATGTGCTGTGCTGTGTTCACAATGACCAATAATCACTTACTTTTGCTTTTTTCACCAAGGAGCTGGTGGTGCATAGCAGGAGAAATGAGCACTTCTACACTCCAGTACATCAACTAATAGATTGTCACAATGACATAAGTAAACATATTTACAGTTCATCATTATAAAGTTCTCACTTGTAGGCTTAAAATGTTTACATTTTGCTCATGCACTCATGTGTGTTGTCCATGATAATGCATTTTAAAAGGGGTTTTAAACAAAAATGTTAAATGGTGTAACTAGTTGCACACTTTCTGTTAGAGTCAATCAGTAGCATATGAAGATGTACTATAATTTAAGATGTTAACTAGTCTCATCTAAAGTAGTGGCGCTAGTGGTGTTATATTTCTTGAAGATCACACTCTCATTTTTCTGTATTTGATAAATTTATTGTACCATGTCCACAAAAATTCATATTTATATATAGGTCTATTTTTTATCCTTTATCCTCTATTTTTTATCTCTTTCTTTTTCTTCTTCTTGAATGATTTTTCATATACTGGTTATTGGATAATGTTCTGTTAATGTTCTGATATTTGCAGTGTGCATGTGCAGATGCATTGTGGCCTATTCTATGTGATTTCTTCTGACAATATAACAGTCTTGATGCATTTTTGGGTGTGTCTAATCAGATGTCATCACAGGGCTCACCTGCACCTACTTAAAAAAAAGCACACTTTGTGTTGTTGCACTACACACTGAAGATGGCCTAGTACCAAAATGTGTACGTTTTTTGTGGACATGATCCAAGAAATCTATGATACATATATAATAAGCCCAAACCCTCAACAAGCAAGCCTGAGGCTACAGTGCCAAGCAAAAACCTCACGGAACCTTGAGAAGGACCATGATCCAGCTGGTTCCAGGTGATGAGATCTTCATAGAGTTCAAGTGAGGGTTCAGCCAGCGAAGTGTCAGCTCGGGGGGGACAAAAGAGAAAGAAAAGAGAGTTAGTCCCCTACACCTAACCTCCGGCAGTGCTTAAGTAACTATGACAGCCTGGCTATAAATGAAGAGTTGGAAGGTGCTACAGACATGAGGGCTTCCAGGGGTCTCGTCGTCATGTCAAACCACTGTTAACAAACTTGAGTGATCAGCGAGAGTGGCAGGACGACTGTACCAATCCACCTTTCACCTTTAATCTCAAATTACCATGAACCCCCAGATCTTGCTTTTACCTAAGAAAAAAGGACTTTACTATCCAAAAGACTGACTAAAGAGGTAGGTCATAAGCCTTAACTTAAAAGTAGAGATTATTTCTGATCTCCAAATGCTAATAGGAAGTTTATTCCACAACTGTGGTGCTTTATGAGTAAATACTCTTCCCCCCTAAGGAAATGCTCTTTATTCATTGTATTCTGCCCTGGCAGCGGTGTTCCGAACCAAAGCTTAGACAGATAG